>CM047910.1:13505343-13542553 GCA_026229545.1 Pistacia atlantica | reverse complement strand
AAGATAAAATAATGTCATTATTTAATATACAAATAACGCGCGGGCTCTGAAGCACACCATTACTATTGCTTGCCATGTAGGATTGCTGAAAATTCTATAATTGTAGTCATTTGCCGAACCATTTTACAATATTTTTCAGCCAGATTCCGGCGGTGGTGGCCGAAATCGGCCACTGCAGGTGGTAGGGGTGTTTTTGTCATTTTATAATATTTTTATATATTTGGGTGTTTATTAAATGAGCAAACCTAGAGGGTTTTTTTATAAATTTTTTAATTTTACGTCGTAATACTCCTCTATGTAACTACCTAATATTATTCCTAAAATCTTATCTAAAATAATAAAACAAACGGACTTTATTTTTAGAAATTACGCCATAAACATAAAAAAAAAAAAAAAAGGAAAAAGGATGAGGAAGCAAGAGATAAATATATGTGGCTGCGTTTGTTTCAGTTTTGGAAATACTACTTTTAGTATTCCCAAAAAAGTTAAACAGTAAAATACCCAAAAACTCAGATTTTTGGGAATACTACTCCCAATATTATTCAAATTTTTTTAAACCCCTTAAATTTGATAATTTAATTAAATACCCCTAAATATTTTTTTTAAATTACAAAAACACCCCAATAATCCACATTTACGTTTGACCACCACCAGGAAAATGGCGGAATGCAGTAGGATGGCGAACTACCTATGAATGCTGGCAGGTAGTGCGCCGATCTAGCCTTTTCCTCTAGATCTTTGTAGTCAGATCGGTACAATGGATCAAGCGACAAGCAAGACGACCGCTTGTTGTTCCGTCGTTGAAGCAAATACGGCCGATCGGCGGTTGGCGGCGATCGGCCGTAGATCTGGCCTTTGCCGGCTAGATCCACCGTGGATCTGGCCGGAAAAGGCCATATCGGTGCATGACCTGCTGGATCAGTGACTTCGGCCACCTCCGGTGGTGGTGGCCAACTGGGGGTGTTTGAGAGTGGGTTAGGGGTATTTTTGTTAACTTTTAATGTTTTATTATAGGGGGTATTTTGTAAAAAAATAAATATATAGGGTATTTTATAATTTATAAATCCTACATCGTAATACCCGCCCAATTCAACTTTTTTTTAAGTTTTTTCAAAAAACTTTTCCCAAAACCCCCAAATTTTGAACCAAACGGAGCCTATATGATTTGATTAAAAATATCAGCCAAATAGCTGGTCATTTATAATTATCTCAGATGATTAATTTAAAATGTTATTTATGAAATTTAATTAATATAATCAAATTATTAAATTGGTTTTAATATCATCATTGCACAAAAGTGTTTGTACAAGAGTTTTTTCTTTTTTTATCGAAATAGAGATCAATACCAAGAATGTTTAAGAGTTTGAGTTCAAGTCTCCACGGTTGTTAATAGGGGTAGTTACTAAAGCTCGTACCCGATTAATAATTTTAGGATCTTGAATAATTAATTGAGGTATGCGTAAACTGGTCCGAATATATCCCATAATAATAAAAAATTATTATAAATGTTATGTTTTAAATTTATAAAAAAAAAAAAGTATATAACATGAAATTAAATTAAATTGAACTAAAATAATGGTAGATGGGATTAACTTGAGCTTGCATGTGAAGACAATCAAATTCCAGAATACATCAAAAGTAGCACACAATATTTGATTGATTGATTGATGATTTTTATTTGATTTGATTTGGCTTGCTGAGAAGTGAGACCTACCAAACACGTGTATTATTATCCACCCTTCAAAATTTCAAATTTGAACGCTTTCATACTGAAACTTCCATATTATTATCATATCGTAAAAATACATCATTGTCCTTTGAGGTCCTTTGAGAGTGTATGAATGGTTGGTATTGGCATGGGTTGAATTGTCTTTTTGGCTGTTCTCTGTACGGGGTTGGTGAAGCAATGGCCGGTATCGATTTGGAAATATATGAGACAACGGGAACTCCCAATTATTCATTTAAATTAAATCAATTATTCCAATTCAAATTTCTTCATTTACTATATATTTAATTTAATTTATCCTAACGAAGATAATTAACTTACACATAAGAAAGTTAAATTAAAAAGAGTTTTACATGGAGGAAAAAATATCATATTTATATGATAAAATAGCTATGTATATAAGGATACTAATTTTTTCTCCAAAACATGATATAACAGTTCATAATTGATTAGAGATTTGTGAGTGTAATATTATTTAAAAATTATAAATATACTTTTATAATTATTATATTTAAAAACATAAAACTAATATTAAGTAATTATATTTAGAAATTAGAAGGGATGTTTAACAAAATTATTAATTTTAATGTTACAAAGATGTTTAGAAATTAGAAGGGAATGAACTTAAGAATAAAGTGGACCTTTCTTCTGATCCCAATTCTTGGTCTCATTAACACTACTCTTTTATAGCATATTCATTACATTATGATGTGATATATGTTACAATCACATAAAATTTTAATTATTTTAAATTTTTAATATTATAATAAAATTTATATGATTATGAATATATATATATATATATCACATTAATAAAATAATATAAATATAATAAAATAATATAAATATAGAATTATTCTAACTTTTGACCTAAACCACTCTCGTTTGTCAACAGTTTTGTCATTAGTTGAAATACTGCAACAACCTCAGCAACCGGTTGCTCTGCTCCCCTTCGCCAATCCCAAAAACACCGATCTCATGTTCTCCATTCATAAAAATACTTCTGTTTTATTATTTTTACTATAGGGTATTCTCCTCGGTTTACGCTTAAATCAATTAATTACTTGAGAGATTATGAGATAAAAATTATAAGTATCCCTGTTAAGAAATAAGAAGGACTAAGACTCGGAGTTTTTGAATAATATAAGAATCTTTTTATAAAGATAAAAGGTAGAGGATTCTTCATCACATATCAGACTTTATACTCAGTCTAGGCAAGATAGAGTATCTAAGGTCCTATGTTAAGAGAAAGCTGCAAAAAGATCACATCAAATCATTATATCCCTAATCAAAAAGAGAGATTCCAATCACTAAATTTTTACAATAAGAAAATTTTCTCGGTAACCAAACAGTATACACATAATTACATCCACCCAAACCAGGAAAAACAAAAATTCTAACAAGAACGTGAATCAAGAAGCAAAACCAAAAACAGGACCTTAATTGTTTCAAAACTCCTACATCTCACTTTTTATTCATGAGATAATGAACCTAAATATATTTATATATCATAAATACATCGACAGACCAATAATTAAATATCGCAATCTCACCGGAATATTCCATCTCCGTTCACCTGAAAACATTTTTTGTTTATTATCAAAAGCTATCGTGATCTACGCTTACCGGACTTTTTCAACTGATTCTTCTTGGATGCTTTACCAAAAGCACCGCAGAACCCACATGCGGACACCCTCGGAGAAGGTGGTTCTATCGCCGGAGACACCCTGCCGGTTCGGTATCCCCGTCCTCCGCCATTGGATCGGCTTCTCTCCATCGTGTTAATTGATCTTCCCGGCTTAACATCTTTAATATTACTATTATGGTCGTGTGATATTTCTTGGGCTTGTGTTTCTCCATCTTGATGACCGCCGCCACCGCCGCCGTTTAGCTGTGGCTCTGAAGCTTGTTCATCTTTTTTATTCACTTTGTTTAACTCTTCCGATATAAATCTATCGTCCCATACGAGCCCTGAAGATCCTTGTCGCCGAAACGAAACTTGAGATCTCTGTAACCCCGCCATGTTCGGAACGGCTTCTTCTTCTCTTCTCTGATCTCTTCTAGATCAAACACAAATAAACTATATATGAAAATATAATAATTGTAATGAGTAGCTGATCTCTCTTCTCTGGTCTGGTTATGACTTTGTGTGATTTATATATAGAAAGAGGAGAGAGGTTGAAGAAGAAAGATATAAAATAATAATACTTTATAACAATTTCCTCCCCATAGTTTAATAAAATTGAAATTTAATCAAAGGTTTATAAAGTAACAAATATACCCAGAAATTGATTACTTTATCATATAAAGACTATTAACACTATTTCTCTAATTATATTATATTATTTTCAGTTTTTATTTCTTCAATTTTTTTAAGTATATAAAAATCGAAGATATAAAAAATGGAAAGAATTTAAAACTTTGTTTCTACAAGATTTTATTGTCATCTATCTTATTTTACTCCCTCTCTCATTTTATTTTATTCATTTTTTTAGGTTTTTATTTTTAGTTTATTAAATAAAATTTTAAATATTCATATATCTATTTCAATTATATTTTTTAATGTAAAATTGATTAAAATAATATTACTATTTATATTGTTGTGCATGATTTTCCCACAGTCCGATTCACGGCAACTATCTACGAACTATGCCAAGATTGGATGGACAGGGTCACCCCATGTGTGACGTGTCACTCCAATGGATAACTTGGTCGATAAGTCCATCAATCCTAAGCATTGTTGCCCTAACTTAAGTATGGGTAAAACTAACTTAGATTCGGATTACGAGGGGATTATGTGTGTAATCCACCTCGTAATTTACAACTCTCAACTACTTTCAGAACGCATGTATAAAAGGAGGGCGTCGCCTCTAATTTGGATAGAGATAAATACATAGACACCCTTGTAAAAAAAACCCTTGAAAAACACACTTAAGCAAAGAGCCCACTTAGCAAATCCTTGTAAGCTCGCTGTGACAGTTGCCTTCTTGTAATCAACTTGTGTGTAAGCCAGGTCCTAATAATAAAATGATAGTGAAAGTATGCTTGGTTTTAACCCGTCGAATTACTTTAGAAATCTTTTTTGTCTTTCATTACTTAGCACAAAATTCATTACTTAATTAATTATCAGTAATCATGCGCACATCCTACTCAGTCTCGTGACTGGTATCTCTGATTGTTATGGATTTTTGTAACAACATATATAATTTTGAAGAAATAAAAGCTTGAGGGTATAATAGCTCTTTATTGTTATATGATAAACGTAATTAATTTTTTAGGGTGCAATTGTTACTTTTTGAAACTCTTGAAAGCGTTGTAATTTCGTCAAACCTTGAGGCGGACAAGGGAAAGTCTTTAAAAGGAAAAGGTCTTCGTGAGTAAGATGACGAGGCAACTCAGTCAAAAATTTCAAAGTTTGTTAATCAAAAATCAATCTTTTTGTTAATATATTATCATTGTTAATTATGGAAGTATAATAAGGTGGCGAAATTTGTTTGTTTATGGATTAAATTATTGGGTTAAGTTTATCTTATTCTAAAACTCATTATAAAGTTTTTTTTTTTTTTTTTTTAATATTGTTGTATTATGTTAATGCTTTTATTCAAAATATTGTATCCTAATTATAACGTGATTAAGCTCTTTTTTCCCAACATAACCTACCTGGCCTTAGTCATGTCCACACAAAAGTAGCGTCCTTTTAATTATATGAGTTGACGACTTTTTTTTCCCACCCAAATAATGGTGTAATGACGCTTTTTTATATATAAACTTTTAAAATATTATTTTAGTACTAAAATTTATAGAAAGTAAACTCGATCCAGACTGTTGAAGCTTTTGAAGAGAGGAGGTCAATGAATCTTTTGGTAGTGGAAATGTGGACTTTAGTGGTTAGGATTTATCGGAATTTGACTTAGGAGGAGTAGTAGCATAAACCCTAATCGCTCGATTGTCAATGATTGATGGTGTCGACGGGAATAAAGTTTGAAGGATTTTGGTGAGTAATGATTGGATAAGAGAATAGTGGTGATATCGGGTCGCAATGATGCCGGAATCGGAAACGAAATATAAATTTGAGATTAATATGTAAATTTTTAATTATATTTTAATTAATTTTTATGAGATTAATATGAAATTTGAACTTGGTTGAATTCAAAAAAAAAAAAAAAATTGGATAAAAAGAAAGATATTATTGGAGATTAATTTATGATAATCCGATTGTTTAAAGTAATGCAAAAATCATGGATGATATAAGACTTTTAGTAGTTACAATAAATAATAATTAAAACAATGAAATTGAATTTAAAATAAGAAGGTCAGAGTCAAAAATGTCTGTGCTATGTGTTAGCTGGACGCCACCTTATATTTTATTTAAATAAATTTATGAGACTGTATGTTGATGGGTTCACATGCTAAAGTTTGACTTATTATAACGTAATAGGATTAAGTATTTTTAACATTTAATTATCTTATTATTAAATTTTGTTTAAGGATTAAGTATGTATCAATATAACCAACCGCTCCAAAACTATAGTTAAGTAGTTGAAACATAATAATATTTCTTTAAACTATCAATCCTATAATTTTATTTGAACCCAATGTTCTTGTTGGTTATCTGTCTACAAATTAGAATTTTTTTTTTTTTTTATGATCAAGATTGTTCAGACCAGTTTGTGCATACCTCAACTAATCTTCAGAACCTTAAAATTATTGATCGGATACGAATTCTAGTAATCACCCCTATTAGAGGTTGCGAGGCCAAATACGAGCTCTAGTAATCACTTTTATTAATAGTTGTGAAAATTCAAATTTAAAAGATCACGTAAATTTAGATTATTTTTTACTCTTTTATCATGAGACCATCTAATTTGTGGTTAGTAGAAAATTTTCTTATATACCCTTGATTAAATATTTATTTTAAAACTGAAATAATAGGAGTTATCACCAAAATCCCACTACGTGTCACAAAGTTAGGGGATTAGATGCAGAAGTGGTGATTGGTGAAACAAGTCAAACAACGAGCACCGTCAATTGGTTTCTTTCAATTTTTTAAAGACCTTATCTAAGTATTTATTAACTTATAATACAATAATTTGTAACAGTTGAATCACGGTTCACTAATAATATTTTGGATAGGATTTTGGAGATAGTATTGGATAGTTGGATATGGTTATGATTACGAGAATAGGATTTGTAAAACATGTGTTTGGTTGAGTATTTTGACCTTGATATTTGTGTTAAATATTTGATTAATATATTTTTTTATAAATGATTTATTAATATAATATTTTGTTACATTTTATTAAAATAATGTATTATTATATTGGGGACCTGAGTTGGGTTGACGGTGGTTGGGGAGCTGAGGTGGGTTCACGGTGGGGAGATGCAGTGAAGAAAATGGCTCACGGCTGTGAAGATGCAGTGTGATGCAGTGAAGAAAATGCTGAAGCAGTGAAGAAAATGCTGAACCAGTGAAGAAAAGTAAAAAATGGAATCTTGACAAAGCGTGAAGATGCAGTGAAGAATTAAAAAATGTGTCAGGATTCTATTTTTGGGATACAATTGTACAAAAAAATGAACCAAACGCTATCCTAATAATCCGGTCCAGAATATGAAAAATAATACAAAACCAAACGCGCTGACTATTATTATTTTGTTATTTTATAAACTTTAGAAGTATTTTTGTTATTTAATTAAACCTCAAGGGGTCTATGCTTTAATTATATTTTATATTATTTATTTTATATGTAAATCTCATAGCTTAATAATTAATATAGTAACTTAGTTATATGTAAATATTCATCTTTATAGGAGAATCACAAAATCTACATAATAAAATTTCTTCTTCATGGGAAAAGAATTCAAGTAAATAAAATTTGATTAATGTTTATATCTTAAAACTAGATCTATTTCAAAATTGGCGACTCTTCACAAACAAGCTCAGTAAATTAAATAAGAGTACACGATGTCTAAAAAGTTTCAAAATACCACTTTTTTATCCGAAGTTTATACTTTGTCAATACCAAAAATACACTTCATTTTTCAAGTCAGCATTCGACGATGATTAGGAGTAAAGGAAAGAAGGTTTTTGTAGAGTGGAGACTAATAGATTGAATGGTGGTGACCGATTGAATATTCGTTATCGGACTTAGCTGAAAATCAGCTAAGAATAGGAAATCCTAGCTTTACAGTGGCTGACAATCGACGAGAAATCAAATGTCGAATGAAAGGGGTTTTGTAAAAAGGAGACCAAAGTTTTAAATGATAGTGACGAAGAGAATTTTTGTCATCAAAATTGGTTTTCAGTAGTAATAGAATCTTTTAGTAGGAAAGTAGTATTTTGAAACTTTTTTCGGAGAGAAAGTATCGTTAAGGCAAACCTTCGGCGGGAAAAAGTAGTTTACTCATTAAATAAAGAGATTGAAAATGATTAGATTAGAATAAAAGTATACCAATAGGAAAAATATTTGGTCAAGAATAAAAAAAATTAGAATATTCATGATTGGGGATTTTGAAATTTGGTAAGAAACCAAATCATAACAAAGAATTTTGGTTTGTCATGTAAATCTAAACCACAATCAAAAGAACAAATTTATTCCTGTCCTTTCTCACTTATCATCATTCAACAAATAATATTGAAAAAAAGTCATGTGCCATATATCCACCATCTGGCATCCCTTGATTCCCTAGGTAATTAAAAAAAAAGATTTATTGTAAAGACAAATTGGTGCAAAAAAAAGGTTTTAGAAATGATAAACAACCACTTTCCATTAGATTCTGTTACAGATTTTTATCAATAATATTGAAAAAGACTAAAATACCCTTAAAAGTTTGATATTATAGTTTTTTATTAATATATGACAAGTGAACACAATTCATTACATAAATACCCCGATCATTTACATTAAATTATTGGTATGCATTTTATAAATGCATAACAACTTGAGGGCATACTAGTAATTTAATGTAAATGATGTGGGTATTTACGTAATCGATTGAGTTGACTTGCTATAGATTAATAAAAAACTATAATATCAAACTTTCAACGGTATTTCAGCCTTTTTCAGCATTGTTGACAAAAATCCCAAACAGAACCTGACAGAAAGTGGTTATTTGTCATTTCCAAACCTTTTTGGTATCAATTTGTCTTTATGGCAAATTATGGGTGGGTGCATGTCGTTTGCCCTTTTTTAAATAAAAATCTTAATGACATTAATACCCCTCACATATTTAAAATAAACAAAAATGGCCTTAAGGTTTCTGGTTTTAATAGATATTTTTTCCGATGTTAAGTTTTAGATGTTAACTATCTCTAGGTAATTGAGTGGTTCAATAAGGACTCTTAGCCTTTAGTGCATGTATTACTCTGGAGGTCATGAGTTTGAGTCATTCCTTAGTTGCTAATAGAGGTAATCATTGAAGCTATTATTCGATCAATAATTCCAAGGTCCCATGGGATTAGTTGAAATGCACGTAAGCTGGTTCAGACACTCGGTCATAAAAAAAAAGTTTTAAATGTTAAAATAAATGATAAGAGGGCAATTTAGTAATATTCACGAACTCTTAACCATATATTTTAATAACTCATTAACAGTTTATTAATAACGAATTTTTGTTATTTCATAAATTTTAGAAAGATATTTTGCTCATAAACTCTTGACATCCTATACCTTCATCTTCTACCTCGTTTTTTACATCAACATATTCTTGCTCATAAACTCTATCTTCATTAGACCGTTCCAAGATAGGGTCCTGCATCCTATACCTTATGATAAAATTATAAACTACATAACATATCATGATAATTTTAGCTTGTTTCTCTAATGATAACTATTCATGCCATCTAGAATACACGGAACCTTTTTTTTAAAACACCAAAGTTATCATATCTAGTTTGTGTCGCTTGGTGAATGAGTGAAAAAAAGAAGAAGAGCAGGCTGGTCAAACTATCTATGGAGAGAGAGAGAGATAAAGGGAGGAAGAGAATTTGCGTCGCCTGGTGGAGTGATGAAGAAGAAGAAGGAAAAAGAAGAAGAGGAATGAAGACCTTTGCCTGGGTGATGAATGCCTGTAGAAAAAAGAAGAAGAAGAACGAAGATAGTTGTCAGAGAGAATAGATAAGATATGAGAGAGAAAACCGTAAAAAAGTAGTAAAATACTTCGTTTGGTACCTTCTTTTTAAATACTATTCTAGTTTTTTCAATAAAGTTACACGGAAAATCAATTCAAAAATATATTCGTTTCAATATTCTCAAAATTTTATTTTATTTTATTCATTTTATAAAATATTAATAATTATTCTTTTTGTAAAGATAACCTAATTTTACCCTTTTTTTTTTAATTTTAAAATACTATACTAAAAATCATCTAATAATAAACTAAATCGAAGCCTAGATTTTGAAAATTATTTTATTTGAATATTAAAATAAATGTTTACTTTTACTATTTAAACAAATAAAATAGCATAATACTATTCTTAATAGTAAATCAAACACACTGGCTCCGTTTGGTTCACAATTTTATGTTTTTGGGAAATGTTTTTTGAAAAAAGTTAAAAAAAAAGTTGAATTGGGCGGGAATTACGATGTAGGATTTACAAATTTAAAATACCCCCTATGTTTGTTTTTTTACAAAACACCCCTTATAATAAAATATTAAAAGTTAACAAAAACACCCCAATCCACCCTCAAATACGGACAGACGGCCACCACCGCTGGAGGGTGGCCGGAGTCGTAACAAAAAAATTAAAAATATTTAGAGGTATTTAATTGAATTAACAAATTTAAGAAATTTAAAAAATGTTGAATAATATTATGAGTTTTTGGGTATTTTACTGTTTAACTTTTTTGGGAATACTAAAAATAGTATTCCCAAAATCTAACCAAACGAAGCCACTATTTTATCATATCTGGAGGGCATGTATTTAAACCCAAAATAAAGTATAAAAAGTTTTATGATAATGATGGGCCTTAATGATGATGACTACCAGTCAACTTGCACTTCATTCATGTCACAACCTACTTGACATAATTATGAGATCAAGAATTTAATTAACTCATCATTTTAACTTTATTTATTATACAGTATAACAAATATCCCATGTGATTATTAAAATGAAAAAAAAAAATAATTTTTTTATATGTGAAAGTTTAATTAGATAATTTTGGGTCCGTTTATTTTATTATTTTAGATAAAATTTTAGAAATAATATTGTGTAGTTGAATAAGAGAATATTACAAGGTAAAAATTAAAAATTTATAAAAAAAAACCCCTTAGGTTTACTAATTTAACTAAACACTTCAATATATAAAAATTTTATAAAATGACAAAAATACCCTCACCACATACAGTGCTAGATTCTGGCTACCACCTCAGGAATCTAGCCGAAAAATTGCGTAACGACACATACCGATCAGATCTGGCTGGTATGACGTCGATATGGCATTTTTCGGCTAGATCCACCACGGATCTGGCCGAAAAAGGCCAGATCTATAGCCAGATGTGGCCATTGACAACCGCAAAAGTCCATATTTGGCCGTTAGCGATGGCCAAAGATATGGCCGTCGTTGTCGGTCAACGACGGGCAGACGGAACCTTTTCCAGGCGGATCGCGTCTGGATGGATGGCCGGAGGAAAGGCGGATCGATGAATTACCAGCTAGTTCCCGTCGTGGTGTAGGCCATTGTGAGAGATTCTGGCTACCACCGATAGTGGTTGCCAGAATCTGGCTACCACCGATGGTGGTTGCCAGAATCTGGCAAGTATGGGTCGAATGGGGGTGTTTTTGTTAATTTTTAAACTTTTTTTCTGGGGGTATTTAATGAAATTATTAAACTTAAGGGGTCTAAAAGTAATTAAAAAATATAGTAATATTTCTTAAATAATGTGCCAAACAATATTTGGGAAATAGGATTGAGAATATGGGTAGAAATATGAAGCCAAACGCACCCTTTATTTTCTTTTATAGTCTAAAAATCTTGGGATTCTTTATGTGAACCCAAATTTTAAGAGTAAATGATTTTTTCCACTCAAATAATGATTCAATAACATTTTTCCACCACAAATTTTTAAAATATCACTTTACTATTCAAATTTATATTTTGTTTCCACTTTCGATATCGTTGTGACTCTATACCACCACTATTCTCTTATTCGATTATCATTCACTAAAATCCTCAAACCCTACTCCCGTTGACCCACCAATACCAACCACCAAAATCCAACCTTCTACCACCAAAAGACTGATAGACTTCCAATTTTTAAAAGCCCCATCAACTTGGACTGAGTTTGCTCTCTATTCGTCATCAGAATATAAATTTGGATAATAAAGTGATATTTTAAAAGTTTGTGGGTGAGAAAATGTTATTTATTTGGGTGGAAAAAAGTGGTTAGCTCCAAATTTTAACTATGAGCCCCATAAAATATAAGGCTGCGTTTGGATGGTTATTTTTATCCATATTTTGAGACAGGTTTTGGGGATAGTGTTTGGTTTATTATTTAGACAATAGAATCTTGAAAACTCTATTACGGCACTTTTCTGACAGCTTTATGACCGTTTGAATTTTTTTTGCAGTCTTCCTTTTTCACGCGTTCTCTTTTCTTTTTTCACGCTTCTTCACCTGTGTTTTTTTTTTTTTTTTTTGCAGTCCTTTTTCACGTTTATACGGTACGTGTTGTTGTTAAATATTGATTTGATTGCAATCCACTGAGTCAACCGCAACAAGGTATTATAGACAACATAACGATTGCACGGGATAATATAACGAATGCATTGTGGGTAGCATAGTGGATCATGTCGTAGTTGTTAATGTAATATACGTGTAATAATGATTATAAGGGTTGATAATTAGTACTTTTATCATATATGTATTAATATGATGTTTTTAAACAGTTGGATTAGTACTTGAACTTAATATGAGTTTTTGTTTTTTAATATCTACGGGTGATAAAATTACCAATAAAATATTTAATATTATTAAAATGTAACTTGATAAGTTATATATATAATAATACATTATTTTAACAAAACGCAACAAAATATTATATTAATAAATCATTTATAAAAAAATATATTAATCAAATATTCAACACAAATATCAAGGTTAAAATACTCTACCAAACACATATTCTGTAAATCCTATTCTCGTAATCATAACCCTATCCAATTATCCAATACTATCACTAAAATCCTATCCAAAATAATAAACCAAACGCACCCTAAACATTCACAAGAGAGATACTCAACTCTACAATTATTAGAGTATTTTAATCAAAAAGTTATATGAAATTAATTCTCTATACTTTTCATTAAATAATAAAACTCTTAATTATTTATGAAATAACAAAAATATCTATGGCTTCGTTTGGTTGGATTTTGGAAATACTACTTTTAGTATTCCCAAAAAAGTTAAACAGTAAAATACTCAAAAACTCACAATATTATTCAACTTTATTCAACATTTTTTAAACCCCCTAAATTTGTTAATTCAATTAAATACCCCTAAATATTTTTAATATTTTTGTTACGGCGACTCCGGTCACCCTCCGGCGGTGGTGGTTGGCTGTCCGTATTTGAGGGTGGATTAAGGGTGTTTTTGTTAACTTTTAATGTTTTATTATAAGGGGTGTTTTGTAAAAAAACAAACATAGGGGGTATTTTATAATTTGTAAATCCTACGTCGTAATACCCGTCCAATTCAACTTTTTTTTTAACTTTTTTCAAAAAACTTTTCACAAAAACACAAAATTGTGAACCAAACGGAGCCTATATTTCTCTATTGTTAAGTTTTAAGTATTAAATTAAATAGTAAAAGAATAATTTCATAAATATTTATTAACTTATATTAGTATAAGCTTTAACTAAATAGATTTTTATTATTTCATAAAATATCTGAGGAATTTTTATTTTACATAAAACCTCATGGAATTAACTTTTTTAACTTTAAATTAATTTATATATAGATTTTAATATGACATAGGCAACTTTACACGTGTTTACCCTCTTATAAACGCAGCGTTTCATAGAGCCTCAAAAGATAAACGCAGCGTTTTATGGAACTAAAAACGGTAAACGCAATCTAAGGTCTAAACGCCCGAAATTTTGAGCGCTAAATTCAAAAACCGTTGAAAACTTTCCCGCTAAAACCCATTACTACCGGATCGCATAACTTTGCTTTCCAAGCATTTTCCTTCCTTTTCTCAGATTTTCTATTTGACCAAACAATCGAAAACAGGTAATTCACCAAAACTGTCATCGGAAGATACGATTTTTACATGTAATTAATATATATGTAACGTGTTCGATGAAATGTTTTAACGAGTGTAGGTTGTGAATACTGAATAGATAAGTATGCACGGAAGACTGGCATGCCGCCTTGTGAAAGAAATAACGACCGGCGAAAAAGGGCAGCTTCAGCCTTTCAATGTAAGCCGTTTATATGTCTTGATAGCTCATTGTATGAATTGCACTTGTCAGTTGAATTGATTTTTTTTTCTACAATCATAGATCAAGCTGATAATTCATAACCCATTTACATCTAAAAATTAAATTGATTTTAATTTTTAAGATCTGAGTGGCCTTATAGATTGGTATATATGAGAGTTAAATCACTTCGGATCCTTATGACTGAATCTGATTTACATGTAATAAATTATGGTATCTTTCAGGGATTTTTTTTTTTTTTTTTTTTTGGGAGAGGAGATAATTTAATTTGTGATAGCTTTGACTTGGTTTTTGTTGTGTGATGTTACAGGACGAGCTGTTAAATGAAGTAACTAAAGAATGTAGTGAAAATTTCCTTGTGCTTCAGTCTTTGATAAGGTAATTGTCACACTGTTTCTTTCTGATCATGCATTTTGAGGACTCTTTCCATGCGTTAAATAATTGTGTATATTTTATTTACTATGTCAATTTATCTCAATTTTTGGTTGTATGATTCATGTGATGGTTCTATTTTAGGAAAATGCAGGACGAAGGATTAGATTTCCAAACAACAAGAAATGCAGACCATTATGGAGCACTCATCAACCACCTTTCTTTAATTCGGAACAAGCGCTGCTTAATGGCTTATGTGTGAGTTTTTGAGCAAGATTCTTTAAGCCAATGTGAGGTTTGTCATTATGATCAGCCGCTCAGGTTCCTTGTTTATGATTATGCAGGTATAACCGGGCAGAAATAATACAGAATTTGGTGTGGAAAGTAGGGCTTAGGCTCTTTGAACTTCCAGAAGAAATTCAAGAGAAGCTCAGCCATTCAGAGAAAGAGTATTTTAAGAGACATTCTGCTGCTCTGGAATTATACATGTCGAAAATGGATCTTGATTTGAATGTGGTGAGTCATTTCTTTATGTCTGTCATGTGAATTAAAATTTATTTTACTAAAGGTTCGTAAGTTGTGGATCTTGATTGTGATGGCTGTTGATTGCTTATGCAACAGAAAATGTAAATGGTCTAAATAGCTGAAGGTTGGTTACTATGATAAAAATTGTTCTATATATCTCTAAAATACAGAAAGTAGGGTTAATGGAATAATATTTTTTGCTTTGGGAAAGAATTGAGACATAATCACTATTGAGTTGGAAATGTTTTGGAGCAAAATGCACAGAAGGGACAAAAAGGCCTTTGAAGGATCATTATTTTATTAACATTTTTTTGAGATGATTTTGAATTACACAAACATGTGATCAAAATTGTACTGTTGGTTGCTCCAAAATTGGATGAAATGTTTGAATTATCCAAATTGTAACTAATTTTCTTTATGGCATGACCAAGCATCTTGAACCAACTACCTAGCTTATTATTGCTAAACTTCTTGCTTTTGCTAGGATATGGTGCCACCAAAAGATCCTTACATCAAGGTGAGGGTTCTTGATGATGTTGGTGAAGGAATAGTAGTAAGTGATAAGGCAGCCAATTTTGCTCGCCACTCAATGCACTTTCTCAAACGAACTGATGCAGAGCCATACATCTCACGGGTGGGTTCTCTCTTTTACTAGGTTCCCTAGTTGTGTTATCAAAATGGGACCGTTGAAACTCTTGAATTCCTTTCAACTATTTATTGTTTTCTTTGATCAACAGGGTCTGATGGAAGAGCTCACAGGATAACCCAGAAGTCTACTACAACATTTTCCCAATATTTTATGGGAATCTAACGGACTTGACTTTGTTGCTTGTTCGGCATGTAAATTCTTATTTTTGCTTAATCATACATGTAACCTGAGTGAGGAAGTTGAGCTGCTTTCTCATTCTGAGAGAAAGGATAGAAAATATATTGAAGATGCAAGCTTTTGGATGTTTTATTTCGATATATTATGTTGAGATTGACTTGTAAATTATGGATGTTTCTATTCTGTCTTGCATAGATTAGGTTCTATTTGATTAACCTTGTGGATAGACTCAAAATGCTTTGATGAAGGACAAATTCCGCAATAAAATATTTGAGTATGGTCTGGTAGAGGTAATTTCTTGGCTTGATAAAATGCCAATAAATTTTACAAGTGACCTCAAGCTATGAAAAGCAAGCCTGGATGACAGTTATCTTTTCAAATACTCGTTTACTTTCTGTGTTTACTATTACTGCTACCACTACTACTAGAACCTCTTGAACCCTCGGATAGAAAAGTATCTAATGCAACAACAATCCGAGTTTCAAACTTATGTCCTTTCAGTACAGTTCTTACCTTCCGAACCACTTGTTGCTTCATCAACTTACGTTCAGCTACGGAAAGATGCTTGCACTTATCCATCCCTTTGAGAAATTCAATCAGGGTTTCACCAGAGCCACCTCTGGATTTTTCTAATTTCACAAGCTTCTCCACCACTTGCAGTGAAAGCATCTGTTCTAAGCAGGCTTTTTTTCCCAATTCAACGATATCCATAACACAGTGCATGAACACTTCCCGTGTCTTCATCGATTTGCTTTCAAGTGACTGAACCATCTGTTCTATTAGACCCATCTGAATTATCTTATTCAAAACCAGGAACCCACCATTACTGAAAAGCATCTGGTGTAATGCTGTGTAGCCTGAATCCTGGACCTCTACGACATTGCATTGCATTAACTTAACTAGCAGTGAAATAATATCATACTCAATAAATTTCTTTATGCAAGGCTCCCCACCTCCGCAAGCTAGCTTTGTCAGTAAGAAGGCAGATCCAGATCTCATTGAATTTTGTTCTGGGTGCACATATTGCAGAAGCTCTGATAGTCTTTCTATAAGGGGACTTCGTAAAATCATTTCTCTCATTCTTGGATCACCTGCTTTCTCGATGAATGGTATGAGATCCTGCATTGCGTCTAATACCTGCTTGTTATCATTGTCTAGTACTCTATGAATGACATCTTCAAAGGTTTGAGGCTTTGGCGAAGGGGCAACACTTCTGTCTGACAAAACAAATCTTTCCAAACGAAGCCTCGCTTGCCATGGCAAAAGGCTTAGATTAGCAGGTCGAAGGGAACCGTTTGCATGAGGGCCAGCCAGCTCATAAAATGCCTTCAACGTGACAACTGCATGGTGTTGTACTACTTCTGATCCATTCTCAAGAAGTTTGATAAGGTTCTTCTCAATCTCAAAGGCAAATATTTTCTCAACAGCTTTTGATTTTCCAGCTTTGATCAATGACATCAAAATCGCAAATATGCTCTCATGCCATTCTTCAGCATTGTGAGAGAGCAAATTGGCAAGCTTATCAAAGGGAATGCTCTCAAGCACCTTGTCAACTGTCTCTGGACTACTGAGCTCTGCAAGCTTTGTGAGGACAGTTAAAATGTTAGTTTGGATTATTGGATCCTCACATTTTTCTAACTGACCTGCCAACTTATCAACTGCTCCAGACATTTCAAGGGATGGAAAATAACTGCAATAATCACCCTTACTAAATATATTTGTAATAGCCTCTGCAGACACAGCAATTAGACTCTGCGAGTCTGTTGAGATGAGTTTTGGAATCCACGGTCCCAATATGCCACTGAAGCTGGCTCTGCTAGCTTCAAGTTCAGAAATGGATTTGCTAGCCATTAGAGCCTGCAGGATAGCTTCTAAGGTGATAATCGTCTGCCTTTCTTCTAAGACACTGAGGACACTCTCTATCTTTTGCTCCGCAATTTTTTTGATGTCCTCTTTCCCAAAAGTAAGAAGCCAAGGCCAAATGAATGAAATTTCTTCAGTTTCTGATTCACTTAATAGTATCTGAACTGAATCATTTTTCTTGCTATCAAGGAACAGAGAAACCATATCATGTACATGGTATAAGGGATCTGTATCATCTTTCATAAGCAATGAACCTTCAACAAGCTTGCACACTATTAGAGGGAATAGGCTTTTCTGCCCAAGAATTGACCACATAGCCTCTAGACAAGTTTCTGGTACAGGTTCTGCCCATGAAAGAGCAGCAAGAGCTATGAAAAGCCTTCTGGGATCTCTAGGCATTGCTTCAAGACTGAACCCAAATGACCCAAAAATTGTTAGAGTATTCTCAGCTTCTTTCTCATTCACATATGAGACTGGACCTGGTGCACAAGTGGCAAAGGTGGATAGATTTGTGATGGCCTTCTCCCATTTTTCACCTCTTAACTCTTTCCTGAGAGCTTTACCCATGACAGCAACTGTTAGAGGATGGTGGCCACAACGCTCGAGCAAGTTTTCAGCTATGTCCTGTAATGCAAGAAGATATCTCGACACATCAGAAAGTAATTAGTGAAATGTAACAAAAAGTTGGCCAGTGATGGTAATGAGTTAAGCACATAAGTTTAGCTCACATGTCAGCTTTCAAAGAAGATTGCATCTTTTTTTAAACAAGAAGATTGCAATTCCCCTATGTGCTTTTTAGGGCGTTCTATAACAACTGGGTTCTATTTTGGTTTATATAACATTGAAATAGAGCTTGAAATTTTATTATTAGTATTTTTTTCTATATTAGAAGAAAAGGCCACAAAGTAGATGGCTCATCTTTTCTAGTAGCATCATTAGGGATGATTGCTCCCATCTTTAGAAGCTGTGAATGATATAATTAGCTATTTGAAACTTACGGGATATCTAGACACAATCCGAGCAAGGCTTGATGCAGAGGGCATATAACATCCTGTATTTCTGACTTAATAAAGATAAAATCCAGTATTGACAATTGTTGGGTAGTTCAAATTTTCAAATAACAGAAATGCTGCATAATCTACTTATTCACAGGCTGCACCTTCCATGTTTTCATTCACAGGCTTGTAATGCATTGACCATGTCGTAGAATCAGCAAGATAAAAAAAAATTCAATGTATCCATAACTATGCAGAGACTAATCAAATTTGCATGTGTTTTGATGCATCAAAAGATTGAAAATGCCGACATAGTTACTTGGAAACAATGTAACAAATTTGGACAACGAAATTTTAATTGAGCCAGTTCATACCGGTAACTCTTCTTCACTAAGGAGGGTATGGTAGAGAAGGATTGCCTTGCTTATCTCCCTTATATCATCTTTGCTCAACTCTACTTTCTCAGCTTCTGTTATTTCATAGACAGCTTCATTTCTGGTTGTTACTAAATACTTGCAATCATTATTGTACAGCTTTGCAAACCGCTCAACTATGTCTTGCTCCCACACATCATCAAGAAGGATCAATAAGCTCTTTCCATACAAGGCTTCTTGAAGCAAGCAACAAAGATAGTCAAGATCTCCGATATTCTCATCCTTAATCTTTTTCCAAAACCCTATCTGCACCAAGAATTTACTAATTTTTCTTGCTAATCGCATCTGGTAATCAGACTTACGTCCGTTGCAAGCAGCTCTACTACACCATTGTCCGAATCCAAGTTCAACCGCCCCTCCCATAAATCTTGCAGGAGGATCTGAAGCTACTTGACGAGCCAAACATGACTTTCCAATACCAGATAACCCAACAATTAGAATGACTCGATGAGGCTCATCCCGCTCTAGCAAATTTCTCACATACATAGATTTACTAGAAATTGGGTAGCCTTGTTCAGCCTTTACTTTCAATCGAATTGGGACATCTTGTGCGGTTGATTCTATTACTCTCTCAACATTTTGAGCCAATAATTGAGACTCAAGCCACCAATTCAAGTCATTCTTGATTGAGTTTACCAGTTTCCCAATAGGGTCTCCAGTCATAGAAGTCCATACTACATGAGCCAACTTCTTGATTTTACTTCTTGACACAATCCTTCTTGCCCTACCAATCTTCGGATGCAGCCTTTCTATCAGGGCATTCAAACTCTGAAGTTGGTGATCTAATTGGGGGTTATGAAGCTTGTATACATGTTTTTGTTTAACTCGGCGTGTCAAATTCTCAAGATCTGATACAAAATCCTCAAGGCTTCGAATTCTCTTTGGAGCTTCTTCAAGATTCCTAGAGGCTACTTCTAATGCACCAACAGCCCCTAACATACTTGAAACTATTTCTGTTGCAGCGGCAACGGCTTGCAAAGGATCCATTACCACTTTAAATGGGAAGTTCGTTCTATTTCCGAATTTTGACCAGTAAAATGATTGTGCTCAAACCAATGATTGAACTCACCCAAGAGTTCAGATATAAACTCCCATTGGATCCACCGTGAAATTCACATAATGGAGATTTCATTAACATAATTCCTGAAGCTATGATAGCTCCACTGTCAATTTCATGAATACTTTAAAACAATACACTCAACTTCAACTTAGAATTGAACAAGCACCAGCAGTAACCCAATTTTGCCAAAGACAATAAGGAAAATCAAGCTTGAAGAAACGCCCCACAGCAATTACAATCTCATTTTCAGGAAACTTTGATAACTCCATATTTGTCCCTCAAAAGAGTCCTGAGACAAATAAACCTACCCCCCTTAAAGTTATGATGCTGCAGAAGATTAAAATCAGACTATCAGATAAGGCCACAAAATAGATGCCCGCTTTGATATTTCCAATAATTTAATGAAAACATAAAATGATTTCAATCAAATTGAAATAAGAATTTCCTTTATGCTAATATAAAATAGAATAATTCAGAATTTCCAATGCACTATGAACTAAAAGGTCAACAATTTCAACAACAATCCAACTCTAAAACATATTCCATGGCAATCACACACTCAAAGAATGATCAAAATCCTTGAAAACAATATATCCTAGTTTGCATAATAAACGAATTACATGATCCTTAACATAAAAATGAATCCAAAAATCTTAACAAAACCTCAGTAAGCTTACAGATGAACATCATTCAAAAGCAAATCCAATACAGGTTTTATATGGTCTTGAAAAGGAAAAACAATCCATTAAACAATACAAATCCAAAGCAAACCAAAACCAAAACCAAAACCAATTCAAAAACAGATTCATACCCAGTTTGTACATCGAGAAACTGAGGCCAATCATGCCGAAAAATGTCAGAAATAATTTAAAATAAAAGGTTGGTCATACCTGGTTGGCTCTGAACTTTTATGAATTAAAAGAGAGAGTTGATGTTGTTGAAAGCTAATAAAGACTTTAGCTTTAGCAGCTTATTTTATTGTTGAACATTAGTGTTTTTGCCACTTTAGTAAAAGATTGAAAATTTGAAACTCAAAAATATTGTCTGATGAAAGAAAAGACTATGGGCTGCATTTGTTTCACAATTTTCCCCCTATCCTATCAAAAAATTGTGAACTCACTCAACTCAACTGTTGCACATTCACAGGTCAAATGCACGGAGCTGCTCCATGACTGTGTCAAAGCTTGGTTGTAAGTTTACGATGACAGACCAATGAAACTGCGACTTGGCACGTGTAAGGAGGATGATTATTGATGAAGATAGGCTGAGGGTAATGATAATCCAATCAAATTGGAGGGTCGACTATAGTTGGGTTGCCTCACTGTTTAAGCTATCATCAATCATTCTATCATTTTCGTTCAACCTTCAAGTCCTTCAACTATGTCAAATTTCAATTCGTCCACAGTGTTTTTTCTTCTTCTTGATGATATAATACTATTTTTTTTTTCTTTTTAATGCTTGTTATATATGTTTGATATGCATTAAACTAGACGTTTGAATTTTTATTTTGTTTATTGTTAATAGTAATTGAATCAGGTTAAGTATATCTTTCAATTAGGAAAATTACTAATAATGTTAAATAATTATCATTAAACTAAGATTTTTAGGTGTATTATTCAAGAGTTTTAAATTTGATTTCAAGATTATGAAAATGACAACATCTCTCCTCTGTTTCATTAATTAGGAGAACGTATCAATTACATATCTTGACAATTAATCTTACTACATTATTAAAAATTTCAAATTTACACTATTTTCTAGTCATTCCCATATAATAAATTAATATGATCACTTACAGTATAATTTAAAAGATGCGAGCGCATACATAAATTAAAAAAATAAAATATGTAAGCCGGTTGCCGATTGACAACTGCTGGAGTAGCTCAGTTGGTTAGAGCGTGTGGCTGTTAACCACAAGGTCGAAGGTTCAAGCCCTTCCTCTAGCGGTTACTCTTTTGCAACATACTTTTGTTTTTTTTTAAATATTTTTCAATTAATTCCACACAAGCATGACGCACTGTCACTGTGGGATGGCGACTCGCTTTGATTTCAAGCACACAATTTTACACAAAAGCTACCCATATACGACAACATTCCATAAAACAATTGGGGATTGGGGCCCAAAGATGGACCTGCCATGTATACAAGTTTGATCATCGCGAGGGGACAATTTATTAAAAGTCAATTTCAAGTTATCAAGTTTTAAAATGTTAATTCAATATTCATATTATTAAAGGTAATTAGTGTTTAATTAAGATTAATGAAGTATTATGTAATCTTTTTAAAATTATACTATATTTTCACAAACCTGAAATTATTGCAAACAAACCCAAACACCTTTCCGCCATTAACGCATCTCTACCTCTGCATCTTCTTCACTTCTTCTTAGCTTCGTCTACATCTTCTTCTTCTTCCTCCTTCCTCTGCATCTTCTTCTTCTTTCTCCTCCTTCCTCCTTCCTCTACATCTTCTTCTTCCTCATTCCTCTACATCTTCTTCTTCCTCATTCCTCTA
Organism: Pistacia atlantica; assembly: GCA_026229545.1. Lineage (NCBI taxonomy): Eukaryota > Viridiplantae > Streptophyta > Magnoliopsida > Sapindales > Anacardiaceae > Pistacia > Pistacia atlantica. The sequence continues at coordinate 13,519,799 of CM047910.1, read as the reverse complement.
TATCTTCTTGTTCCTCCGCCATTAACACTTTATTCTTCCTCCACCATTAACATCTTCTTTGCCAAAGATCCCCTTCCTCCTCCTCCTGACATTTCCTCTAAGTATGTGTATTTCCTTTTTACATTTTATATTTAGATTTACAAAGATTTAATAATGGATAGGGTTTGGGTTATGATTTTGATTTAGTTGTTTAGGTTGTTGGGTTGTGTTTGATGTAATGCAAGTTGAAAGGAGTGAAATTTGTTGAAAATTTGTTATGGGTATGTGTTATGGGTATGATGGAATCGATTGTAGGTGGAGATGACATAAAATGTGTTCTGGGTATGATGGATCACTTAAGCGATCTGGTAGGTCTGGTAATGCAGGAGATAGATCGCTTAAGCGATCTGGTAAAAGTCTGGTGTATAGGAGCAGATCGCTTAAGCGATCAGTAAATGGCATAAGATCGCTTAAGCGATACACCAGACCATATAAGCACTGTCTAGATTATTTTTAAAATATTTGAACCCTTAGTACAACATTTAAGAATTTTGTTTTCTTGCATTACAGGTAGTTGTCTATTATTACACATGGGACAAGTTGTTTTGGGTGTTGAATATTTTGGTGAGTGGGTGGAGGAAGCACGTAGCTGGCAGTGGATTGGGAAGAGCAAAGAAGCTATACCAATTGCTGTGAGCACAAAGGTTAGTTTTGATGAGTTGATTGATGAAATAATTAGAAGAGGTAATTTGAGTTGCTCGCGTAGTGATATAGTTGTGAAATATCTTTTAAGCCGAGTTCTTGAAAATTATAACGTATCTCCTGTTATATTAAAGTCGGATGAAAGTGTGAAGTTATATATGATTGATGTGGCCGATAATGGTTGGAGGCCGATTTTAAGGGTTTCTCTTGTAGAAAAACCGTTCGAAGTTGGTTCAAAGGAAGGGGATAACGAGGAAGTAGGCGGAGATTTGCCTGGTTTTAATTTAAAGTACGAGGCCAATGATTTGTTAGTTGAAAAATCAAAAGTAGACGGTCAATTGGGTGGTGAGGAGGACACTGTAGAAGAGGTTGGTGATGAGGGCCAGAATGAAAATGTTGAGGAGGAGGACCCCGTACATGTTCCCACCGATGTAGAGATTCCTTTAAATACAAATTATGTAGAAGGCGTAGATTGTGAGGAAGAGAACACCATGGTCGTTTATGCAGGTTCAGAGAGGGCAATTGGAGGTAATAGTGAATCAGCTCATGTTTTTACGGATGGATCGGAGTTGCACATAGGGTATTTATTTGACAACAAAGAGGAAGTGGAAGCTAAAACCTGTTGCCGTGAGAGGTAATTTTGAGTTCATCACCAAAAAGTCAAATTCATTGGTTGTGACAGTTGCATGTCGTGACCGAAAGTGCAAGTGGCGGATTTATTGTAGAAGGTTGGCGGAGTCAGAAAAATTTATGCTTAGCACATATACCCGTAAGCACACTTCTGGTTTGGGACATATTTCAGGTGAGCATCGACAAGCGTCCATTGATGTTATTGGACAATTTGTCAAAAGTCGGTTCGTTGAAGGGAAAAGTCCATCTCCTAAAGACATTCAGAGACTTGTGCGCACAGAGTTGGGATGTCTTTGTTAGTTCTTGGAAATGCTGGAAAAGGAGACAACATGCACAAGATTTTGTTAGGGGCACGTCAGAGCACGGGTACGTAGTATTAGAAGCGTACCGTTATATGCTTGAGTTGACAAACCAAGGTAGCAAGACGGCTTTGAAGTGGGCCAGGAATATGATGTTTAAATATTTTTTTGTTGCTTACGGTTCTACTATAAGGGGTTTTGTAAACATGAGAAAGGTGTTGGCTGTTGATGGTTGCTTTCTGGCGGGAAAGTATGGAGGTACATTGTTGGTGGCCACCTTTGCAGACGGTGAGAATCACACATATCCTGTTGCATGGTGTGTGGTTGACTCTGAGAATGACAAGTCGTGGACTTGGTTTTTTCAGCAGTTACATACGATAGTGCCTGACACGAACGAGTTGTGCATAATATCCGATAGGCATAGCTCTATAAAGAAGGGGATTGCCACTATTTACCGTCAAGCACATCACGGATTCTGTATGAGGCACCTTGGTGAAAGCATAAAACAAAAGTTTAAGTGTGCTGACCTCCTTCAGACATACTACATGGCAGCAAAAGCTTATCAGGTTGATGTGTTCGAGGAGCAGTTCTAGCAAATCCAAATCAAGGATGATAGAGTTGCTAAGTATCTTGAGCATGATGTTGGTTTCGAGCGATGGAGTAGAGCTTACTTTCCTGGAAGAAGGTTTGATGTCATGACCACGAACATAGCCGAGTCCATAAATTCGAAGTTGTTAGTAGAAAGATAGTTTCCAATAGTTGCACTTTTCGATGCAATCCAAAGGACACTGTCACGGTGGTTCCATGAGCATCGTACGAAGTCAGATAATTTTACTACAACCCTTGTTCCGTCAGTTGAAAAATTATTGCGAGAACGTATGGAACTGTCAAATGCACTGTTTGCCTATCCTCTTAATGCTCAAGAGTTCACTATACGCGGCTATGGTCCGGATGTTGTAGTTAACCTTGTTAGAAAAACTTGCAGCTGTAAATTGTTTGACATTCAACGTTTACCTTGTCCTCATGCACTAGCAGAACTGAAACACCAACAGAAGCCGGATTTTGATTCAAGAATTTACATGGAACTTTGCTCCCCTCTCTATATGACAGATCACTACATGCTAGCTTATTTAGAAACGATATATCCGGTGCCTCCAGAAGAGGAGTGGGAAGTGCCGCCAGAGGTGGCTAACATTATCATCCACCCGCCATTCAAGAAGACAGCAAAGGGGAGAAAAAGAGTTAAGCGTATTCCATCAGCCTTTGAGGTTCTGCGGAAGATGAATAAGTGCTCAATTTGCAAGCAACCTGGCCACAAGAGAAGCAGTTGCCAAAAGCAATCACATGCATATCCAGAAAATTACGTTCGAAGAATGATGAAATTCAGCGAGTTGCCAAGGCCAACCGTTGATGAGTTATTGTTTTCAATTATTGATGTTATAAATTTTATATTTCTTGTTACATGGCCTAAATATTTGTTGTTGATTTTAAGTTGGAATTAGGTTGTCAAATTGAGGAGAAAGTATGGAATTAATACGTGTTGGTAATTTTAGTTTATCAAAATTCAGGAGAAAAGCAGGAAAAGTATATATCGCCAATGATCGCTTAAACTAAGTATATCGCTTAAGCGACTAAGGGTTTTTCAAACAGGATCGCTTAAGTGACTAAGGGTTTTTCAAACAGGATCGCTTAAGCGATATTGCGGATCGCTTAAGCGATCGTCCACCTGGGAAGATGATTCTGCCCATGTGTACGATCGCTTAATCAAGACAAAAGAGAAGAATTCGCCAACGATATCTAGGATCGCAGCGATCGTCTGGAGATGATTACGCGGGGGCCTGACCAGGTCGTGCATGCTGCGTATGGCAGCCGAGCCGAGTAGTAGATGGCTCGAGCTCGGCTCGGTGAGATAAGGTGGGAGCTCGAGCTCGAGCTCGTCGAGCTCCAGCTTGTGAGCTCGAGCTCGGCTCGTCAATTAAACTATATGGCTCGAGCTCGACTCGTATAGTTTCGAGCCGCTACCAGCCGAGCCGAGTTCGAGTTCGAGCCAAGCTCGTTTGCAGCTTTTTCCCAGCAAATCAAAGCACAACGTCTTCTTCTTCTTCTTTCATTTTCCCAAAACTGCCTCTTCTCATCAATGTGAATTACCACTCCAATTTACACCTTCTTCTTCCACAACTCTTTTTCATTCTCTCTCTCTTCAAACCCAGCTTCAACTATTGCAATTATTTTCATTTTTTGTGTAAAATGAACACATTTGTCTCTCATGAACCCAACAACTCATCTGGGTTTTTCTCAAAACACATTTTACACAGCAAATCAAAATGAACAACAGCTCTGAAACTGCTCATTTCAACCAAGATTTGTCATCTTTTGGTAGTAGGTAAAGCTAATCAATGGCTTTTCTTCTCTGTTTTCCACTTTTGGCAGATGGCTTGTGTTCATGTAATGTCTTTGATATATAAGGTCATCTATTTATATGTTGATGATTATAACGATGCTGGTTTGCATCCGAAAAAGTTTCAACCGTAACATGTTCGTATTTTACACATGTGCGCGGTTGCGAGATTTTTTATCGAAAGTAGAACAGAACTTTCAGTGCATCGTTCTTCTTTTTTTATTTTTTTTATTTTTGTATTGTGTAATATTATGATGGGCAAACCTGGTTTTAGATTTCTGGTTTTACATTCTCTGTCTATTTTCCGAGATTCAATTGTTACTGGAGAGAGGAGAACCAAACAATGAAACAAACACTCTGTTTTTGAGATCTCTGTTTTTATTACCATTTTTTTGAAATACTTGCAAGATCAGTTTTCTTATATTTTGGATTTGATCAATAGTGTGATTTTACTTTTTAAACTAATTAACATACTAAAATTGTTGACTTTGTAAATTTCGTCTAGGACTCAAAGTTATTGTTGTGGCATTTTGTAACTTTGTAACTTTGTAAATTGAAGTTCTTGGGGTTACTGCAATAGAGGACCGTCTACAGGTGAATTTTGCTATTGTTGTGGCATTAAGAAATGTTAATTTTAGCACAAAATATAGCAATTCTATCTTGTTTATTTCATTATTTGTCTAAGCAATGCATTTCTAGTGGTATCCAGGATATAAAGTTATTTCATTATTTTTGTCACTCTTTTATAAGTCCTGGGACTCATGTGTTTGCAACTGAAAGAAACTAAGCTTGTTTTTGCTGAAGCTTTAGGAGGTGGTTAAATTATATGTTGAAGCTTTATTTAGTGCTACTTCTTGTTGTGTGGCTATTTACCCCCTTTCTTTTTTATATCTGCATATGCACACGTATTTGAATGTTAACATAATTTATGCTGAAATTTTGTAGGCTCGTTAATTTATCCAGAAAACTTTAGTATGATTAATAAGAATTAAAGCACACACTTCAAATGATAATGCAACACACATTATCTAGCTTACACTTGATTATTTTTTCAGTTTTATTAGCTGCATTAAATTAAGATGTTTTATATAGTTTATCTTGATATGCGTGGTGCCTTATTCGAAAAAAAAGCCACCTTGCATTTTAGAGGCCAATGGACAAATACTAGAAAACAAAAACTGATTGCATGTGGAGGAAATTGTCGCGGCATTAATGAAAGACAAATCACGGCGAGTGTAGAGAACCCTCAAGAATGCATGCTTTCTTGATATATAATGAATAAAAAGCAGTCCGATTGATTATAATCTTTTGCTAATACTTCCCTTAAGCAAAAAAACCAGTTTACTTTTCAACTATCTCAATATGCCTCCTCAAATCAACTTCTCAAACCTGCATTAATCTTGCAGCTTAAACCATTTTCTCAAGTCAACTCATTAAACTTCAAAATTTCACATTTAAAATTGCAACAATTAAACTTGCGGCAATATCGGCTCAACAAATTTGAAGCTCGCAACAATCAACTCATCAAACCAACCTACAATCAACTCCTTCCAAACCAACTGCATTAATCTGCAGGTGCAAATCAAGCGCAATGCAACCATTAAACATGCGATTCTACACTAATACTTGCAGCAAATCTGCGGTTTCGCAACAAGCAACTCCTCAAAGGGCCAAGCTGCATTAATTTGTCAGTCAAATTAACGAACTTCAGCCATTAAACTCATGGTTCTACACTAATACTTGCAACAAATCTACGCTCTGCAACAATCAATTCCTCAAATCAACCTGCATCAGTTAAAACTAATCAAGCAGAAACTTAGAACATGTTATGAAGAAAATTGCAGCCATTGGGATGAACTCATATAATGAACAATGATTGGATCCTAGGGGCTCCAAAATAGCTAGAATGGTTGACAAGTTCAGTACCAAAAACACCAATAAGTAACTAAAGATCCAAGAAGGAAAAAAAAACACATAGAAAAAGAAATTATTGAAACAAGAAATATTCCCAGTAGATGTGAAAAGCAAGGATACAATTATACATAACAATTCATCAAAATGCTCACAAACAAAGTCTTTTAAGATACATTTGAATTTGCCTTCATGCTCGAATTTCCCCAGCTTTCCACACTTGAACTTGCCACCATAATGCTGCCCGCCATACCCAAAATTTCCCCAGATATATGGATTAGTGCAAACTAGCAAAATTTAATCAAACTAATTTCTCATAAAAAGTTCAACATTTACTATCACTAACCTGTCAAGATTCCACCAAAACTTGATAGGATCGGAAGCTAAAACTCCCTATTTGTCTTCTGTTTCTAAACAACAAAAAGGAAAATATATTGTTTTAGTTTCAATAATGCTAATATATGACCAAATTAATCCATAATTTTAATAAAATGGACTATAGAAATATGAAACTTACTTTGTAACTTTTCTTGACTCCATAAAGATTGCGAAACCAATCACCACCACAGAGTAGCATTTGCACGGTATCGGGAGACAACGATGATCGATAAGTGTCAATAACTCGACTCCACACTGAAAGTTGCCTCTGAAGCGACCGTGGTGATTGGAATAGCAAGTATTTCACGAGCCATCTTAGATAGAATGCGATAGTTCGTTTGATTTACCTTCCACCACTGTAACGCATCAAATGAGGTATCATCCTCGTCCCATAACAAACATTTCTCCTCTAGATAACGATCTAACTCAGATTTCTCATGTTGCATCGTTTCAGTTGTCCTAACAAATTGACAGAACCGTGAACTAGAACGTTTAGGGCGTTGTACATTGTCCCGTTGAACTTGGCTGATTTGCACAGGTGGTTCACTGTTGGCAGATTGAGTTTCCGCTGCATATTCCTCATAAATCTCATACAAGGCAGCTTGCACTTCATCCATTTTGGCTTGTGCTTCTTCATTAGGATACATTTGTGGGTAGGCAAATTCCAACATCCTCATTTTCATCCTCGGATCCAATACGGCTGCAATTGCCATTACGAAATTGCATTCCCCCCAATACTTGTCAAACTTTTCTTTCATCTTTCCCACCATTGACCGAATGAAATCATCATCATCAGAACACTTTTCATCTAGCAACTCTTTTATGTCAACAATTTCTTGTAAAAATAAGTTAGAAGTGGGGTACTCACTCCCCGATATGACATTAGTTGCCGAGTTGAATGCTTCCAAAATCTCACACACTTTCTTTAGGTTTTCCCAATCTTCATCTCTTGGGGCAAAGGTAAAGTTGTTATCCAACTGAACTAACATTGGAAACACATCTACGTAATCAATTGCAAGTTTCAACATCTGATAAGTAGAATTCCACCTCGTTTTGCAATCAAGTATGAGTTTCCGTTTGGGCAACTGTAACATTTGAACAATCTCTACAAAAATAATTGCTCTAGTCTCTGATTGCTTGACATACAAAATACGATCCACGTATGTCTTGAATGATGGGCTTAATCTGGGAAAGCCCATCCCGAACCATGAGATTCAATATGTGTCTTTGCGCACCGCACATGAAACAACTTCCCACCACACGGTAGCTTCTTCTTTCTTCCCAAATTGTCCTTCAAAATCTTGATTGCCGCATCATTACTTGAAGCATTGTCAACGAGATCTTGAACACCTTGTTCTCAATTCCCCATTCAATTAAACACTTATGAATAGCGGCGATCTCAACACCAGTCGAGGAGGTATATGAACAAAATTGAGCACACGCTTACGCAACTTCCAATCATTATCAATAAAATGTCCGGTGACAACCATGTACTCAAGCTTCGATTAGAAGAATTCCATAGATCAGGTTGTCAAACTAATCTTGGTAATACTCTTAAGCAAAATAACCAACTTCTTCTTTTGTATCTCATACGATCATACAATGTTGTTTCAAAGCGATGCAGCGTTATATTCTCCCATAGTGGCATACCACATTTTTGCATCATGTTAAAACCCTCCTCCTCCACAACTGTAAATGGATGCTCATGCATGAGCACCCAGTTTGCAGCTAGTTCCCGCATCAAATTCGTATCAAACTTGGCATCGAAAATGCAAGTGCGATCGCATTGAGATATCATCCGTTGAAGGCTGGTGGCGAAAAAACAACTGTGTTTGCATCTGACTACCTATTCTCTTCAAACATGATTTCAAATGTCTTGCAAACTGAGTTGTGCTCTTGGTCTCCGTTATTGCAAGCTTTGCCTTGCAATGAATACACTCTCCCTTTGTAGAACCATCCGATAGAACTACCTCTTTAAATTCGTTCCAAACCGGTGATGTCTTTGGTCGTTTTTTCTTCTGAAAAGGATTAACTTGCTCATCCTCAGTACGAGGGGTAGAAGCATCAACACTATCATCGGGTGTGCCTATGGGTGTCACATCGTCATCAGACCAGGTTTCAAAGATATCTTCTTCTGGTTGCATTTGTGAAGTGGAAGGGTATGTTGGATTGGGGGTGAATGACGGATGCTCCATTGGAATAAACAAATCCCTCTGCAAAGAGAATATGTAGTCAAAATGCGAAATCAAGTAACTTTGACTTGTTAACTTTTAATACAATAGATGAATAGAATAACATGGTTACTAATTCAACACATCGTTTTAGCTTGTTCAGTAAAATTTTCTCATGTCTTTGTGTGTGACATAAGAGTACTTTGATGAAATATTTATTTTATTATGTTGATTTTCTTTTTCTAGACCTTGATGAAAGCAGCTTTGTAGATTTTTAAAGTGGGGGATAATTTCTGTTCATTTCCATGGCATAGGGAACACAAAATAAAACAACTATTTTCTTGAATTTACATTAGATTTTTAAAGTGGGAGATTGATGAAGTTTCAAAGCTAACTACTTAACAGTTAGCCAAGACAACTCGGTCAACAATTATAATATCCTAATACCATCCCTTAAACAAAGTCTCTAAGACTTGTCACTACTTTAGTAGTCAACATTACCAACTATCCTAACATCCGGTATATGAACAAAACCTCTATAACTTTCCACTACTTTATTGGCCATCATTACCACATTCTATAGTCACATTACCAATCTGCAGAACACTGCACCTTAGTTCAAGCTTCTAATTCTTTACTCCATGGCCAAATTTGTTTGCCAATAACAACTGCAAGACTTCATCACGAGATAATTGAATGCAATCAATCACGGTAAAGAACCAACCAATGATACTCTGCTACTTAAAGGAATTTGCCAACAATAAACCAATAATATTCTACTACTAAAGGAATATGCCTCCAGTAATAACCAAGTCGTCAAACTAACACGTAAATTCAGCAACTTCATCAATCTCCCACTTTAAAAAACTAACTAAGGGTAAAACAATTTTATTTTAGGCGGTGGTGAACAAACATGTGATATTAGCAATAACTCTTCTCTTAGAGGCATTTCATCAAACAAATAACAACTTCTCTATAGACTTCCAAAAATTAATGCAACTCGTATCACCCATCTTCCAATTTCCAAATACGCAGCAAAGTCAACATAAACCCAGAAGAATTCGTAACTAAAGAGAGAGGAAAACAAAGAAATTTGTAATCAACTTAAACAAGTAGAATGAGACTCACGGCAAGAGACAACTTTGGGTGTCAAAAAGTAGAAAAAATGTACCTTGTGGCGGCGGGGAAGTGAAGAAGGGAAGACGATGGTGGACGGTAGTAAGTGAAGGCAGGTTCTTGATCGGTAGTAGTTGAATGAAGGAATTTGGACAATGGTGGTTTCAAATCTTGCGTGTGTTTTGCAGGGTGAATAGCTGAATCTGTTTTTGGCCGAAAGAATGACTTGATTTCAGATTTTAGGGAAATATTAACACGGCTCGATCTCCCTGCTTTCGAATGGCGTCTCGATTCGCCGAGCGGCTCGCGAATAGTTGATCGAGCACAAAAGCTCGGCAGTTTTCCACGAGCTTGGCGTTGAGCTCGAACTCGAGAATTACTCGTTCTCTGCCTCGAGTCGGAGCTTGACACTAGTCGAATCCGAGTAGCTCACGAGCTACTTGGTTGATCTGCGATCCCTGAACACGATCAGCGATCCATGTTCGCTTAATCGACCAAGAAAAAAAGACAAGAATCGCTTAAGCGATATCTCGGATCGCTTAAGCGATAGTGCACCTGGAAAGATTTGATTATGCCCAGGTGTGCAATCGCTTAAGCGATATAAAGGATCGCCTAATCGACGAAGACAAAAAGAGAAGAATTGCTTAAGCGATCATGCACCTGGGTAGATTTGATTCTGTCAATCACATGATCGCTTAAGCGATCCACGATTGCTTAATCAACCAACTGAAAAAGTAAAGAATCGCCTAAGCGATATCTATGATCGCTTAAGCGACCATGTGTAAACGAAGTTCCTTTTATTACGATCGCTTAATCGACCAACGAAAGATTTAAAAATTTGACAAATACACCCCCACCTATCCAACTTCCAAGATCCCGGCCACCACCGTCGCAAACCTACCGGGAAAGGGTGTTATGACGCATTACGGCCGGATCAGGCTGATAGGGCGTCGATATGGGCTTTTCCAGCCACATCGACCACGGATGTGGCCGGAAAAGCCCAGATCACGGCCATATCTGGCCGTCGACGGACGAAAAATGTAACATCTGGCCGTCTGTGATGGCCAAAGATATGGCCATCGTTTTCGGTCAACGATGCCCAAGATTTGGCCGTCGTTGACCGTCAACGTCAGTCATTTCATTTGAAAGTCGATGATGGCCCGATGTGGCCTTTTCTGGCCAGATCCACTGTGGATCTAGCCAAAAAATGTCACATCTGTGAATTATCGACTATTATCGGTCATTTGTAGCCGTCGGTGGTGCCGAAATCTAGGAAGTTTGGTGGGTGGGGGTGTTTTTGTTACTTTTGAAACTTTCTCAGGCGGTATTAATGAAATTAATTCAGTTAATGGGTCTAAAATTTATTAAAAAAATACTTATATTTGCTAAATAATTAAACAAAGAAATATTATGGGAATAAGATTTATAATATTTATACGAATATCCAACCAAACGCACCCTTTTATGTTTTGAACAAAGACGAATCATAAACCCTATATGTTTAGCATAGACGTAAACATTCTACACTGTATATGTTTCATACTGACGTAAAAGAATTATATCTTTAATATAAATATAATAACGGTCATAGTCCACAAAGACGAATCGTAAACCCTATATGTTTAGCATAGACGTATACATTCTACACTTTATATGTTTCATGCGGACGTAAAAGAACTATATGTTTAATATAAATATAATAACGGTCATAGTCCACAAAGACGAATCGTAAACCCTATATGTTTAGCATAGACTTATACATTCTACACTTTATATGTTTCATACGGACGTAAAAAAACTATATGTTTAATATAAATATAATAACGGTCATAGTCCACAAAGACGAATCGTAAACCTTTTATGTTTAGCATAGACGTATACATTCTACACTTTATATGTTTCATACGGACGTAAAAGAATTATATCTTTAATATAAATATAATAACGGTCATAGTCCACAAAGACGGAATCGTAAACCCTATATGTTTAGCATAGACGTATACATTCTACACTTTATATGTTTCATACTGACGTAAAAGAACTATATGTTTAATATAAATATAATAACGGTCATAGTCCACAAAGATGAATCGTAAACCCTATAAGTTTAGCATAGACATATACATTCTACACTTTATATGTTTCATACTGACGTAAAATAATTATATGTTTAGGGTTTAGAAATATAATAACGGTCATAGTCCACAAAGACGAATCATGAACCCTATATGTTTAGCATAGTGTTAATCGCTTAAGCCATCCACTTGTATCGCTTAAGCGATTTTCTTAAAACACTCTTGATCGCTTAAGCGATCTAAAATCGCTTAAGCGATTGTGGCCAAGGCAGAATGAACTGGCCAAGATCTATGATCGCTTAAGCGATTCATTGCTTTTACTCCTGGTCGCTTAAGCTATCCATTTGTATCGCTTATGCGATTCAAATAAAACACTATTGATCACTTAAGCGATCTTGGCCAAGGCAGAATGCATCTGCCCAGATCTATGATCGCTTAAGCGATGCTTCCTATACGAGTCTCTATCGCTTAAGCAACGTTGGATCGCTGGAGCGATCTTGGCCAAGCGAATGTATCCGCCGGATCTATGATCGCAAGCGATCTTATGTATCTAAGCGATGCTTCCTAACGAGTCTCTATCGCTTAAGCGATATAGGATCGCTTAAGCGATCTTTATCAAGGCAGAATGAACATCTGCCTAGATGGTAATCGCTTAAGCGATCTTACGTATCGCTTAAGCGATGTTTCCTAAACGAGTCTTTGTCGCTTAAGCGATTTTCGATCGCTTAAGCGATCATATATGGAAAAGTCTTAGTCATTTGGGAAACATTTGTACATCACTCATTTCCCTCGCGAATCCGAAAAGAATTTGTATCAATCAAATTCATCACAATCAAAATATAGGAGACATCAATGTAATCGAAACAGAAAATAAAAAATAGGCATGGGATGCGGCAAATATCGAAATATATTGAGATATCTTATATGGACAAAAAAAATTATCTCCCAAATGTCAAATCCAATTCTTTACAAAAATTTCCTATACACTGCCAGCAACCTCTCTGAGATCATTGTTTTGTACCATGCCTTCCTAGCAGCCTTTATTGCAGATGCCTCCTCTCTTCTTGCCAACCAGCCTTTGTTTGAGAAGTTTCCTCTCATTGTTTGCTAGGAACCTGCAGACACATCAACTTTTATAAAAAAAAAAAAAACACGTAAATAAGTTACAGTGTGTGTAGGTGAGAAGTTCATCAGAAATCGTGTCTTTCGGTAAAGCTCCATATAACCATGACACCTGCAGCATCAGCACCATAACCCAAGTATGATCATCAACATCAACATCACATAAACTACAAATTTCAAAGTCCAACTTTCATACCTTTTTATTGGGTTCTGCTCACTCAAAACGAATCCATCTGCCCATGGAAGCAGTCGACAGCCTAGCCCTCCCGACAGTCTCTCATTGTTTCGTTATTCAACCCATTCATTGGGGTGTTGGTCATGTCAAACTCAATAAATTTCAGGGCATATACCCCACATTCAACACTACAATAGAAAGAGACATTAGCATTAGAATAAACTTATAGAACAATTATATTATATAAGTTAGTTTTATACAGAAGTTACCTTGACTCATTTATTGGGCCGGTAGAGCACTTAATTGGCCACTTTCCGATTAGCACTTCATCACCCAAGTGCCCAAACATCCCGCTATCACGCAACAGCCGCGGGAACAACCTGGACAGTGGCTCTAACTCCACCTGCAACTGCTTGTCTCGACAAATAGTGGGGTTATAGTCAAGGATCTTTAGCAACCCCTCCTTTAGATGTGCAACGACTACTATCTAGTGCATCTCTTTGACGAGGATGCTGCAGTACACTCTTTTAACAAAGGCCCAACTGTGGCCATATTTGGGCTGATCCCCCCGTATATACTGCATAATTCGGCCGGCAACCTACTCTGACAGCCTAAGCCAGTTTGAGGAGTTCCCTCTCATTGTTTGCCAGCAACCTGCAGCCACGTCAACTTTTCTAAATAAAACACAAAAAAACAAAAAGTTTTTCAGGGCCAATTTGTTAAATGGAAAGTTGGGATGTCTGGGGAGTAAAATTTTCTCTCTTCACGAACCTAAGTTATAGAGTGCAAGATTGAAAAGTTCACTAAGTCCGTCTATTTCGGTAAAGCTGTGTATAAGTATGACACCTGCAGCATCAGCACCACAACCCAAGTATCAACATCAACATCAACATCACATAAACTACAAAATTAAAAGTACAAGTTCCAAACCTTTTCATTGGGTTGTGGTCACTCAAAACGGATCCATTTCCCCATGGAAGCACTCGACAGCCCAGCGCTCCCGAAAGATGCTCATTGTTTCGTCATTCAATCCGTCTATCGAGCTGTTGGTCATGTCGAACTAAATAAATTTCAGGCATATGCCCCACAATCAGCACTGCAATAGGAAGATAACATTAGCATTAGAATCAGCTTATAGAACAATTCTATTATGTAAGTTAGTTTTCCAGAAAATTTACCTTGACTCATTTGTTGGGGACGGGAGGCAGCGCTTAAGTGGCCACTTTCCCGTCAATGCTTCATCAGGTGCTCAAACATCCCGCTCTCACGTAATGGCCGCGGGAACAACACGGACAGTGCCTCCAACTCGGCCTCCAACTGCTTGTCTCGAAAAATTGTTGGGTTGCAGTCAAGGATCTTTAGCAACCTCTCCTCTAAGAATGCGACGACTGCTATCCAGTGCATTTCCTTGACCAGGATGATGCAGTAGACATTTTTAACCTTTGCCCAACTGTGGCCATATTTAGGCTTGTCCCCCATTACATACTGCATCATCTGTCA
>CM047910.1:13297331-13505243 GCA_026229545.1 Pistacia atlantica | reverse complement strand
TCATCTGTCATCAAACTTAAAATCATTAGGGGCCTTGATCCAAGTCTTTTAATGCCCACCCGATCGTTTTCGCTTAGGCTCCTTTTGCTACATATGTACCAATGGCCTTTTTCAATAAATTGCGATATGTCGATACGGTGTTTGGCCAAAGGCCACATCGGTGATGGCACAATCGGGATCTGATAGATCACCATTGTTGGTTTGTCGCGACCTCATCAATGCCAATACCTTATCGATGTCTTGCATCAAATAAAAAACAACATGATAAGTATACAATACCTTCATGGAAAATATAAGCAAAAATAAGGAAAATTAAGCAAAAATAACTCAGTCGTGAAGCCAGTTGCCCTATCGTCAAAATCTTTTCAAACCAATCCCGAGAATAATCCCTGGTCTTACACTTTACAAGGGCATCACTTGGATTCATTGTAATAGGCATAGAAGGGTTTTTTCTTTTCCTCCTCTATTGGCCTATACAAATCGACAGTGGACTCCATTTTTGCTTGCCCGCTTCCTCCCCCTTCCTTCCACTTGTACATCCCCGCTTCCTTCGCCTCCCGCCTCAACCTCCTCCATTATAAGCGCCCCACTTCCTCGAAACCTCTTTAACCCCCTCAATTTTGGCTTCTTCCTCAATTTGTTTCTTTGTTTTCCTCTTAATTCCACGTGTTAGTACGGTGTAAGGCGATTTCACAAACCTGCTTTTTCGACTCTCTCTTTTTTGCCCAGGTTGCACTTTAACCGCCTTCAATACTCCACAAACTTCCTCCTGCATCTTACCCACTTCCTCCTCCACCCTAACAACTTTCTTTGCCACCTTATCCACTTTCTCCTCCACCCTTTTCAACTGCTCTTCCATCTTATCAAACAAACTCTTTATAAGGTCAACCACCTCACTCTCCCGACCACGACGCCTTGGCAAAGTGGTATTTGTTATTTATTGGTTTCTTGAGGCATACGAACCTCTTCCTCCCTCCCTCCCTCCCTCCCTCCTCCTCCTCCTCCTCCCTCCCTCCCAGATGCGCCTTCATCCTCCTGGTGTCAACCACATTCTCAAGCGGTGGCCCTACAACTGCCCTCACATATGTGACCCCTTGTAGGTCTTGCGTCAGGCGGTCTATCCCATCCCTTTATCCCTTTGATACTCCAGTGCTCGAAAAGATGTAACATAGTGCTGTTGCGCTTCACCCCCAATAGCGGTGAGAAAGGGACGGACAACCTCCTGCAATAAGAAACAAAATCAATCAGATTTAATCGACATTTTAAAGCAAGTGCATGTTCAAGCTTAATCCTTTAATCTTACCCGAGCTAATTGAATTTCAATATCTATTTGCTCATAATCCGAATGGGTACACTTCTGGTGTGCCACGCAACATCTTAGGAAATGTTTGTTGCTGCAGAAACACTAATCCTCCCCCACCTTAGCCTTAGCTAGGGGCAGGGGATGGCCTCATGCATCCAATCCTAGTTTAAAAAAAATAGTCCATATCATAATTCAAACACATATATTAAAAAAAATATAACAAAAAGCTATTAATATTTACCTGCATTGCCCATGGGAAGCCAAACAAATTGTACATCACCGGTCTTTTCTTCTCGGCCCATTGGGAGTGCTTTAACGCCAGTCTTTTGCTTGCAGGGGACTCCATGGTTCGCTTAAATGATACCCGTCCCCACAGATAAGCATTAAAGAAGTTCAAGTTGCTTACAGACTTCATCCAATCAATATCAATGGCTTTTGTTGAGTCACTAGCCATTAGGATCGAATGTAAGAACAATACCAAGCACAGTTTGAACGTCTCGAATCGTTAAACTCACCATCTTTTAACATGTCCTCTAATTCCCGTGCCTTACGACTTCTTCTTCCCCGCCAAAACCTTGTTAACCAACCTTTTGGCTCCCGTACTGTCCGTTATTTTTTTTTCCTCAACCTCACCTGACAATTCCCCACATCTTAAGCCAGTCACCAATGCATATTCCATGATCCTAAAACGTACTAGCTTTCCATCCACCATGAACCACATTTCGTGCTTTTTGTTGCTTTTTATTGAGTGCAACAACATATAATGCACTCCCGACCCCCAGAATGTCTTTTTTCCATTTTGTGTACATATCCCAAAAATGATGAAACAAGTCTTTTGAATCTCCTTTCACCATTCCTCACCGTCCCTTAAAATCCCCGTTATTCTCGTTAAAACATCCCAACTTGATTTCTCGTCACCCTCACGGGGAATGTAGTGCATGTATCACAACCTTCCAATCTGTACTCTCATAGTTTACGCTCCGAAAAATCTGCACAATCGATATAAACAAAACATCAGCAAAAAAATTCAACCAAATCAAATATAAACAAAAAACGCTCCGGAAGAATCGCTTAAGCGATGGGCAGATGATTCTGCCTCATACAAGATCTCTTAAGCGATCTGAAATCGCTTAAGTGATACAAATGATCGCTTAAAAGATTATAGATCTGGGAATATTTGGTTCTGCCTCGGAAGAGATCGCTTAAGCCATGATAGATCGCTTAAGAGATCTTGTACGAGCCAGAATCAACATCTGCCAGATCTAAGATCGCTTAAGCGATCTTTTATATTGCTTAAGCAATTCATCGCTTTTACTCTTAAGGAATCCAAAATAGCTTAAGCAACTAAGAGTAAAAGTCATCAATCGCTTAAGCGATACAAAGGATCGCTTAAGCGATCTTAGGTCTCGGCAAGTACAAATACCTTTTCTTCGACGACCTCCTCCTCTTTGGCGACCTCTTCCTCCTCCTCTGAACTCTCGCCGGACTCCTCTTCGGCTCGAATTCTCGCCTCCTCCTCCTTCCTTCCTTGAGCGTTCCGTTTTGTTCTGTTCTCTCTCTTGTTGTGCCTGTCGTCTCCACCGCTTTGGAACACCTTCACTGATCAGAGGATCCACTGGAGCAGCCATTGAACTGCTTGCGCGGCCGGACTCTACGATTCGAAGAGGCGTTGGGTTTTCTTCCTCATTGTTAATGTCAGCCATAGTTTTAAGAAAGGAAGAAGCTTTAGGATTGAATTTGGGTGTGAAAATTCACTGGAATGTGGACTGTTATCGTCGGAATGTGCTAAGATGTGTTTAGGGATTGAAGATATTGATTTTTGCCTTAATTGGTTTCGATTAAGCGATTTGAATATTTAGGGGCTCTTTTGTAAATTTCAAATTTTAAAAACTTTCATTAATTATTTTTTGTCCCTTATATGTTTTAATCTTTTCATTTTAACCCATTTTACATGTTTAAATGGATCCTAACTGTGCCACGTTAGCTTCTCTAAATTAAAAAAAATTGTAAAGAGTTTCAAGGCCATTTTTTTAAATCCAAACTTGGGATGGCCGGATCAACTAAATTTTCTCCATCGCGAGGGTGTCCACCCAGTTTACTTATACTTGTCGAGTTTATTAGTACTCTATGAACATAATATTCTAAGTAACCCATAAATATAGTAGGTGATTTTAAAGTGATTTAAACTCTATTTTACTAATAAACCACAACAATTCATCAAAACAATTGAATATTTTACCATCATCAATTGGGGATTGGGTCCAAAGAGAGACCTCTCATGTATACAAGTTTAATAATCGATATGTGCAAGGCCAAAGTGTCCATATCAATTTGTGTACACTTTAACTAATCATTAAAGTCTATTAAACACTCTATAAACATTATATTCTAAGATGGTTTGAACCCACCAAAATCAATAAATAGAACCAACCTTCTTAATCATTAACCACGTAGACAAGTTGCTGCCTACTTGCTGCATCAATCAATGTTTTTTGTTCAGAATGCAAGAGGGCTTGGATGAAGCAACACTCCTTTTATTGCCAAATTTTGGACTCTTTTCCTCTAACCAAACAACACCCATCACCCCAACTCCATTCCCATCTCCTTCTCTTTTCTTCTTCCTCGACCTCTCTCCAAATTATCATCCCTGACCCAAGTTCTCTATACAGGCAAATTGCACCATTGCCACCCACACATTTTGTGCTTCCCCAACTTGGCTTTCCCCCCAATAGTTTCATCCCCAATTCCATTGGCACCTTCTCTATTAAGCACCAGATCTCACCCTCACTGAGCTCCCACACGCAAGCGTCGCCACCGCCACCGCCACCGACTAGTGTTAACCTCTCGTTTCGTTGTACCAATGCTGCAAATTCTAACCTGTCTGACATTGGGACGCTTAATTCGCGCCATGTGTTTGATATGATCTCGAAGCCCATTACACTATAGGCCCGGGCGGAAGTCATCCAATATAGCACTCCGTTGGTGTATACACTCTCGTTTGGGGTCCAAACCGTTAGTCTCACCGCGAATTCCACCGGCATTGGCCCCACTATTTTCCATGTGTCGTACCTCGCGTCGTACATTTCTAATGTGGGCTCATACATGGCGCCGCCGCTTGCTACCTCCGACATCCCACCTGCCACGTAGACTCTAAAAGACGGAAATGGGCTTTGTTTGGTCTCGCTTTGCCACCACAAAACCCACAGCTGGGTTAGTTCTAGCCATATTCAACACTGGGAGGTACCTAAACTGCCTGGTAAAGGGATTACACAAAACCAACTGAAGAACTATAGAATTCGTAGGTCTTAAAAGAAGGAAGGCTACCAATTGAGGTAACGGGCCGAACAGGGTCGGGCAAGAAGTCGAGCGATAACACATGCCACTTATCAATAACCGGATTGTGAACATAGCAACACGGGCTGCGGTTACGTGTCGGGAAAACCACGAGCCAAGCGAGGCGGTCTTTGACAGTATATTGGAGGTTGTAGGCCCTGGAACAAGAGTGCCAATGGTGGCAAACTGAGCTAGCCATAGCCAAGGAGTCTGAAGAAAGGAAGGATAAGATGTTGGCTAGGAGATCAAAGGGAAGATTGCTCCACATGTTTACGAGAATAGAACAAAAAAATGGTGCAGGGATTTGAAGACTGGGGTGTGAAATTGTATATAGAATACAAGTAGAAATTTGTAGGCACAAAAAATCAATTATTGATGGTGAATTATTGGAAGCATCTGCTATTGGGATGCGTGACCCACATGTGAGTCTGTTAATTTTTTTTATCTTTTCTTGTACTTTGGTTGGTTCTTGGGTGAGCCGGCCCAGAGGCCAAAAAGATTGAATTGAAATGTAACGTAAAGTTTAATTATCTTTTAGTGAGGACCACTCTCAGCCATTAATTTAAATATTTAATGATGTAATACTTAATTAATTCCCTGTGGGTTTTTAATTCCGACTTTTGCAACTAGGTTATTGCTTTATTTCTTATTCTAAGATGCTCATGATGGATGTATTAATTTGTTTTTTAATTTAATATATGAATGAAGGAAGAATTTGTTAATTTGGTGAAGATAGAGACGACTTTAGGAGGGTGGGTGATTAAGTTTGACAACCTTCTAATTTTGATTCTGATGTTGATAGAATCCTTATCATCAATTTACACAATTTCAGACGGCACTCTTATTATCAATCGAAGTATCCAATTTAGTTGTCTTGACTTTTTTTTAATCATTGGGGTGTTTATATCAACTTGCAGATAACTTTAACTAATCATTCAGGCTTTGAATCCTAGAAATTGTCAAGTCGGATAAGAACTTCAATGGCCACTTCTATTAGTGTTTGAGGGGACTTGAAATTAGGTGTCCATAAAACAATTTTTTTTTTTTTTTGTGATCAGGGGCATCCGGACGAGTTTGTATGCACCTCAACTAATGAGGCCTTGAAGTGAACGACTGAGTAAATCTATTTAGTGACCACCCCTATTAGTGTTTGGGTGACTCGAACTCAGAAATTCATGTTAGACCCATTTTGCTCTTTTACTATCAGACCATCCAATTGGTGGTTAGCTCATGGAACCAATGGTGGTTAATTGTCTTAATTTATATTGTTTATTTTCATAGTGGGTCGGATAAAAGCCTAAATGGTCCACCCTTATTAGTTTATGAGGAATTCAAACTCAGGAATTTATGAAATATTCTTTTAGTTATTTACCATAAGAGTACCCAGTGCGGTTAATTGTCTTGATTTAATATTGTTTATTTTCATAGTATTTGGTGTTAGAAGAAGTGAAATTCTCCTGGAGATCTGTGTAGGATTAAATAATTTCATTGTTTATTATGGATTTCTTTCATTGTCACATGCTTAGTTTAGTAGACTCTCATTTCATTTATTTATTGAATGGAAGGGATTCGGCGACAAGTTGTAAAAAAATTGATTATTAAAATCTCTTCTTTTGTTTTCATCCGTTGGAGAATTTGATGGAGACAAAACGAGTACTATAAGGACCAATAGATTTTTCTTGGTGACAAGTGCATAATCCCGTTGAGAAAAATCTCCGATAAAACTATCGAAAACCCAAACTAGATGAAATCTTGTGAAGAGGCCCTTTCAAGATTGTCCAAAAGGCCCATTTAGACTATCTATAGATCCACAAAAGGCCCATTTAGACCAATCCAAGCCCACCAAAATATACTCCTCATTCTCTATATATTTTTG
Organism: Pistacia atlantica; assembly: GCA_026229545.1. Lineage (NCBI taxonomy): Eukaryota > Viridiplantae > Streptophyta > Magnoliopsida > Sapindales > Anacardiaceae > Pistacia > Pistacia atlantica. The sequence continues at coordinate 13,498,731 of CM047910.1, read as the reverse complement.
AAATTGTACTTTAGGTTTTAACAATTAAATACATGTATGCAATAGGATACTTTAAATTCTCCCAAGTGATTATTTTCTTTATGTAAACAATAAAAAATGATGTGACAATTAGAATAATAAATCTAAATGATACAAACTTTTGTTAAGATTTGTGGATTACTTCCTTTTAATATTATGCAACATAAACTTATGAAATTGATTAAACAAAAATAAAAAAGAGAGTTAACGACTTTTTCACACCCAAAAAATAAAGTTTAATCACACTTTTTTCATCCTCATATTTCTCTTTGATTTGGGTGGGAAATATAATAATTTTCATTGTGAAGAAGAAAATACCCTTCTCTTGTCGTCGATGTTGGAGATAACGGTGAACATTGAAACCCTAAGTGGTGGAGAACGACGAACAACATGCAATTGGCAAATCAACCTTCAATTTTGCTTAATTTCATCAATCAAACACACCCTAAGTTCATCATGCAATTGAAACCCTAGGAAAAGGACAATAGTAATCGGCGAGCAAATGAGGTTAGGGTTGTTAGAGGTTTTGGAGAGGGGAGGATGGGGATTCTGTTGGTGGTTTCAAGGTGGATTTTCGACACCGAAAACGACTGGAAATTGGCCTAGAAGTTGAAAGGTCACGCGGTGCGCGACTAGCGATAACGAGCAAGGGGCGGTGATGGAGGTAAGGGTTTTGTAGAGTGGGTTTGTGGAGATTGTGATGGTGGTGTTTGGGTGAATTTTTGGCAAAGAAAAATCAATCGAAAATCCGGCTTGAAGAGTCGGCAATGCGAATAGAGGTAGTGGTAGGAAATGGTGAGTGATGACGGCAAATAGAGGTTTGAGCTTTGTAGAGGAGGTGATGAAGATTCTTTGGGTGGTCTCGGAAGCCATTTTGAACGTCAAGGATCGATTGGAAAACAACAAAAATCATCGGTTGCAATGTGCCATCTATTGCTAATGTGCGCCGTCATTTTTTCTTCTACAACTGCGAAAATATTTTCGACCATTTTGCCCTCACTTATAACGGATTGTTGACCAATTATGTTTCGAGTATTAAAGTAATATCTTAAAAGTACAGAAATGGGAAAGTGCCCTTTAGCTTTTTTCGGGTGGCTGAAATAAACTAATGGTAAAAATTTATTGGGTTACAGGTGTCGGGTCCATGGTGTTCCATATGCCACCATCATCTAACGTGGGCAGTTTCCACTTCCAGTGTCTCTGTGAATGGGCCCCTGCTGATTTCCAATTAATGAAAATCATTAATGGCTTCTTCTAAAAAATGGGCAGCCTTAATTTCTTCCATTGCTTCTTCTTTCTATTTCTTTCTCATTTTCTTCCAAGTCCCTCTTTTCAGGTACAATATTGATGAATTTCCTTGATTCTAAACAACTTAAAGCAAATGAATATATATTTTTTTCCTGCAAATTTATGAACACATTTGCACCTTCATGCTTTTCTTTTGATCACATTCTATTATACTTCTAAAATTTTTTTAAGAGAATTTATTGTACTACTTTTTTCTCAATTTGGGATTTTTTTATTCTTGCTTCAATTTTCACAGATAAATCGGACACATATTGTTGAACAAACAAAATGCAGCATACATGATTACAGCATTCATGTCAAGTTATTGGTATATTTGTTTCTTCTTTGTTTATTTAGGTTGCATTTTCTAGAGAAGAAACCACTTTGCTTTCAAAATAATAAGACTTATTGATGACATAGAGAGGAAAAATCTTACTTGTCAATCTCATGTTTGATAAAAGTTTCATAATGTTATATTGTTTCATACCATACTGTTCTCAGTAAAGGCATGAATGAGTTTTTCATTGAGCTGCAATAGCACTAAATTGAATTGGTTGTTCTGGTTGGTTTCACAGGGTACAATGTAGAAGTGGAATTTGCACGACACCTATAGAGGTGACATCTTCTCAGTTGATTGCTAATGAAGTCTTTCCTGAATCTGTTATTAAGGCTCTTCTTTATCCAGGGGCGTTTGCGAAAGCTATCCTGAAGAGTTCAACCATTCCTAGCTACAACAAATTGCTCAACTTGTATCAGCTCACCAATCTCAACAATGCCTCTGTTGCAACCGATCTCCAGTGCCTAGAGGTTCATGTATATGCAATGTTTGGTCATCTTTCTTGCTTGTATTTAGCCGCGCATATGATCATTTCATGGTTGTTTTTGTTTGCATGATCAGATTCTTGCAGGAAGCTACTTGTCTGTGGCAGGAGCCCTTTTATGTCTTGTAAGAGCAGGGAGAATCGGCCTGTTTGGGACACTTATTACATTATGGGGCCTTGTAAAAGAAGTTATCAGTCTCAAAAAACATGATGACATAATTCCCACAAAAGTTGTTTATATCTACCCAACTATGTTAATGGCTGTGCTTTGTGCTTTCTTGTCTATAAGAAGAGATTTAAGAAAAATAATTCGGTGTTGTAGAGCTAGCAGGGCTGTTGCAAAATCTGAGAAATCAAAAGCAAAAGATACATAGGTTGAGGCTGCCAAAAAACATGATTGCTGTAAGTAGCCAAGTGTTACACCAACAATTGGATACATGGAAGGAAACACTTAAAAAAGAAAAATGTTTTGAGATAGTTTAATGTTGTATGTAAGCATTAATTTTAGATTCAAAGTTAATTGGAGCCATATTACCTTTGTAGAACATTTGTATTTCTAGGCTTGTGTCGGTTCTCTTGATTCTTTATGAAAATTTTTGTGAAGTTGATTCCATATAGCATTTCCTTTGTATATGAGTTGGTTTAGCGAGTGGAGAAAATGCATGTATTACTTGGATTCTTCATAAGAGCAAATTCGGATGACACTTTATAATCTTCTTTGATCGCATTGATCTTTAAATGGAGAAACTATGTTTAAATATCTTTTTAGTTGTTTGACACTTTTGATTATAACTTCGAAAAAATTTCATTCTCTCAAGAGGTTTGACCAATCACAATTAATCCCTCATGATCTGAAAATAAGACAAAAGCTTTTGCAAACTTTCTGATGGTTAACATAGACTTAAAATTCTTTACAGGCATCCTTATAGCAATTCTCTGTTAACGACACTTACCATACCATAAAAAATATCATGTCTATCAATATCTTCTAAAGTTGTAATGTCATTTTCGGTCCCATGAATGTTTATGTAAATTAACTTTGGAACACCCCATGTTGCTTGTATGTTCATTAATGCCATGGAATTTAAAGGATTGTGTTAATCATGTTGTCCCTCAATTTCCTGTAGAAAATGGGGCCTAGTTTGTTAGGTGTGTCCTGTGTATGAGTTTCCTTAAAATGAAGATATGCTACTCATAATGGCTAAAGCAAGATGAGAATCATGAGCTAGTCTAAACTCCATGAATATGTGGCTCAGAATCACATGGTGTGCAAGACATATAATCAAACACATTTGGAATTGGGATAAGATGACAAAGCATTCAGCATCAAATGGGCATTACAAAATGAGCTAATGGCTACTGTATATGGATCAGGATTAAAATTGTTAACCATCTTTCATAGTTAAAAACTGCTTGGAGTTGGAGATTATCTTTTTATATTGAATATCCTAATTGAATATTCCATAAAATCTTTTAGATGATTGAAAAACATTTTCTTCTCTTTTTAATTAATTTTTAGGTAACTGAATGTGACATTATCAATTTAACATTTGTTGTTTCTTCTTCAGTGATTTTTTTTTTATTTTAACTGAAGTTAGTTTAGTGGAAAATGATATAAAGTGAAATGAGAACATGATTTTGTACAGAGCACAAATATTCTTTCCCACTTTCTGAATCTGCTGCTCCAGTAATTAATGATTGGCCCACATTAAAAAATAATCCAGAATATTTGGAAGTTGTGTGCCTCACTTTCTCCTTTATCATTCCCACCAGCTATTAATGATTTTGATAGTAATGTTGGGTTCTTTGGGTTTTAGAATTGGATTTTGCTTCTGGGTCTGAAAGTGCAGAGCGAGAAGTTCATTAATTTATCTTGCTTTGTTGGGGTAAGTTGACACTTTTTGGAGATAATCCAGACAGCCCATTTGAATTTTTCATTTTTGGAAGTGGGTTTCAGTCTTTAGGGTTTTTGGGTTGAAACCCAGAACGAATTTGAGGTTTGAAGTGCTGAAGAGTGATAGAGTTTAAATTTTTGGTGACTGAAAGAATTTAGAAGGTCAAACAACTTCTTTTCAGATTTCTTATATGCATTATGAATTTACAGTGGAAATTTAGTTGTTCTTAGATGCAGGGTGTGGTTGAAAGACGCTCATAAGTGAATTTGATGGAAGACTCTGGTTCATGGGTAGTATAATTTAGATATTCATTCAGTTCTGTTAGCTTGAATTGATTGGTTTTGGTATAGGAGATGTTTGATAGAAGTTTGGCAGTATCTGTTCTTACATTAAAATACCCATCATGTATTTGGGGTTTTGGAAAGAGTCATACGAGTGTGTATAAGACAAGGTTAAATCCAGTTCTAGCTATGCCCCCTTCATCAGTTCTCTTACACACAGATGAAAATGGAAAATTTCAAGAACTTAAGAAGGAGTTCTGGTTCAAATGAAGCTTCACTAGGCTGTCATTCTTTGCATAATCAAGCTAAAACAGTTGGTATAATTGGAGGAGTATCAGTAAATTCTACTTTGAATTTTTTGACAAAGTTGATTCAACTGAGTGGTCAAGAAAATAGCATTCCCTTTGTGCTTTGCTCTGATCCTGTGTTAAATAAGGAATTATTGTTATATGAGAGGAACTCTTTGCCTTTTGTGAATGGTAAAAGTGGATGTGCTCAAGCTGACCCTACCTCAATTGTCGAGAATTTGAGGAGTAAAAGGGTTTTTCTTGAGAAATCAGGAGCTCGCTGCATCGTAATGCCTTGTCATCTCTCTCATACTTGGCATGATGAGGTTTCTAGTGGATGTTCTGTTCCTTTCCTGCATGTAAGTGAGTGTGTTGCCAAGGAGCTGAAGGAAGCAAAGCTCAAGCCTCTTGAAGCTGGGAGTCCTTTGAGGCATTGGGGTGCTTGCAACAAATGCAGGGTTTTATCAGGAGAAACTTCAGCGTGAGGTAATTTCCTCCTTTGACTCATTTTATAGTTGTTTGTTTGTTTGGTTTTTTTTAATTTAACTTATATAACCAAGAAAAAAAAAAAATTTGAAATTAGCTAGCAAAGACATACGTTATCTTATTGGTGCTATATGGATGCTTACAAAAGGTATTGAAATAGGAATTATGAATTTATCCGCATGAAGAGTAGCAGAATTGAGAGTGTAACACCTATTTTAGCATTAATAAGACCTTGAATGAAAATATTATGCAGTATAAAAGGTGGAATAGATTCTAATTCCCATCTTGTAAGGAACTGCAATAAAAGTTTCCTGTCAATGGTTTTTATGGGATGTTTTACGAGACTGTCTTAGGAACGATTTGGTTATAGAAAGGACTATGTTGGCAAAGGGTAAAATAAATAAAAAGAGAGATGAAGAGGAAATAATAAGGAAAATGAATTTTGTACCCTATTAACCTTTCCTTTTCTTTTCTTTCTTCTGCGTTAGCATAGAAGAATAAAATATTTGAAACTTGGGAGTTCTCGTCATGCCTTTAAAGCTTGCACTTTGTTGTATTAGATGTTAAAAGTATCTCATCTTTAGCTTACATCTTAAGCTCTTTCCTTCTATTTTCTTTAGTGGTCTATTTGATTAGAGTGAGTGCATGGGAATCGAGTGGATGTTCCCAAAAGCCTCTAGCAAACGGAGGGATCTGCATTGACTCTGTGGTCAGCCAAAGAGATTGAAGACATTTTCTCCAGGGCTTCTACTTTTAGAGTCCGTGAACCTTCTAAAAAAGAAGCCTAGTAGCCTACCTATAATGTTATTTTGCATGCTTGAAATTGGGGTTTATATAGTTCTTCATTGAGATGAACTTAAAATCAAACTTGTTGAAGTTTGGGGGTTAAGGGTTGTTCTAAAAGTCTTAAATGCTCTACAAAAAATGGGCATAAGTACAAAACTCGTAAGAACTAAAGTGGTGGTTTTGAAATCACAAACTAATGTTTTTTTCAGTTTCCTTGACAACCAAATATCTTATAAGGTTAAACGGGTACGACAAATTTTAGCAGAAGACAGAAACTGAATGTCCCATGTAAATTGCATTTTACAACTAGCTCAGATGAGCGCATCATATAAAAATAAGGTCTTCCTTTCTTTCTGATTTACATTTTTCCAGCTCCCATCAGGAAACATATTTAAAGTGATATATAAGTAGGAGTTCACTATACATTATTGTACATATTGAACTGAAGGCTCAAGCTGTATTCATGTTAGCCTAAATGTACTTTGTTTAAAAAAGGTAAATTTACCTGGCCATTACAGCTGACATTTCCCCCAACAATTTTGGAATTGTTGAGCTTTATTTGAAATGGATCCATTTCTTTTTATCTTGTTTCCGTTTATTTCTGTGTTGGGTGCTTTACTGGAGTGCAATCCTTACTTGGGTGTGATGTTTCATACTGTTAACTTCTATTATTTCTTTTTCTATTTAGGGATTTGAGGTTGGTGCTACCAGATAAAGCAACCATTGAACATACGGTGATCCCTGCAATAGATGCTTTAAACCGGAAAGGACATGGAAGGGGCCCGGAATTTGATGAGAATTGCACTTCAGGTACTGTTGGTGCGGGCAGTGAACACTGTAATCCTGGCCTCTGATGATATGCGGGGTATATTGCCTCATAATGATCCTCTTCTTAAGAAATGCATCGATCCACTGGATATACTTGCCAGGTCAACTATTGATTGGGCGAAATCTGCTTAAAGAGGTACATAGAGAATGCCAACTACTTGATTCATCTATTTCACCATCCATCTCCATTTTGCAAAAATTTTATCTGTGTAAATGTGTTACACAGATATTGTCATCATGTCAGGAATTCGTGTGTTTATTTGAAGATTAAAAGGTGAAAGGGTGTCTTTTTAAATGAGTTAAATTCTTCAATCTGAAAATCCCTTGTGTATCTTGACTTCTTAAATATGCAAAATTGTTCTTCAATGTTTTGGTTCTCTTTCATGATTGCTACTCTCATTCATCTTAAGAGCGATCTTCATGTATCAAGCTTGAAGATTCCAGAGATTTTAACATCCAATAATCATTTTATGCTTTGGTGGTACAACCCTCTATTATTATCACTTGAACACATTATTGGTTCTTCCCATTATTTTGTTTGTCGACTTGAGAAAACCTTTATACTTTTACATTTAAGAGAGCAAACTTCTATACTTTTTCATCCAAGAGAGAATGTTGATCCCATTCACCGTTTCCAACCACCTCTAACAATCTTTAATAGTGTTAGTTAAAGGGTGGGAATCTGAAATATATGTTACCAAGGGTATCATCTTGGGATGTCGCTAAACCTCAGGGTGAGAATATGTTGTTTACTCTTTTGATGACCTTAAAGGCTGAGAATTTAGATTTGTTATTAGCTTTCAGAGGAAGGGAATCAGGGAAAGTGGTTGAGATTGATTCTTTTATAAATCCGTCTTCTTCTTTTCTTTCCTTCTCGGCCAGTGATAGACTGGTGTGCTCCTCTATATATTATGTGGCAAAACTACACACAATTGCTTCTTGAGTTTCATTTCTCACATTGCTTCTCTATCATGGCAAAATTAACAAGTTTTAACAATTCTGTGTTAATTTGAGAGTTTCAACGACAATGTCAGTGATTATTGCTCCTACCTAAAATTCGCTACCAGATCAATTACTGAAATGAAATCTTGATATAAGACACAAGCCTAGGAACTAAAGTTAAAGGTGGAAAAAAAAGGGAAAATAATAGGTACTGAAGTTGGGCATGAAATATCGAATGGAGAAATCTGGAATCTGGCCAGAGAAAGTCAGATCAGTGCACGACTGGCCAAATTCCAGCCAATCGTGTGCTTATTTCGGCTAACTTCAAATGTTGGTGGTTGGCTGTTCGACAATTAATTAGGTTGGTGAGAGTGTTTTTATTAATTTATAAACTTTTATTATAGAGGTTGTTTAGCTAAAACTTCATAAATGAAAAGGAAAGAATAGAAAAAAGAAATAGCAAATTCAGTGGTCCATAATTTGCTGATATGAAAATGTTAACATTTACATATCGCTCAACTTTATTATCTGTGACAATATCATTGCACAAATTCCGCTTCAAGATCTCCAGTTATTCAGCTTCAGAATCATCTGAAACGAGTTCGTCTTCAGAATCATTTGCTATGCGTTTGAAACAGGGAACAAAAGCATTTTGAGTGGCTTGATTCTCCTACTGTATTTCTTTCCACCAACCTTCCCTTTCCCTTGATAACAATTTTACCTTCCTTTACACGGTTGGAATCGAGTGGTAGCTTCTTAAGGTCTGGACATCTTTCTACAGACATTTCCTCCAGATTTGGAAAAGGCAAGACATCCTGAACAGATGCTGTTCAAATTTGGCAGAAAAACTCATCGAAGAAATTTGAGTTTTGCAAATGGTTTCAGATTTTCCATCAGTGCTCGAACTTTCCCTAATTTTTCAATACTGATTATTTCTTTCATATCAGAACAACCTATCACCGTAAGTTTTTTCATGTTTGGAGCAAGAATAAGCCATGTCAGGTCCTTCAAGTTTCGGCAATACTGTACTTCAACTGTGTGCAGGCTGTGGAAACCTTGAGATTTTCTTATTTTCAGAACTTCCCTCACTCAGTCAACCTTCAATTCTCCCCAATATTGACAAAAACCAAAAGAGAGTTTGCGGAGATGCTTCATATATGCTAAAGATAAAAACATTGAGTGACTTCGAATTGTCCAAGTATCTGAGGATTAAAGATTGAGTACAGCTTTGTAATTTTTGAGAGCTCAAAACTGTTTGAAGAGCATTGAAACTTTTTAAGGTGATACTCAAGAAGTTTAAATGCTTTAAACAAAGCAATTCACCTACCAAAATTCCACTACCTCCATATAAAACACTATCTACATTTGCTCTATTTCAGAATCGCACTCAAGCATTCTCAATACATGCAATTTTGAGAACTTTGATATCAACTGCCGCGGTATTGAATGGAGAAAATCTGTGAACTCCAAGTTCAAAGATTTAAGATCTACCAAGGCCATTAACTCTATTGGCAACTTTTCTATGATAGTCCATGATAGGTCAAGATGTTGTAGTGAAAACAATTCTGAAACTCCTGTTGGTAGTTTTATTAGACTATAGTTCCATGATAGTTTTAATACTCTTAGGGAAGCATACATTAGTTCAAAATGGGATGATGAATACACAAAAGCAGAGAGTGTAAAGATTTGCCATGGTTTAAAACAGAAAACATAAGTTGAACTTTCATTTGATTTAGTAACCCATTCAATAACTCGATGCCTCATTTAATGTTTAACAATATCACTGGAACAACTCTAGAGTTAAAGAGGAGAAAATCTTGAGCACAAATCTGTTTACAATTCCCACTAAAATCCAATGGTAAAGGCATGTATATTTTTTTCTACGAAAGACAGTACACTCATCAAGGTATTATTGAGGAAGAATCAAACAAAATTTCTACTGAAGCTTCTTTATCCCAGGAAAAGAAGGGAGAATTGCAATAAGAGCATCACCATATCCAACAGGCTCTGTTCGTTCAATTTAAACAAAATAACCCAACCAAATTAGAATATAAACCGCATGATACAAAAAAGAAATCCAAGATTGTGAGACTATTGAAAGATGCACAACATACCGCCATCCTCTCTAAGGATTTTGATCACTTCCCCAGATACATCAGACTGGAAAATAAAATCAGGAAAATAATTAGCGGAAATGGTGAATCAGTCCTTGCTTGGCTCAGAACAAGCACAAAGTGTAACTATCAACACAATTAAGCACAATAAATCATGTGAAAGTTAAGAACCAAACCTCAATTGGAATTTCCCCACCAAGTTGTTCAATATAGCAAAGCACTTGACCCTCCTTTACTATTTGCTTCTGTTGAGCAATAAAGCAAATGTTATCAGAGAGGTTGACAGATTAGTCATGAGTGTAAATCATCTCTTGAGAGAAAAAAGAAAATATGTTGGGGTGGCAAATAAGACAAATTGAAATGACTTCATTTAGAGTGCAATGGACCATCACAATGGGTTAGTTCTAGAAATGACTTCCAAATTTACCCAACCTGAATCCAACACTAAACCAAAGGTAATCGTAAAAGTGCAATCCATCAAAAATGTTTGATTTTCTAAAAGGTAAAAAAGGTAACAATTATGCCATGAACATTACCTCTTTACATGATGGCGGTGCACGCTTCCCCTTTATGGTTCGAGATCTCCTGAAAAATCCCACCTGCACCATATCATAATTTAATGACCTTAGTTCTGGAGCTTGAAGAAAGTAGAAGGGCCAACATTTTGGTTTCTTACCTTCGGAGACTGAAGTATCATCAAGCCTTCATCAGCAGCTTTATCAAGAAATCTCTGAACCCTCCCTAAAGACAGCACGGGTTTTGTAATAGCTAGAGATGGAGAAGTAACAGACCCATTTAAATCAGGTTCCTCAACAGTTGTATTTATGCTGACAGGAGCAGGACTTGAAGGAGGTGGAGGTACACTGTTCCTATTTAAGTCCCTTGTCACATAGAGCCTAAAGCCATCGAGCTAACAAAATATGGGAAATACTTAGAATTCAAGGGACATATTTCTCTGCTTATACTTCATTATAGAAATAGCAGGAAGTAGCATTCTAGATATAAAATAATTACGACTAAAACAAAACAATTTTGTAAGAGCTTACTTTCAGTTCAAATTCAGCAACTGAAGTTGAATCGCATATATCTGTGACAAGAGACTCCACCTGCAGAAAAATTTAAAAAGCATTTTAAAATCTAAGAAACATCTAGGGAATAAAACATCATAATGTACAAACTGATTTACCAGTTGTAAGTACTTAGAAAAAGTTGGTATTTCCATTATGTTTTCAATTTTCTTTATGGCTGTTTACAAAGATGAAAAAAACCATGCAAGCATTACTAGCAGATTTATCCTACATCTGTTTATACAATATAAAATAAAGAGTCAGAAAAATAAAAATAAAAAAACCCTACAGATTGCAATCTATCCGTGGCAACAAATATTTAGAAGAAAAGAGAAGTAGCAGTACAAATTGTCGCAAACATGCATTTATTAGATAGCAAGATGGAGAGTGAGTAAAAATTGTAGTTACCTCTGATGAATTTGGAATGAGTTGGCTTCTCAAACTAGATGACTTTGTCTCTTTATAATCATCGTCAACACTTCTCGCAGCTATAGTGTCAACAACAAAAGGATTACTCATCTTAGTCATCAATGAACTGCAGAGCTTCTTCAATCACAGTAATATAATAGACACATATACAATACATAGATATATGTTGAGGACTTGCAAAAGAAGTAAAAATGAAGTATGTTTCAATAAAGAACACTTACACTCAGTTTCCAAACCACAATATACCCTGAATGTCTTTTCCACTGGCTGTGATATCACCAAGCCTGTATATAGTACTTGTTTCCGTCCCATCCATTTCCTTACATCACATCGTGGTTGTAAATCACTAGCTCTGACTCTACCAAGGTTCGCTCTGAGAAATTTAACATTTGAAGCTCCCAAGCTACCTGGAAAAGAAAAAGGCAACAATTATTCAGTACATAAGTAAGAGATTCTTTGCGTGTCACAGACTGCGATTAACTAGTTTATCTTTATTATACTTCAATAAACAGTGACCGCAGAAATCACACTGAACTGATGAAGAGGAAAAATTAGAAGTTTTGAAACATAAGTTATACACCATGAACTCTTTAATAACCTGGAAAAACAAGGAACTGCAAATGACGGCAATACAAAAATTATATATTTGGTTTCTCCAATATAGATGTAGCTGCAATCTTGAACTCATTAACAATAATACTTGGATTAGCTTTTGTTCCCAGTGTGTATCTGAAGTATTTAATTTAAATTTCATATACCATGTCCCCATCATCTAATTTAACCTTCCTGAAGTGATAGCGCACTACAATGATGATGTATAAATCCTGGTATCATTTATCAGGCACAAGTGACACAACCTAAAAAATGCCTCCAAAAGATAGAACAGATGACAGTCCTATACAAGATTCCCCCTGCCATTACGTGCATCCAAAGAAATTATTTAACAGCATTCCAGATGCCAAATCTTTAACTTACAAGTAAATGAAATTAACACAATGTCTTATAAACAATGTATATTTTTGCGTCTCACAACACTACTAGGTGGAGGTAGCAAAATATATCTATAAATACAGGACAGGATAAAAACCTATTTCACCTTCTTCAAGTTAACATGTATTAGCACAACAAGAATTATATAACAATTTGGGATTTTTAAGGAGTCTATGCCAGACACAATCAAGGAAATACTTATGTCAGTCCTTGCTACAAAGCCTAAAGTACAAGAATTATATAAGATTTTCATATTAACCACTCATATAGCCATAATGATAGAAGATGCCCTGGTTTTTGTCGATTACCAAAGCTGTAGTCTTAACTCTAGAAATCTGTAACCTACACTTCTGTTTCTCAAACCAAATCATTGATTAGATACACTTACTAAGGATCAAGTAGAATTATTTATTAACTAAGGAACATTTGAACATCTAAAGAAAATTATATTATCCATAAATTGATTCAAAGCATTGTAAGATACTAGCACCATAATATGGATTCAAAACCATAAAAGTTCATCCAATTATCGCTGTTTCAAACAATTGCAAGGCACAACGAACTCAAATAACAAAATTCAAAAAATTCAATAAAACCATTGTTTTACCTCACATTGAAGTGCATTTTGCTAGACAGGACAATTTTCAATTTCATTGGATCATAACAAAGAAGTCAGATTCTAAAAGCAGCCCGTAACTTCTTTATTGAAATTAGTAAGGCTTAATCGTCCTTCTCAAATTCTGACATTCTAATTGATCATTTTCGATAAAATTGATGATAAGGCTTCAATGTACATTCTCAAAATCTTATCATACATCAACAAAAGAAAAATATCACAAAAATTCCCCAATTTTAGACATTACAAACTTCAAGGCTAGTTCAAAACAACAAACCTAAAAGCACAATTAAGGAGGTAAACAAGTCGAGCAAATGCAAGAAGGAACATATTAAAAAAAAAAACACATAAAAACAAAAATGAAATTCAACAACCTGGGCTCTCACAAAAAAAGCACAACACACATAATGAACGAACAAAACCCAGAAAACCAATCACTCAACACAACAAAAACAAAATCAAACACATACCCATTTCTCCATACGGACAGATAATCATTAATAAGCCATTAAATTCTCCAAATAAAACACATTCTAATAGACTTACATGAAGCCATTGAAACCCTCTTGAATATCAATGAAAAGACGGCAGAAAAAGTGCTGTATACTTAGAAAAAAACCAAACTTCACGCAAAAGAAAGATTGAAGTCAGACGTTAAACCCCATGTAAAAAGGTTGCAGAGGAAGCAGAGACACCTGTTTCAAACTTTATGAAACCCATATGAGGTTGAATAGATGGAGCCAAACCAACTGTGAAAAGCGTATACCTCTCGATTTTGGATTAGCTGGCCTCGCCGAGGCCCAGGCCCACGTTTTTTTATTTTATTTTATTGTTTTCGTGTATTAATTGTTTGATTTTATTAACATACAACATGGTATTAATTATATTTAAGTAGAGTTGTCAAATTCATAACTTAGGACGAACTTAAAAGAAAAAGCTAAGTAAGGCAATTGATTTAATCATTCTATTGAATTAGGGTTTCTTGTTTAATGACATTGAGTGAAAAGCAACTAAGGCTATTGTTTAATTAGTCATCCTATTGGATTATAGGGCTTCTATTTAATAGGATTCAATAAATGAAGGCATCTTTTAGGGAAAGGTAATAACATTATTGACATACTTATTCTCTTAATATAATCTTATTAATTATTTCTTCTTTTCTTTTTTGCCCTTTTAACGAAGAGTTTGTAATAGTTAATGCTCATACACATACATTTTTAGTTACCATACAATATTGGGAATCTATAATCTTAGTGTTTTAAAACTCAGCTGGCCTGGCTGGTTGAACAGAGACCCGAGGCCTTAACTGGGTCAGATTACAAATTTTCCCATTAATTCAAGACCTTAGAAATTAGAACATCAAGTGAACAATTGAAGGCTGAGATGTTAGGCCTTTTGAAGAGGAATGACCAGTGAGTTGAATGGTGGTAGAGATGGAAAAGCAGTCCGCATGACCCGACCCGACCCGGCCCACGGCGGGTCGGTCCTAACTCGCCGGCCAACATTGGCAGGTCGGGTTAGGCCTGCCAATGTTAGGTTGGATTGCCCAACTGACCGATCGCCAAGCCTAACCCGCTGCGTTAGGACGGGTTAACCCTCTTCTTTATTTTTTTTTTGTTTTGTTTTATTTTGTTTAAGTTTAAATGTTTAATTAACTTTTTAAATGAATAATTAACAATTTATAAATGAATAAATGTAATTGTTTTTAGTTAAGTGTTAACTTATTTTCAAATATCAATAATTAAATTAATTTTTTTTTTTTTTGTTAACATTCCAATTTCCAAATATTAATACATTAAAATTGTAATATAAGAAAAATTAAATTTATTCATTTATTAAAAAATAAAATAAGAAATTACAATAATTATTGCCTCGTTAAAAACCTCACCAAGAAAAACTCAATGGGACAAAAACTTGGTAAGGAAAAAAGAGTGCAATAATTGACAATTAATTTACAAGTTACAATTTATAAAACAACTAATTTTGGGGTTCACTAGGACTTTCCTCATCCGTATCATCTATATTACAAAACTGAAATGATTCTATTAAAGTATCGTCGACAATCTTGTATTGACCTTGATGGCGCGACCGTTCCCAATCTCGAAGACATGTGAGGACTTCAATCATTTTTTGTGAAAGTTTAGTCCTCATTTCAGTTTAAATTCTTCCACTTGCATTAAATGTTTGTTTGGATGAGACGATTGAGACAGGAACAACGAAAACATCCAAGGCAAGTCTTGATAATACCGAAAAAATACATTTTCTAGCTCTCCAATAGTCTAAGAGATCAATGTTAGCTCTCTGTTGTGGATCTACTGGTAACATTTCAAGGGTTGCCAAATATTGTTGAAGCTCATTACTCTGCAACTGCATGGAAGACAGTACATTAGTTGTTGTTGTTGGTGGAGCTTACCGAAGGAGGTTGTGCTTTGGATTGGGTCCTCTTCGGACCTATTCGGATGCACCCCAAGAGAAGTTGTTTTCATTTGTTTTTTCGGTGATCTGACTTCCCTAAATGTTTCGCTCTTTGCGGGTTCCCATACTGTTTTCATATTGGAAATATACTTTGAAAAGTCTATTTTTTACCTCTCCTATTTGATTGGCATATACTTCGGTTTGTAAATTTTCACATAAATTGTCAAAACCATTTTCTAAACCTGCTAATTTAATTCTAGGATTAAATATAGCACCTAAACAATAAAGAAAAGGAATGGGTTTCCAATATTTTTTAAAAAAAATTTCCATTGCCTTTATTGGTGCATTTAAAATTTTATTGTCTTTGTTTTTTATAAATAATTCGGAAATTTTTATAATTGTATGTATTACCAATGGACTAGTAGGATAATACATACCAGAAAATTGTAAAGTGGATTGGTAAAAAATTTTAAGAAAAGAATGAAATGCTTTAGCTATTTGCCAATCATTTTCTACCAAATAATGAGGACCTCTATTATTTGCTACAAAATAACTAATTATATTAGTACAAGGTAAACATGAATCAAGCATTAAATAAGTACTATTCCATCTAACAGTCATGTCTAATACAAAAATTCTAGGAGATATATTTGATTTTATACAAGCGTCTTGAAATTCAGCATTTCTTTTATTACTACTAGTAATCCAAGCTAAACAATCTCTAATTCTATTAATATTTTCTTTAATTGTTTTCATACCACTTTTCACAATTAAATTAATAACATGACATGCACAACGTTGGTAAAAAAACTTCAAATTGTTATATAAAAGATAATTACTTTGAAAATAATCTATAGCTTTACTATTAGAACTTGAATTATCTAAAGTTAAAATTATCACTTTACTAGCAATTAGAACTTCATGTCTTATAGCTTACATTATCTAAAGTTAAACTTATCACTTTACTAACAATATCATAATCTTCTAAAACTTCAACAATTTTATTATAAATTTGTTCACCACTATGATCAACATCCATTAATCTAAATCATAATAAAGATTTATTTAATTTACATTCATTATCAAAATAATGACTAGTCACACAAATATAATATTGTTTAGCTCTACCACTCCAAATATCGGCAGTTAAAGCCGCACTAACATGACAAGTATGTATTTTATTTTTTAATTCTAATTTCATTTTTCTAAACAATTTTATTAAATCATTTCTAGTTTTAGTTTGAGAATAACTTTTAAATCCTGGAAAAAATGAATTTTGAACAAATCTTTCAAAATATTTATCTTCAGCTATATTAATAGGTTGATCAGTTGCAGTAATATATAAAGCTAAGTGTTCCCTACATACATCAGAATTATAACGCCAAGTAATACCCATATTAGTTATTTGAGTTTGAGTGCTTTCTCTATTTCCATGTTGATTAATATGTTTATTAACATGCCTTTTTAAAGTATTAGTACCATTACCTGAATCAGCTTTATAAATATTTCCACAGTATTTACATCTCGCTTTCTTGACTTGAACGCCATTTTCTGTCCCGTAAAACTTGTCGAAATGCGCCCAAACGTCTGATGTATGTCTGTCTTCGATTTTGACGGAAGTTGATGATCCCGCCTCAGCTTGAGATGAAGTTGGACGAGCACGACGATTACGAGGATGACTTCTAGAACCACCGGGAGCTGTTGGAATCGGGGGCATATTTTGAGGTGTATCGGATTCTGAGAATGGGAAAGCGGGACCATTTGAATCTCCTCTTGCATTTATGTTAGTAAAAACAGTGGGACTAGGACTAGGATAGTAGTTTCCTTCATCATTGTAATTGATGGGAGAGAAATATCTATCCATTGTAGTTGAAAAAAAAAATTAATGTAGAAGAAATAAAAATTAAAGAAAGAGAATTGGAATTTGGAAATTTGGAAAAATTGGAAATATGAATTAAAAATTACAAAAACTAATAAAAATTAAAATACGAGCAAATTGATAACAAAGAAATTAAGAGAATAAATGAATAATTGAGAGATTAGAGATTAGATAATATGAGAGAATGAGAGAATTTGAGTTGTGAGAAAAATGTGAGAGTTTAGGGCCAATTTATAGAAAAAAAATGGGAAAGGAAAATGATGAAAAAGACCCCTCAAACGGCTATATTTCAAGGGTAAATGGGTATTTTGAAAAAACAAATTAAATTTATATTTTTTTTATTTTTTTCGGCCAACCCGCGGGTCAACTCGGCGGGTTGACCGTTATTTTATAACAGCCAACCTGCCGGGTTGACAACAGCTAATTCGGCGGGTTGGCGGTCCCTTCTTAGAATGGACAAAATAGCAACCTGCTGGGTCTGCGAGTTGCCATTTTGCAACCCGGCCCGCCCGAGGGTTACTGCCAGGTTGGGTTCAACCTGGATCGCCAAACTCTCTTCATTACGGGTCGGGTTAGGGTTGACTCGCCTAACTTGGCCCATTTGTTCCACCTGTAAATTGTGGTAACCGAAGTGATTTTCAGTGAGTGAATCGACTAGAAATCATAAAACTATGTCGTTGGAAAAAAGCCCTCTATTTTCGGCAATTGGGTAGGCAAACGGGGGAGAGGTGAGATGAGTTTTGGTCAGGAGATTGAGGAGAGTGTTTTCATGGATGATGGGAAGTGTTATCGTCATTGAAAACCAACCCTATTTACTAACCAATCGCGAGCTATCACTTTAGAATTGTATAAAAAAGTTGTACGAAAAAGTTTAAGTATAGTTTTATTGTTGAGAAAATGAATAGGATTGGAAGTTTATTGTACATAAAAGAGAAAACTTAGAAAAGTAATACTATACTTACAAACTTTCTCGTATAAATTGATGTAACAAAAATCAATGGAATGATTTTAAATTAAAGATAAACTTCAATTTAATCAACTTTTATTATATCAGTTGAAAGATTGCAAGGATAATATTATTTAATTTAGAATATTATCGAGGTACCAACTACTAACTCAACTTGCTGAGTTGTACCGCAAGCCATTTAGAGACTAACACATGTCAACCTCAATACAAACTTAAATTTAATTTTTATATTAATATTTTTAATTTCAAAAGTTAAAACTAAATCCTAATTTCTTTGCGTTGCGTATCTTCATCATCTTTCTAACGTTGTCGCCTCTATGCTATGAGTGGAAATTTTCGACTTCATTTGCTAATAATGGGATCTTAGCTAACAATGACTGGAAGCATGATCTCTTTCGAAAGAGAGAAGGCAGCAAAATTGAAAATTTTGAAATTGCTCAAATAATGAAATGTCAATTGCAAAATTGAAATATAAGATAAAGCTAAATGATATCAAGGGTGCGTTTGGTTCGGTGAATATTTTATTGATGAAAATATATGATTACCATCGAGATAGATTGCCTTAAAGATTACGAGAAAATGATATATCAATATGTTTGGTTAGATTAGTGGGTATAAATAATTAAGATGTTTGGTTAGGAAGAATAAAATATTATCGACAAAGGTTTTACTAAATTGTCTTTCCTTTTTAATATCATTATAATAATAATAATTAATTATTATTTAAATATATTTTTTTAACCTCTTATATTTGAGAATTTAGCTAAAACACCCCCAATAACAAAGTTTAAATTTTAACAAAATACCGCTAGCCACTTAAGACCACCGTCGGCCACTGGCTTCAATTACCAAAATGGTGCATAACCAACGAGATTAGATTGGTCGTGCGCCATTTTGGCTATTTTTCGGCCAAATCAAAGGCCGAAAACAACTAGATCAATGTGGATCTAGTCGAAAACGGCCAAATCCACGGCAATCTGCTGTTTCTAGCCAAATCCACATGATTTGGCTGTTTTTGGAGAAAGATCGAAGGTCGAAAACAGCCAGATCGCGTGGATCGATAAGAAACAACTACAAACAGTGATCTATTATTGTTGTTTTCTACCAGATCCATGGCGATTTGGCCGTTTCCGACCTTCAATTTGGTCGAAAATAGCCAAATCGGCACATGGATTGGCCAGATCCTACCAGTCATGCATCAGTCTAGTGGTTATTGTTGGTGGCCGATGATGGTGGCTGACGACCGGCAGTGGTCTTTGGTGGCCGAAGATGGTGGTTGGCGGTGGTGTTTGGTGGCTAGGGGTATTTTGTTAACTTTTAAACTTTTTGTGACTAGGGTGTTTTAGATAAATTCTAAAATATAGAGGGCCTGGTTGATTGTTATTTGGTAGACATTTGAGGGTAATTGTATCTGGAATGATGTTTAATTAAGGGCAAAATGGGTATAAATTTAAGATTACCCCGGTAATATTTAACTACCATCCTTCGAGGAGGTAATCTGATTACCCCATATTTAACCCACAATACTCACTATTAGTATTAAAAGATTACCGAAATCTTTTATTACTTGACAACAAAGTAAGAGAATGTCTGGAATTTAAGGTAGATTATGAGAGTTATCTTTCCAGAGCCCTAACCAAACACACCCTAAGAGATAAGGCTCGTTATGTCCTATCATTAGTTAATGTCATGTAGTTCCTTTATGTTTACTAAATCTCTTTCTCCACGAGGTTATTTTGAAAAAATTATATATAATTATACATACATGAGCAATGTACTATTGGACCTATTGGTTACAAACGTTATCTTTGTCATTTGCATTCTCATTTCAATTTAGAAATATTATACTTTCTCCTAATCTAACATTAGTTTAGAGCACAATACACAAATTGAATGCTTAACCGATCACAAAGGCGTGGCAATGCCTAAATATTATAAAAGTTTCATTTTTTAAGTTGATAAATATTATAGTTATAAATAAGTAATCCTAATTCCTGATTCCAAAATTTGTTGTTGTTGTTGTTTTTTTTTCTTTTTTTTCAGTTGGGTTTTTATGTTCTCTGGATTGCCATCTTAATTTCATATATGTTCCCTTATTTAGCCTAATTAAACTAGCTGAGAAACACCTATATGATATCGTATAATTTGATTTTTTTTTTTTTGAGGTATCTGAAGTATCTAGGCCAACATTGGAGCTTGCCTAATCCTCAAGATCATGGAATACCCTTCAAGTCCAATGGACCAACCTAATCCTTAGGGCCACGAACACCCTACAAGTCCAATGGACCAAGGTAATTGTACAAATCTGATAGGTATTTTTCATGCAACTTAAATACAAGACCCCATGAATATAGTTAACCTCAATGGTTAAAGGGTTTGTTGTCAAACCACAAGGGAAGATGTTATTAGTTTGACATTTGAGAGTGTGACACTAAAGAAATAAATATTTTCATTAAACCTATACATAATAATCACACCATATTCATAAAGTAAGGTTTTTCCAAAGGATAACATACTTTAATCAAAAGTAGCCTGCACTATGAATATATATCCATATATGAATCTTACCTAACTGCAGCATGCAAGTATTGAGCATCTTGGCCCCAATTGACATATATTTAGACTGTGGGACTTGATTAAAATTAAGGTCAGCAGAAGTAAAGCTATTTTAAAAGTTAGACAAGAATCTTGCTTAAAGCCATAGCTATATATGTAGTGCTGGAGGAGACATACTAAAATGGAGATCAACTGCTTTTAAATCCAATTTAACACAAGAGGTCAATGAATGGAATCCAATGTGATTTTATTTGTGTCCTTATCTCTATGCTTTTCTTTAGGGTCTGTTTGACTTGTAATTCGAAAATAATTTAAAAAAATTAAAATATAATTTAAATTTCTAAATTGTATATTTAATACAATAACACTTTCCTATAGTCATAATGGTGAAACAAACTAATTTAATTAATTAATTAATAAAATATGTCAAATCCAAGGTGTGTATATATATTAACCGAGGTATCCATTTCCATTTGCAAGCCATACAACCCCCTTGCAAGTCGCATAACCCCTAGATGGGTTATCGGAACCCAATCTTTGGGGATGGGGATAACCGTACGGACCCTACCACCACAACCCCCGAGGTAAGATGCAGGTGCCCATATGGGGAATTGAACCCAAGATGTCTAGCACAACCCGAAAATCTCCAATGCGCCTCTTACCATCAAAACAAACAACCCACCAGTGGATGATATATTTTTTACAATATACATATAATTATTATCATGCGGAAACAAATTACTTAAGACGAGACTTAGAAAAATTATAATTTATTACAATGTGAAGTTCATTCTTATTTATAACTAGTCCAAGTTGGGACCATAATTTTTATGATTATATAAAGGTTATTCCTATATAGAGGTTCTACTGTATTTTTAACATTGATATAATATTCAAATGTGGATTAAAAATTATTAAAAAAAACTAAGAAAATGATTTTTATTTTACATTAATTTTTAAGATTTTATCCAAAAACTATTTTAAAAAACATTTCGGCTTATTCTTATCAAGCATATTTTCATAAACAAATTTGTATCCATTGTTTAAAAAAAAAAATTGTATTTGAATTTTATATCAAACATGCCTTTATATTTGTTACAATACTTTTGCATTCTGAAAAATCAATTATAATTTGTTAACTTTTAGTATAGGTTTTGAAAACTAACTCTCTAAGTGATTTTTTTTTTTTTTGGGTATCTGAGGTATCTAAGTTTACACTAGAGCGTGCCTAATTCTCAAAACCACGGAATACCCTATAACTCTAACTTCTTTTATGACTTGAATACAATACTTCTTGAATATAACTAATCATAGTGACTAAAATGTTTGCTATCCGGCCAAAAGGGAAGAGGTAGCTCTAGTGGTTTGCTTTATAAATTTGAAGATATTTTTTTTTACAAAAATTATGTTCTATATATATAACACGTTAATTTTGATTTTCTTGAAAGAAATACATTAATGGGGCGTCTGCATGCAAAAGTGAAAAACTGAAGCATTATTATTATCTCACTGCAGGCTTTAATTTTCTTGAAAGTATATACAATATAATACTCAGTTAATTATTCTTTGAATCTTGACCTAATTATTCTTTTTGCATTGGAAGAACATAAAGCTCAGCTGTATGTGGACCCTTTGAATATCAACTTTTAAATTGTTTAATAAACTTTAAAATATTATTTCAATTCCAGATTTAGACTGATCCAGATAGAGAGAGAGAGTTTTTATTTTCTTGATGAAGTTCATGCAAAATCATTAGTTTCTTCTACTAATGAAGACGATGATGAGAATTCAGAGAATCATATCTTCTTTTAAGAAAGCCATGCAACATACAATAATCTCTTGAAAAACAAAAAGACAAATGGATGAATAAATTGAAACTAAAGCACCACAAATGGCTACATTCATTGCTACAATAATAATTTTTATGGGAATTCAAAAACCTAACAAAATATCCTAAATTGGGTATTCCCCAAAGTGATGAACATTGGTTAATTCTAAACCATATTTCTCACCTCGAGAAAACCCTACCTAGCACCCAAAACAAATATTTAATATCAAGAAAATGCATATATTTTACGACTTGATCTTCTTTCTCTCTTCCTTCCCTGCAATACCTGCAAATATATATTAAATGAACCCAGTTTAGTATTTACCAATAATAAAAAGTATATTTGAAAAAAATCTAAATATATAATTAAGTGTTTTTTTGGTGGTCGATGTTCAGGCTAACTTGCATGTAATTCAACTAATCCCCTTTACCTTAGTGTACTAGGATACTCAAATTCAGAAACACATGTTGAACTCCTTTACTCTTTTACCATTAGAATATAATTAAGTTAATGAAATTGAAAACCAATTAAATTATGTACCCAGAAATGAAGTATTAAGTCTAGTATGAGATTCTGCTTCCAAGGTCCCTCGGAGCATTGCATCTAAAACACTCCATTCTGCTCGCAAAGTTGTGTTCGTTGCATCCAGACCTGCAAAATACATATATAATTCGCTTCATGCACCGTACAAGATTTTTTTTTTTTTTTTTCCGACGTTGTATTAAAATCGCAGTAAGCCTGGATATCCTTTGAGATTTGGAGATCCTTGAATTAAAGAATGTAGCTCACTTGCAAAAGCAGTCAAAGAAGGAGGATTATAGACCAAAATTATTATATTAATATGGTTGATTATAGCCTTTTTAAAGTATCGTATCTAGCCAAAACCCAAGAAAAAAAGTTATTTTGGTTCTCAGGAATATCTAGATTTTATAACATATATATATTTTTTTAATGCAACATAAATTTCACCTGGTGCAAATCCAATCTCCGGATTTCCATCCAGATCGATTGCCACCAAATCCTGAACCTCTGGAGCGTGGAATGTCACAATCAAAGCCGCCGCCACCACCAATGTCATCCTTGAAAGCGCCACATTTGAAGCAGCTAGAGCGGCTGGCAAAGTTATGCGCCCCACAGTTCCCGGCAGAGCAGTACCAGTCGCCTGGCCGGACGTCGGACCCGGTACTGAACCCGAATGACGATCCAACTCTCCCGCCGAAACCGCCGAAGTCACCGGACCTAGAGTCTCCGCAACGTTGGCACGAGTCACGCCTCTGAAAGTTCAAGTGCTGGCATGACCTGCAGTTCCAATCTCCTGGTCTGCTCATCGTTTTTTTTTTTTCTGCAAACAAAATGCACAAACAATTAAGCAATAAAACATTGGAACTAAAATGCGTGAAGATTAGAGAAGTGAAAGATGTAATTGAAAAAACAAACCTGAAAAAAATGGAGGCGATCTCTGAGTTGAAAGATGAATGGGGAGGTGAAGAAGAAGAAGGGATCAAGAGTGATTGGTTTTGATGAAGCTGAAGAAAATGAAGGAAGAGAGGAGGGGTTAAATACATGGAGAGGGGAAAGAAAAAGGGAATAAATGGAGGGCCGTGTAAAAACTTTTTCGTGTTCTTCACCTGGCAACCTTGATAAATGGAATCGAAAAAATCTAAAGGAGAATGAAAAAGAGATAAAGGAAAATTCCACTACGATTCCAGAGACAGAGAGAGAGACCGAAATTTTTGAAATTACGAACCTATACCACCTTCCTTTACTGTTTTTAATTATAACTCACAAATTAATGCATGCTTATATAAACTTTCTCATGGATAAATAAATAAATTTTGATTTAATAATCATGTAAATCACAAGAAGTAACACTTTCTGCATACACACCCACTTACTTGATTTGCAATCAAAATAAAATTCTTTCTTCTCAGAATGAATTAAGAGTGCATGTTTGAATACTGAAATGTCTCAAAAAATAGATCTCTAATATAATTCTAATACCAAGTTGCTTATAATTTTTTATATGATATAATATTAACAATCCTCTTAATTAAAGTGGCCATTATAATATTAAGAATCCTCTTAATTAAGGAAATCAGTGAGTGTTTGGATCAGCTTATGCGCACCTCAATTAATCTTTTAGGACCCTGGAAGAGTCGACCAAGTAAGAGTTCCAGTGATTAAACCATATTAGTGTCTAGGAGAACTTAAACTCAGAAACTCATAGAACATCTTTTTACTCTTTTGTCATCATACCACTCAATGGTGGTTCAATTATATTATATGTGCTCAAATTTATGTCTTATAAAGATCTTCATTGATGCCCTTTTGATCTAGGAACACTTCTTAACATAATTTAACATTAATTAGATCGCAAAATCCTGAGTTACATCCTAAGATTCTAAAGTTTATTCCAGCTGTGAATCAAATGCACACCGAAAATCTTGTAAATTAAGATGTTCCTTTTAATTTCTCCAAGCAATTCTCTATGGCTTCCATTTTCTATTTCTTTATTTATTTTTATTTTTTGTTAATGTCTTCCCTCTGTGGAATATATATTTAGCAAAGAATCTAACCCATGAAAATCTAAGCAGCAGCCCAACAATTGAGGATCCCACATAAAGCGAACAGGAGATATTGCTAACCTATAAGCACAACAGCCATAATCCATAAATCAATCTATCGATTATCAATTGAAGCATGAACTTATAAAGGCCCTTTGACCATGGAAAATTATGACCCCACCTTGATCAACAATATGGTCGATTCCAACCCCACTAACAAAATTAATTAAAAAAAAAAAAGCAACAGCAGAATTGTTTCAATGAAGAATTAACGAACAAGGAAGAAGAAACCTAGGTGTCTTCATTTTAATGGAGCATGAGGAATAACCCATGTAATTAATGAATATTCTAAACATGAAAGTCTATGCAAGGGCCACATCTAAACTCAATTATTTTGGTCAAGTCTCTTTCAATTACTTTGAGAATCAACATAATATTTCAGTCAATATATTGGTTAAATTGTTGCTGCTTTACAAGTTTGAATATTCCTGGCTTTATTCCATCGCACTTCATGATCTTCAATGGAATAATAAGATTGAATGCTACATATATTTTTGCTTTGCAATAACACAGAAATGACCAAATGCCTTTTTCTCAATATAGAAACCACATAAATTTAAAAAAAGAAAATGTAATGGGCAGAGGCAGCGGCAGCTTTGAGATGAAATAAATTATGGGATTTTGTTGAACTTCAAAATTATGAAGAAAAAAAAAATGGAGAAGAAGAAGGAAAGGAAAGACAAATGGTGAGTTTCAATAAAGAGAGTTGAAGGGTGATGATGGAATAACAAGTCTTCGAGGTTTCATTTTGACCAATCTTTTCTTTTTTTTCCCCTTTTCTGCGGCTGCCATTCCAATTCTCTCTCTTTAATTCTCTGTCCCTCCCTTTTTCTCTGTCTATCTCTTTATTAATTACATATAATAAATAAATAAATACATAAGGCATAAATGAAAGAAGATAAATATTAAGATCTGGCCTCCATTCTCTTGGAGAATGGTAAAGGGAGAAGAGGCAAACTGTAAAGAGAGAAGAGCAAATTAAAGGAAAGTGGGCTGATTCGATTCTCCTCGGAAATCACTCCCATCCCATGCATGACCACGACCAACTCCAAATTATTTTACCCTTTATTTTTCCATACCAATCTCTTACTTCTTTGTATCATTTCGTCTCTGCTTCTGCATGTGTATTTTGGTCACAAAAGAAACTTTCACTTTATTTCTTTGCTTCAATTAATTTCTTCTTCGTTTTCTTAACCTACAAGTTTATGATAATTGTTATGGTTGAATGCCCTATTTTGCATATTGCAAAACATTTAATAATAATATTTACTAACTACTTGAATTCATTATTTTTCACCTTTGGTTTCATTTTTTTGGGGATTCTCACTATTAAATTAAAAAAATTGTTTAACGTAACAATTAAAGGGTAAAATAGTCATTTTAAAACCCCTTTGATTTCCAACACATTACACTACCGGCGTCGCCATTGGTCGTTTAGTAGGCTCCTTGTCAATTCAAACCACCAAAATTGATAGGACTCAACTCATTTGAAGGTTGTTTGTGCGTTTTCTAGCGGATTTGCACCATTTTCCCGTGATCCATCTTCACCCATTCGATTGTTGTTTCTAGCCTGATCTGGCTGGATTCTGGCACCACCAAAGCCCTTAAACACTTCCATCTGAATCCTCACATCAACCTCACCAAAACCCCTCTCTTTTCCACCTTGCACACCCTTAAATCATTGGCTGACGGCCTCTGCACTCTCGCGCAAACTGACTGTTTCTCATCCAATTTTTTGATCCTTTTGAACACCTGAAATTCCCCTTGTTGCCACCATTTGAACCTCCAACCTTGCCCCTTCCAAACCTCAATCTCCTTTGAACCCCTTACTTGCCATTTGTTGCTCGTGACCTCCCTCTTTCGCCTCAAGTTAGTCGCGTTTTCCAACCCCAACCTACTCACCCACCGGCGCCTACCATCTATTTGTAGAAAAGCCACATCCAATGGTGGCTAGGTGGCGCCGTGGTGGTAATGGTTGGGTGCTTGGAGATGAGAAGGGAGAGATGAAGAAGAAGATGATGGGAGGGCAGTTTAGTAGTGGCACCCTCTGCATATGTGTCAAAACTTCCAAAATCACTAACGGTATTACTTTAAGGGTGAGAGTCTAAAATAAATAAAACCAAGGGTAAAAACTTGTCATTTCGCTAATCTTTGGGTGGAAACATGTCGTTTGCTCTTAATATTAAAATAATTCCTAAGACTTTAAACTATTTAGGTATGGGTACTATTATATTTCAAGTCTTCTATTTAATAACAGAGGTTAATTAAGTAATTAAAATACATCCTTTTAGTTTTAGATTTATTTCAAGAAATTCCAAATTCTTTCTATTTATCTAATATATATATAAAATGGAAATTTTCAAACAAATCAATGGTATTTTTCAATAATATTTAAGATGAGGGTAAATTTTATAAATAAGTATCAAAGTTCTTGAAAAAATATTAGAGGGGCAATTAATACATATAATTTATATATACTTGAGCCTAAGCAAGCTTGCGAGCCTGAGAGCTCGAAAGCTTGTTAGAGCTCGCAAATTTTATATGGCTCGCGAGCTTTCGACCCGAGTACTAACAGGTTTTGTACTCAGCTCGAACATTACTCGAACTGTTCGAGCTTGAGTTCAGCTTGAGCAATGTTGAGCCGAACATGAACTTCAGCCAAGTCGAGCCGGAATTGTTCGCGAACAACTCGGTTCGATTGTAGCCCTAGGCTTGACCATTGAAACATAAAGCAATGGATAGAGTGTATTAACACAAAATAAAAACTTTGAAAGCACATTCTCTCTTTGATCCTCACTCTCGTTTGAAGCCACCGCACTCACCCCATTATCATTACCATACTAGTTTTTAGTCTTCTTATTGTTTATTTATTATTCTTTATTTGATGTTTGATATTAAATATTTTTGCTTTTTTTTCAACTTAGAATTTGTGAAAAAAAAAAAAAAACAAATGGGATGTAGATTAAAATTTGGTATTTTAGGTAGTTTTATTTTTAAGTAAGTTTGCATTTAAAAAAAAAAATGTTAAAAGATGGGTTTCTTTACTTCATTTACTGGAACACAAATAGCTCCACTCTCTAAGAAAACTTCAATAGAGCTATTAACCAAACTTTAATGAGCCTATTAATTGTTCAAACGGTGGGCTCATTCATTCTTATCCATATTTTGTCAAGCTAAACTTGCTGGTTTTTTTTTTTTTTTTTTTTTGTTTTTTTTTTTTTTTGTTTGTTTTTTTTTTTTTTTATCTATATTTTGAACAAATCGAAAGTGTACAAAATTAATAACTTCATCTATATACATAATCATTATCATATGATCCTCCTTTATATATGATTCAATTGTTAGAATATATTTATATATTCTTATAATATAGTCCAAATACATTAAACATATATATATACACGATAGTTTACGAGACAAGTTCAAGAATATTCATGGATAAAGGTATGTATTAATTATCCTTACATTATTATTGTGAAAATCATTAAGTTTAATTAAGTTCCTGGTATTTATGTTTATTGACAATTAAGGTATATAATGAATTTATTTGGTTGATGTGAATGTAAGAGTATGCAATTGATTGATACGAATATGTAATTTACTGTTTATATATTGCATAATTAAAGTTACAATATCAAATTAGGGTTCATAATCAAAATTTAGGGTTTCTACACTTTTGATTTGATTCTATGCAATTAAGATGTGCTTTATGGTTCAATTAAGTTTATACTAATTACATTTTTCGTCAACTATTATACATAATGCATTATTTTTCCTTCTTATATTAGCGTTTATAGAAAAATTTAGAACAATGTATTATATCAAATTATACTATTGATCCATATGCTTATGTGATCTATGATTTTTTTTTTCTTATTTATCTTTATAATAAATATGATTGATAATTATTAAATTAATTGATATAGGTGATTATTATTTATATGTAATGCATATCTTGGTTTGTAGAATGATTGGTGCAAAATCTTTGTGATAATCCAAGGGTAACACTAGAAAATAATTTTTGTGAAGACTATATATACGTTCATATTAATATTAAAAAAAATTGAAATTATTCACATCCTAACATTATTAAGAGACGAAAAAAAATTGATTTTTTAATTTTAATTTAAGAATTGAGAAAATTAAAATAAGAGAGAGATAGAAACAAGAAAAGAGATGATCAAAACATATCTGAGAAGTTAAAAAATAAAAATTATTTAATAAGATTATGAACATGTTTTTTTATTTTTATAAAATTAAATATGATAAATTGTAAATCTAAATATAATTTAAATCATTGATTTCTTTTTCAAAATTTTGACTAGGGCCCTATCCCTACCAATGGTGGATATAATATACACTATGTCTCGTATATTTTCTCAAAGAATTTGGATACTCCCAAGTTTTTAAATGTTTATATTAATAAGAGTTATTTTAAGCAGGCATCAAGTTAATTGTACAAAATATGATCACTCCACTAAATCCGACCATTAATTGATGTTAACACATCAGTTTAGATCTAATTAAAGTTGAGATTTTTTTTTTCTATGACCAACGGTATTCGGGTTTGCTTATGCGCATTTCAACTAATCCCAAGGGACCTTAGAACTATCGACCGGATAAAAGTTTTAGTGGCCACCCTATTAGTAGTCGCGAGACTAGAACTCGGGGAGACTATAATCTCTATGTACGCACGATATAAATATAATAAGGACTTCTTTCCTTTCTACACCAATGCAAACTCTCTATTGTTAACCACTTAGGGTGTGTTTTGGTTGGAGGTAATGTTGGATTACTAAAATAATGTCATCTTATATTACTTGATTACCACATTTGGTTATCAAATAATATAAGATTCCGATAATCTTTCAAACCCAATAATAGTTACTGTTGGTACGTAATTTAGGAGTTAATCTGATTACTTCCATTTTCTTAGCTATTTTAAGATTACTTAGTAATCTTATTTTTATTACAATTTTACCCCTTATTAATAAAATTTTTGGACAACAATGCCATTGTTTTAAAAACAATTTACATTAATTTGCCATTACAATTTTACCCTTATTTAATTAAGTTTTTTTTTAATAACAATAATGCCCTTATATTTAAAAAAAATTCTAGACCACCATCGCCCTTAGCCACCACCGCAGTAGCTGGCCAACCACCGCCGGCTTGTTGTTGGAAGTTGTTGGGAGTTGCTAGGGACTTGGGAGTCGTCGATATGGCTGTTTTCAGCCATATTGATGGCCGAAAACAGCCATATCGACGACTTCCGATGATTTCCAACGACTTTCGACAGTCGACAATGGCTTGGGGTGGATACAATGGCTTGGGGTGGAGGGGTGATTTTGTTACAAATTAAAATTTTATATAAGCTGAGGTGTTTTAGTTAAATCTAAAATATTGGGGGTTAAAAAAATTATTTAAAATTTAATAATAAAAATAATATTATATTAATATTTAAAAATGATGACAATTTAGTAATTTATATAATATACTCACCAATTTATTTCTTCCCAACCAAATATATTAATATAACATACCCTCACCAATTTATTTCAACTAACCAAACACATTTTCTTAAATATTTTCAATAATTTTCAAGATAATCTAACTTTTCTTTAATATAACATTCTAGACCAAATGCTCTTTTATTGCCATACTCAACATCAAAAAGGTCCATTCTTGGTCACCTGTGAAGCGTGAATAGCTTGGTACGGTTTATATGAATTTGTTGTTGCGAAATTTAAAGTGTTGACAAGGAATGTTTGCCGCCACCTTACCTATATATCCATCACTAATAATTTATTATATCATTCGATGTGGCAAAACATCGAACACTTAGCCTTCACTACATGTGTTAGCATTCCCATGCTGCCACAACGCACCTTTTTGTACCATTTGCTAGTTTGCCATCGCTCTCTTGCGCATCTTTTTGTACATATTATCTGTCTCTAACCCATTTGCAGAGGCCGAGGGAGCTCGTTTTCAATGTGATATCGAAATGAGTTTTGTTTCTTTTAATTAAATTTTCTTTTTGCTTTTACTTTGTTTTGTATGCCTAGCCATCGACATCTTAAATGTAACCACCAACCTCTTGCTATAATATTTACTCACAAAATTATGTTGAGAGAAAGTTTACAGTATAACTGTGTTAGGTAGTCACATTTTCCCGATATTTTCATTAATTCTACTTTTATTTCATACATATGCTACACAAATACGCCTTCTATTGTTTGACAACAATCCCTTTATCTTGCTGTTATGTGGTAAATACATACAGTACGGATTCACGTCATGTGGCCTAAGGTTGTACTGTAATCCAGGTCGCGTCTCACTCTATGAGAGGGTTGCTTTATTTGTAAATTTATTAAAGATTATTTTATTTGTAAGTCTTAAGGTTGTGTGTCACTTTATGTGAAGATTACTTTATGTATAAGTTTACCAATGTAATAGTATATAAATTGATCTCTCACCCTAATGGGGGGATCTTTGGACCATTTTTTCCTATTATTTAAAACCGCCTCATCTATGCTAAGAGCTAAGCATGCTAAGAGCTAAGCATGCTTGTACGTGAAGAACACACAAGAAAAGTATTAAAATAATAGTGGACTTAGAATTTGCCCCTTGAATCTAAACCACTTTAAAAACTTTTTATTCTTTGCGCTTGCTTACTATCTTCGCATTAATCCAGCATTAAAATACCGGTTTAATACAAACCCTTGCATAGATTTCATCAAGAACACTTGGTACACTTTTATTGTAGAATCTTTACAAGTAATTATACATAGTACTAAAGCAACATTGACATTAATACATATATATATAAGAACATTGATTTGATTCAATTCTGTAGCTAGAAACTTCAAATCTAATTGACTTCTAATCCAAGCTTGCATGAAAGCTGACACCAAATTCTTCATAATTTGTGACCTTTACATTCTCTTATTGAAGACGAAATTTCTTGAGGATTGATTATCCCAATATGAGCAAACTAAGCTCATCTTTGAACTTAATTTATGGTGAAGTTAAAAGCAATCAACATGAAGATCAGGGACCTTTGTAGTATCTTTGTTGATTAGCTTTTGTGTAAATTCAGGGATCTCTCGAGGCTTAACTGATCGAATCAAAGCCCAATTTACACCTCGAAAGAACTCATGATTCTTGATTTCAAGAGCACCCCACAAACTGCCCATTCTCTTCTTGGGATTCTTCATCAAAAGCTTTCTTATAAGGTCATGTGCCTTCTCCATTTCTTGACGATCACATTGCTTAAGATTACTTGAACTAGTCCTGCAGGGAAACCTCAGTGGCTTCTCCAGGATGTTCCTGAGTGTTTTCTCATTGTTTTCACCTTGGAAAGGAGTCTTTCCATGCAGGAGTTCGTACAAAAACACCCCAAATGTCCACCAATCTACTGCACTTCCATGGCCAAGTCCCAAGATCACCTCCGGTGCCAAGTATTCGTGAGTTCCAACGAACGAACTCGAACAAGCATTAACTGGTTCAGCCCAGAATTCTGTAACATTCTGAAAAGGAATATGAGCTTGTCGTGTTGCTTTGCAACTACTTGAATTTTTCTTCTTCTTTTTGTTGTGCTTGTTGGAGACTGAGAAACAAGAGCAGTAGCACTTCATGGTTTTGTCCATGGTTTGGATTTTAGAATTAAGCTGCAAAATCTTTGGGGAAACATTCACATTTGAGAGAGAGGTCAAAATCGGAAAGCATGATATGCCCATCTTCTTGAATAAGCACATTTTCTGGTTTAAGATCACGATAAATTATCCCCATTGCATGAAGATATTCAAGTGCTAAGAGGACCTCGGCTGCATAAAATCTGTTTCAATTAAAGATTAGCTTTGAAACTTAACCTTAAAACATGCACTTTGCTTATTGAATTAAGTGGTTCAGATTTCACATAAAATTTCCATGAAACCGCACTTCAAGGTTCATGAGATACAAACTTGTAAAGCGAGATATAATCAGTGAGAACTGATTTTCAACAAAGTACTGAAAGATATTCCGCTTTAGAAGCAAAAAGAATTTGTCAATATATATATATATAGAGAAACAAGGACTTACTTTGCAGATGCTACACTTAATCTTTGTCGTGGCTGTTTCTGCAAAACGGTGAGCAAGTCACCATCAGGGCAATATTCCATGACTAAACAAGAGTAACGAGAAGCGTCAAACTCCGCATAGAGTGTGGGAAGAAAAGGATGATCAAGCATTCTTAGTATCTTCTTCTCCATCTCTACTCTATGTTTCTTGTTCATGACACTTGAAGCCTCTCTATCCACCACCTTCATGGCGTACAATCGATGAGGAAGCAGAAGCTCCACGGCAGGCTGCTGCTTAACCTTGCAGACATAGACATTAGCGATATTTCCACTGCCTACAAGGTGCAGAAGCTGAAAATGGTGAAGACCAACTTGACCATGTTGCTGTTGGAGGCGCTTCATGGCCAGCCAAGCCGGCTGGTTTGCTTTGTGAGGCTTGTGATTGTGACTGTAGGAATTGGTGTGTGGGAGTGAAGTGAACATTTTTGAAAGAGTTTGGAGATCTTGTAGTAGCTACACTTTATTTTGATCCTACTTATAAACAATGAGAGTTCGTAACTTTTAAGAAGCAATAAAATTTCATTATGTATTGTCGGTCCAGAACCACAAATATCTTTGTAAGAGACTTACACTAAGGACATATTAAAGTCTGATGAATGTCTAATGACATATGAACATACGTCATTAGGGCACTTGGTAGGGTCTTTGGTTGGGAGATAATCTTCCTAAGATAATGTCACTTTATATTATTTGATTATCATGTTTGATTATCAAATAATATAAGATTTTGATAATTTTCAAAAAAACAATAGTAATTGGTTGTATAGGAGATAATCTAATTACTTCAATTTTCTTAAGTATTTTAATATTATTTAGTAATCTTAATTTTGTTACAATTTTATCCCTTATTAATAAAAATTTAGGACGATAATTGCCCTTATTATCTAAACAATTTATAATAAATTTATGCACAATTTTAGCCTTATACTTAAAAAATTTTAAGACAAAATTACCCTTGTACTTCAACTAAATTATCCAAGATCACAACCACCCCCAACCACCTAAGAGGATTGCTGACTACCAGCCACCATCAGAATGACACACGGTGACCGACCGTGCGCCAATAAGGTCGGATCCATGGTTGGAAATGGCCGTATTTGGCGTTTCACGCACCTACGTATGTGGTCTTTTCATCCACCGCTGTTCTCGGCCATGAATCACGTGGTCTTTTCACGGCCAAATCTGCCCGTTTCCGGCCATGAATCACAAATTCCATGGCCAAAATGGTCTTAACGATGCACGAACGGCCAAATATGATCGATCGTGCACCGTTCAAGTAACTGTCGGTGACAATCGACAATGGTGGCGACAACCAACAATTTTGAGAAGGTGGACTGGAGTGTTTTTGTTAAGTTTTAAACTTTTTTAGTTGCTGGAGTGTTTTAGCTAAATCTGAATGTAGGGGGTTAAAAAAATTATTCAAAAAATAATAAGAAAAAAAATATTATATTAATGTTTAAAAAGAATGACAATTTAATAATTTATATAACACACCTACCAGTTTATTTCTCCAACCAAATATATTAACATAACATAATTAGAGGTGGGTAGAGGCTAGGTCCCAAGCGAGGCCCAGGCTGGGCCCAGCCCTGGGAGGGCCCAGTCCCACTGGTACTGGTCCCAAATGGGACCCAGTCCCACTCCCATGGGCGCTGGGCCAGGCCGGTCCCTAGGCCCATGAGAAAAATTAGGACTGACAGGTCCTATGGGCCCAGAGGCCAGGTCCTAGGACCCGATCCCCATGGGGCTTGGATAATTAATTTTTCCCCCTCAATTTTTTTTATATTTTGAGGGCAAAATAAAATTTTATGGGGGATTTTAATTATTTTTTTAAGGGGTAAAATTTATAAATTTTTTAGACCTCGAAGATTTTTTTTAATATAAATTTTATAAAATGTCATTTTAACCCTCTTAATTTATATTTATTTTCAAATTAATAAAGGGTTTTATGTAATTTGATAAGGCACTATATTGAAAAAATACAAATTTTTTTGGGCCCAAGCCCTCCTCCTTAGGCCTGGTCCTATTTTGGGACCAGCCTCCTAGGTCCGATCCTCTCGAGGACCGTCCCTAAGATCCAGCTGAGCTTTTGGGCTTTTGGGTCCCGGTCCCAAATGCCCAGCTCTAAACATAATTAATAATTTATTCAAACCAACGAAACACATTTCCCTAAAAATTCCTAACAATCTTCAAAATAATATATTTTTCCATTAATATAACATTTTCTAGTAATACAACATTCTTTAAACCAAATACACCCTTAAAACATTTCTTTTTTAAATTAGGATCATAAAATTAGTAGTTCATTTCATTAGCACAAACTGTTTTCAGAAGTAGTTAATTATAAATAAATAAATAAACTCTTTTGTTTATAATAAACTCATTTTTAAAATCATTACATGGAGGAACAAACTCAAGATTTAATGTTAGAGGGTAAGAAATATTCAATTTGTCTTTTTAAAATTTTTATTCTTTTCTTAACTTCTAATTGATAATATGATATAACATAAATTTAATTAATTAAAGTCTTATATTTTTAAATATATAAAAAAAACCGTATTTATTTAATAAACAACAGGAAAAAATATCTGCCAATTTGTAAAGTAAATTGTATTAAGTTAGAAAAAAGTAAGACAAGTATATATATATATATAATGAATGGAATCACCCCACTCATCTAGCATCCCTAGTTGGGTTCATCCTTAATTACACCTAAAAAAATATGAGTTATCTTATTGTGTGCTAATGAACAGTATTCTAAAACTCGACCTAGGGTATCACCCGATCAAGGGCCAAGTCTCGGGTTGATTGGTTAAACCGATGGCTTGACTAGTGATCCAGTAAGTTTAAAATCTAGCAAACATACTCCTAATAAATATCATCAGTCCCTACAATTTTGGAATCTAGCAAACACACCCCTACAACAGTTAGGGTTTTGTTGTTCTTGGCCAAATTTGGGCTGATTCCGATGCCAAAGTTCAATTTGAAACCACCACCTGAACCATCGACCTCCATTCTACAAAATCCCTTCTAACCCTGGCACTTGGTAGCCCCTCGCTCATCGGTCTGATTCGCGTATACTGTTGACGATTTGGTTGATTTCTCTGGCCAAATTTCGACATCCAAAATTCAATATGAAACAACAAACCACCGACCTCCATCTATAAAACCCCTCTAACACTACCACTTGGTAGCCCCCCATTTATCGGTCGTGATTCGTGTCTACTGTCACGATTGAGTTGATTTTTCTTACGAAATTTTGACTGATTTCGATGTCCAAAATTCAATCCAACACCACCACTTGAACCACCAACCTCCACTCTATAAAACTCTATAACCCCAACACTTGATAGCCCCTCGTTTGTCAACGTGACTTGCATATACCGACGTGATTGGATTAATTTTTTCGGTCCAAATTCTAGCTGATTTCGGCATCCAAAATTCAATCCAACACCACCCTTGAACAATCGGCCACCACTCTACAAAACCTCTTTAATCCTGGCACTTGCTAGTCTCTTATTCGCTGGCGATCAGGTTAACCTAGCTTGGAGAAAGCCCCAGTCTTGATCTAACCGATTAAATCGGTCGGGTCGAGTCGGATTTCAAAATAGTGCTAATGAATACAAAATTGATCATATCAAATCAATTTATTGAAAAGTATATATTTTTGTAATTTTTTAAAATAAAATATATCAAAATAAACAAAAAATTTGTTGGTTAAACTCTAGATATATTAATGCAACTTAGTGTTTTATAATTTATTTTAACTTTGATACCTTATTTTATTTATAGACCTTTACGTTGGGGTGGGGCTAGTTACACCCAATGATTTGAACTTCACTGTCCAAAATGTGTTCATAATCATCTAAACAGGTTTAAAAACCTGGCCTGGCATGGCTGGTTAAATTGGTCTAACCAGGACCCAAGGCCTTGGCCAAGTCGGGTTCCCAATTTCAATCATTCACAACTTATCAAAGCAAACCTTAGATTTATAGATGGCAACCAGCAAGCAATTATTGGTTGGGATGTTGGAGATTTTGAAAAGGAAGGGTCGATGAGTCAAAAGATGGTAATGTAGATGATTTTCGATAAGTGAAAAGACTGAAAATCACAAAATCACATGGTGACAACAACCCACTATTGTCGACAATTAACAAGGGGAACATAGATGGGGTGAGATTGGCTTTTGATTAGGAGGCTGAAGAGTGTTTTCGTAGGTAATGGGGAGTGTTGTCAAACGTTGGAAACATATCTTATTTGGCCCTAGGGTTGTCAACACCAATGTTGCATTTGGAGTGTGTTTGCTGGATTTAAACCTATAGGGAACTAACATATAATTTTTTAAGTTGTGTTTACTAGATTTCAAATCTTTAAACATGTACATATCACCAATTTGACCCACCGGGTCAAACCGATTCAACCCAAGACCCGACCACTTTGTTAAGGTTTCACCCCAAACCGGGTTTTAAAACCCTACACCTATGTCCCAACTATTATTAAAATTTTTAAATTCTAATTTAGTCCATAAATATAATAACTCCAATACAAAATCATTTTAGTAATACTTGATTAGTTGATTGAATGGAAAACATAACGAAAACAGGAAATAAAAAAGAAAAAGGTTAATAATCGATGACAAAATTTAAAATTATATTAGTGGGTATATAATTTGGCTGTGATTCTTCTACGGCGAACACAATTGAAAGTCTGCAAATTTTCTTTTCGTCTTATCGGATTATCAGAATTATGTAATCTATGCATGTGCATTTCTTTGTAAACCAAAGATTCCCAAGAACAAACTAAGAACAGAAATTGCAGGAATCAATAAGTCGAGCTAAAAACCCAATCTTCATTTCTTTTTTGCCCTTTCCTTCTCGGGCTAAAGGATACACACTACTTCACCAAAATACAAGATACAAAAGTGCAAGTAATTACCTCCAGGGATGAAAAGAAATGGAAAATATGTGCATACCAAGGAAAACTATCGACTAATATCAAAAAATCATACTCCATAAACTCCAACGGAAACTGCCAAGTCCAGAAGAAACATGGTACCGGTACAAAACCAAGGAGGCAATATATACAATCACATTCATTTTCGGGGAAACAAGTCCCACTTACCAATTCCTCTTGGAGAATTATTCAGATTGATCATTGCGGTGATCAAGAAATCTATCACTTGCTACACTGCCTTCAGAACTTGTATCACCATGGATATCACGAAAGTCACAAAAGCTCTTCCAATAGACCAACAAAA
The DNA here is from genome assembly GCA_026229545.1 of Pistacia atlantica. Classification (NCBI taxonomy): domain Eukaryota; kingdom Viridiplantae; phylum Streptophyta; class Magnoliopsida; order Sapindales; family Anacardiaceae; genus Pistacia; species Pistacia atlantica. The sequence continues at coordinate 13,460,237 of CM047910.1, read as the reverse complement.
GCCAAAACTGAGAAAAAAGGATGGGGCTTAAGAGCAGAGCCAGCCTCAATTATTTAGTAATCAAAATCATCCAAATCAGTATTCTGGGTGGAAAAGCATCTCCAAGACTAACATTGGTAAAACTATATGCTCAAATTTCATATACATGTAGGTTTTTTCTCCCAGAAACATGGAAAGATAAAACGAAAAAAAGTCTTTTAATCATTTGAATTAATAATCATTTTGTTTGAGCATTTATCATTTACGATAAATAGAAAACAACATGAAACTTACATATCATACTATCTCAAGAATCGATTATATATATATATATATGAAAAAAACTAACAAAAATGATGGCCATAGTTAACACTTACTGATGCAGTGTCAAGAAACTTGGTTTTTGTTGCTACTAGGAACCCCCTTTTCTGCTGCGGCTACCAGGACTAGATACGGTCCTCAAATTAGCTGAGCTATGCAAGTCCCTGTGACCAACCAAAGCACTTCCCCTGAGACCATGAGATGGAGGATGACGGGGAGATGAACTAGACTCACCCCCCTTAGAGGCATCAGTCTCTAACATCTTTGCTTCATCCATCAGCATTGCCAACTGTTTTAGAAAAACCAGATCAGTTCCTGAACATATTATAGGCAAGAAGAAATTAATTATCCAGTAGAAAAGAGGTAAAATATATGACATTAATTTCTTTAGCTACAAGGGACGCATCAAATGGAACCCCCAAAATGTTAGGTCCTTGATAATATCATGGAAACCAAATGGAGCATATGCCAATATGACAATGCATTGATGAAGTTGGTTCCATAGAAAAGGTCAATCTAAAAATTTAATATCATTTCCATCCAAGTTCTCTGAAAAAGTTTGTAAACAATAAACCATTGCTGCTGTCTACCAAATACATATAACAAATTTCATTCTATACCCGAATTTCATTCTCGCTCAATTGATCTTGTAGTGCATTTATGGCAGGACTTAAACTGTAAAAAATGATTTAAAATAATGGGTGAGAACAAACAAAAAGTGGAGCATATATAATCGAACAAGATATAGGTGTTTGTTTCGAACCAATATTCAATTAATTTGCACATTGAAGCCTGATACGTAGATGTGTGATGAATGTAAGTAAGGGGATGCACTTTTCCATCCCTGAGTAAAATTGAAAAAAATCAAAATAGACGTTAAACAGTGAACAGAGATATAACACAAGCAAATGATAAAAAATTGACACATGTATTCGACAAACACCTCATATTTTGCAATATAGCTTGGTTATATGCTGCCCGTTCCTCTTGATATAGTACATGTTGCAAATCCGTAAAAGATGTTAGAGGCGAATCAAGTTTCAGAAGAGATGAGGTCGGCAAAACATGAAGAGGGATTTCTTTCCTGACATACTCCGCACCACTGTCAGCAAACAGAAGCTAATATGAGGATCTCAAGTAGATAGATGAATTTTGCCAACCTATCATCTTGTTTGCAATGATAACATATATGGGGGAGCATGATTTTAGAGTAGAACCAGAAGCAGCAGGTACCCGGGATTCCGGTTCCAGTTCCTACCCGATACTGGCCCTCACGAGGTCGGTTCCGATTCTCAAAAACCAGGACCGGTATTGTGCGGTTCTGGTTCCATCACTGCAGGAACGGGAACTGGAACCGATATCCGGTACCTTGCTAGGAATCAAGGGACTGAACTGTAATTTTTTTGTAAACTATTGGGGGTGTATATGTTTTAGGTTCCAGTTCCTGGCTTCTGGGAACTGGAAACCAGCCAATTCCGGTTCCGTTCCAAATCCAAGGAACCGGCTGGTTTCGGTTTCGATTCCGGTTCCAGTTCCTTGGACTTTGGCGGGTACCCGGACCCGCTCAACATATATATACAGTTGAACTTCAAAACAAGAATAAGATATCATGTGTTTAAGTACATACTCAGGTATACCTCATGTCCAAATTTGAACGGTGCATGGCCTCTTGCATACTTTCTGACATATCCATGGGATCTAAATCCGCAATGGTGTTACTTAAATCACCAGTTTGGTAGTTTCCTCCAACTTTCTCTCTCTCAAGATGGTTGGCATCAGCATTTGCAAAGAAACCACCCAAGTCTGAAGATCTTCCCACACCCTAGCCAATTACACATGCATGCATTGAATGAGAAGATGATAGAGTGAAAAGAGCCTATGATGTAAATACATAAACCTATGAGAAATGGTATTAAAAGAAATTGAAGTAGATTGGGCAATTCTTTCTTTTGTAAAGATATATCCTGCAAAACCAATACTTGACATTTCAATTTTCAAATCTAATAGTAATCCTGCTGAAGCTATTTTATAAAAATGATTATACCAAAGTGAGCAATTCATCATACACATAAATATTTAAAAATGGTGAAGCAGAAGAATTTATATCAATACTACTGACTGAAGATCTTAAAGATGAGTATACAATCAGACACTTTTATGACCACAAGTAAAGCATAATGATAAGCAGGAAAAATGTGTAATCCTATATCTCATGCACTATCATACTGTTTCTTTAACTTCCCACATGTCTTAGAACTCTACTGGTGGTATGATAATCAAGGAATAATGTGAAAATTATACCTTCCAAGATCCTGTTGCTGTGCTGGAATCACCGGTGTCTTGTTCAGGGCTCTCTGCCCTTGCACTTCCAGATCTCAGTAATAGATTTTCTGAGGAACTTAAAGATGAATCCAAATCAATAACTACATTTTTATTAACGGGTGATAAAGAAATTGGTCTTGATATGAGATTCTGCTTCCCATCCGAGGACTGAAATGCAATAACTTGGATTCTTCCAATCTGCAATTAGCCCATGTTTTGAGCTCAGCTGGGCCAACCAAAAACCAATATGCAAGACTACTTACAATTTAGAAAACATGAAACACATACCTTGTTTATATCTTCACTAAAACAAGAAAATATCAGCCCAATAAATCCAGAATCTAGAAGTTGATACATTGCTTGAGTCCGCACATCTGCAGAAGGAAGCGAATAGAACTTTTAATGTCACATCCAACTATCATAGTAGCCATGGCCATGAAAATAGCAATTCCACCCTAGTCTCCAAGCATTTGGAAATACTTAACAATTGAAAGTATTCTAACAAATTTCCAATTTTATTCAGTTTTGAGCACAGGTTGATAGCATATAAGCAGGTATAACTGTAGAACCATAAATCTTATACTCACTGACCACAGCAATCACTCTTTTATGATGGTATTGCAAGTATAATCCAACCAAATTACATTAAGTTTGTTGGTTTTTTTTTCATACTTTTTCTCTATCTGAAAGTAACAGGACATTTTAAGTATTGGTTGTTAGACCTCAAATATTATTGCTGGATGCTTATCTATAAGCTTACACATTTGGGTTTAGTGATGGCTCAACACAGTATCAAAATCAAGTGGGCTAGGAGGTATTGTGTTTGAATCTTCCTACTGCATTCATTAATCAGATCAAGTTATGTTTGCTTTCATTGTCGTTGTTATGTTGCTTTTGATAGGGGGCATGTTAGAGCTTAAAAACTATTGTTAGGTCATTTACCTATAAGCACTGAAAGAAAGAAATCAACATAAAGATGTAGCTTACTTAATACTATCAAAACCCAGTTTGCATTTAGAACATAAAGTGGAAAGATGGTTTTTCTTATTAGTGGAATATTTTTTTTCTTATAAAGAGAATCAACAGCATCTAACAAAGAGAGAGAAGGAAAAAAGGAGCAATTCATCAATACTCACCAACATGAGAAGGAAGAACTGTAATATGCGGATGTGAATGGTACCACCCAATGACTCTTGTTGTTCTTCCAGTCAACATGGTCATTCTGTGCTATGGAGTCAATTAAAACAATAACAGAACATAAACTTTCACACTTAGCAGCTATATAACCATAAAAAGAAGAGGGAAGGGAGGGGAGAGTGGTAAGTCACAGCTTCTTTCTGACCCTATGGCCAAACCAAAGAATAGTTTCAGTTCACAACTTAACTATCCATGTGGTGAAAGCCTAGTGAGAATAGAAGCTAATTCTTCTTCATGAACTCTTAATAGAAAAGGTTGGCTTGTTATGTAAAGTATATTAACTATCCTTTAAAAGTTATTAATTATAAAAATTATGATGTCATTAGGGGGAAGAGTCAAATCTAGTTTCCATTGTCAACAACAAATTGCAGCAGAAAAAATTAGGGGTAAAGAATTTTCCGTAACAGGTAAAAAATCACATAAAAATTAAGGATATATCGGCCTGAGCTGAGGCAGCAGCCAACTGTTCAGGATTTGTCTCTACTCGATCCTTTCGCCGATCAGATCGTGACTGAGGTGACGCTCCCCAAATTAGTGCAGTGACGTTACCATTTTTTGAGTACTGGAAATTGCAAATTTGAACCAAACCATCACTTACAAGAACATAAAGCCAAAAAGAAAATGCAAAAGAAGCCACCTCATAGTACAAGAAATGCAAAATCATAAGAATGCAACATTCTCATTTCCTGTTAAGTTAAAAGATTTAAAAAAAATAAAAAATAAAATAAAAGCTGATTTAAAAGAGAATCAGCAAACCAGAAGTAGAACAAAAATATAGAGTTGATTTTTTTAATTGGCTACGTTGAACACTCATAATCACCAATTTTGAGTCGGCATGGTATGACGAGAAGCATAAAATGCAAAAACAAAAGAACAAAGTAGCTACATAATAAGTTCCTTAGCAAAGAGCAGAACTTCATCAAAATTGCACGTTCTTCAAATAAAATTAATGTACTTTGCTTTGAAAAAAAAAAAGGCCTACTCATATACATGCTCAAGAAACTTATTATTCCAAGGATATGGATATGGGCCAACTTCGATCCACAAACTTTGTTTAATACAAAAACATTATGACGTACACTGGATTCAGCTAACCTTAAGATACAGTAGCACTCTTACTTATCCTTAAATTTAGGCCTTTCATGCGAAAAAAAATAAAAAATAAAATGAGAATACATATCACTATGTGCATACAGAAAAAAAGGGACTAGTTGAAATACCACTACTTACACAGAACCAGAAGAAAGGTGACAAATTCTGCAAATAAGAATTCGTTTGGTTTCTCTCGAAAATAATTATCCACCTATCTCTAAATCAATTCAAGTCTATATCAAAAGTGAAGCCAAATCAGATTTATACTTAATATACAGAATCCAAATGGCACAAATTTTGTTAAAAAAGGACCCAAATATTGACTAGAAATCCAAAACACACAAAGTTCAAACCATTTCAACGCTACTTTAAATGAACGCTAACCAAAAATAAAAAATAAAAACTGCATATGAACAAACATACAAAGTTTCGACTAGATTTCCAGAAACCCCAATACAAGGAACGGATAAAAACCCACAGAGTCCCGATAACTTCAACTGAATTTGCACTACAAAGCTCAAGACATTAATATAATACAAAAAGAAATAAACATATCAAAAGGGTATCAAACGTTAGCTAAAATTCGGAAATCCCAATTGAGATAACCACCCAAAACTAACAAAAAAAATGTCGATTTTAACATAACAAAAACACCTAAACGTGGTAATATTTACAAAATGAAAATCGATTTTTAGCCAAAAAAAATAAAATCAAAAACCCAATTCAAGAATCCATCCAAAACACAATTTCAAGAATTTCAACTATATATCCACCAGAAATACAAAATGAAATACGAAAAAAAAACCCTAATAAATAGTAACAACTGAGAAGAAAAAGAACCTCGATGTCACCAAGAAGAAGACCCATGATCTCTTCAGTTTCAGTGGACAATGCGTGAGTAAGACAAGTTAACCAAACATCCTCGGACATTTTAACTGCTGTTAGAGACATTCTCGAAGAGATTTCAAAATTGAGGTTGCGATAAGAGTTAGAGTGTGAGAGTTTCTATGGTTCTTGATTTGGTCGGTTTGGTGCTGGAAAAGCTTTGGTTTTGGTTGGGTTTGGGCAGCGGATCTCAAGAGACATAATTTTGCACGAATGAGGAATGATACACTACGGTCGGCTTCACGTTAAGGGAAGATTAATTATACGTAATATTTACTAATTAAATTCCTTCTATTTTGAAATATTTAAATTATTAGTTTGCAATACACCATAATAATGACTTAATCCCACGTAGGCCATAATAAAATCACAAAAATTCTCGGATGCGTTTGGTTTACTATTTTGGATAGGATTTTAGGGATAGTATTGGGTTATTGGATAGGGGAGTATTACGAGGTAAATTTTAAAAATTTGTGAAAAAGCCCTTAGGTTTACTAATTTAACTAATGACCCTAACATATAAAATGACAAAAACACCCCCACCACCTGTAGTATCAGATTCCGGCCACCACCGCCGGAATCTAACCGAAAAATTTTGTTACGGCACAAACCGGAAGGTCGGATCGTCTAGTAACACTTGCTATGGCCTTTTCCGGCCAGATCCATGGTAGATCTGGCGGAAAGGCCTGATCTGATCGTTATGGCCGTCACGACAATAAAAAGGTAAAAAGGCCAAACGAGGGCCATCTTTGGTCGTCAGCGACGGCCAAATATGTGGCCGTCGTTTTCGGTCAACGACGGCCATTTCTTTGGTCCGTCGGACGGCTGATCCGCGTGGTGGATACGGCCGGAAAAGGCCACAGAGGTGAACTTCCGCCATTTCTGGTCCAAGTTAGTCGTTAGTCTGATTCCTTAGGCTATCACCAGCGGTGGTTGTTATTAATAACGACAAGTTGGGATTGATGGGGGTGTTTTTGTTAATTTTTTAAACTTTTTTTAAACTTTTTTTGAGGGGGTATTTAGTGAAATTAATAACCTTATAGGGTTTAAATGTAATTAAAAAAATAGGGTAATATTTCTGGAATAATGTGCCAAACATTATTTGGAGAATAGGATCCAGAATAGGGATAAAAATATTAAACCAAATATGCAGATATTTCAGAAATATTAAAATTAAAAAAAAAACTTTAACTAATTCATAATAATTTGATAATATTAAGCCTCCATTCATTTCACTCTTTCAAATATTATTTTGGTTTTTTTCGATAAAGTTAAATAGTAAAATGGACTTATTTTCACGATATTATTCTATATTATTCAATTTTTTTTAAACCTCTTAGATTTGTTAATTTAACTAAATACCTCAAATTTTTTTTAGAAATTACAAAAAGACCCGGCTACCTTCCAGCGGTGGTGGTCGACTGTCCGTATTTAATGGGTGAATTGAATGTATTTTTGTTAATTTTTAATATTTTATTATAGGGGTATTTAAATATTTTATTATAAGGGTATTTAGTAAATAAATAAACACATGAGGTATTTTTATTAATTTTTAAATCTTACATCGTAATACCCATCAATTTAACTTTTTTTAAAATATTATTCTAAAAACTATAAAATAATGAACCAAACGGACCTAATTAATTCATAATAATATAAACTTTAACATGATTTATTAATGATAAAGTTTTATTATTATAATACTTTCGGGGTCTATATTAACCTACACAAAATGATTTAATGTAGATAATTATTTAAATGTGCTGTCATCCCCTAAATCTAAGGAAACTCTAATAAAACAATAATGTTATCTAGGTGATGTGACTGAAGTGGTGTCAAAAGACTCAAAACCACACTAGTTATAAAAAAAATAAAATTACTTTTCTATTGTTAATACTATATTGATATCACATCACTTGTGATAAAAATATGAGATTTCAACTTTACATTGGTCACAAACATGTTGTCCTAAATTTGGAAAGCCTAAGAAAATGGCTTTAAGGGTGCATTTGGTTCGAAAATTTTGTATTACTGTAAATATTATAATAATGAAAAGATAGATTATCTTGAACATCACTATCAAAGTTTAGGAAAATATATTTGGTTATGTTGAAATAAATCAGTAAGTATGTTATATTGGTAATTGATATATTTGGTTGGAATAAATAAATTTGTGGGTATTACTAAAATTATCCTCTTTTTTAAATATTAATATAATATTATTTTTTGAATCATTTTTTTTGGAGTTGTATTTGTAATATGATTTAAAGGATCCTGTTATATTTAATGTCTCTTGTCTCCCGGCCATTAATAAATATTTTCCAGACTCTGAGAAAGTGATTGAATTTTTACATGTTTTAAATTCCTTAGTATATATATATCTATTGTGTCCCTTATTTGATCCATTTAATGAATATATAGATATCATTTTGTCTAAGGGATGGGCACGGGCCGAGGACCCTTACCTCTGGACCCGACGAAGGGCCCAAGGGGATTCTCTAAGCCCAAACCGTTCCTGAAACGGGGATGTGGGGTTGGGGCGAGGTCATGACCAGCTCCGTCCCTGGCACATTATCGAGGCCGAGGAATGCTATTGGGCCCATCCCCACTCCCAACTGTTTCGGGGAATCAACACCTCATTTGGGCCAGGGCGGGGCGGGCCAAATGTGCATCCCTAATTTTGTTTATGTTACTGTAATTTAACCCAAGAAAGCAAAATCCAGGTCAAAACAAAATTGGCCTAACAACGCTTAATTTATGCTTAACAAAATCTAACCAAAACATTTAAAATTGAACCATCTTATCATTAAATCAAATCGTCAAGAATGACAATTTGAAGATGAATCACATCACAAAAATGAACTAAAAAAAATTAAAAAAAATAATAATAATCAAACACCATCGTCACAATTACAGATGGCAAATAATCAATGACACTACAGGTCACAAAAACTTATGGAAAAACCAACACCAAATCAAAGCAAATGTTTTTGAGCTTGCTTGGGAATCATCACTTCAAATCCTGGTAGATGGGTTGCTTAGATTGGTTAGGTCATTTGAGCCACCTGAACCACTTGGGTTGGTTGGGTTATTTGGGTCACTTGGGTTGCCTGGGGTTAATTCCAAGAGTGTTCTTCACTGCATCAGCTGCTCCTTGAGCCATGTTCTTCACTTGCTCTCCGGCTCCTTGAGCCATGTTCTTCACTTGTTCTGTTTTCTGCAATCAAACACAAATTATTAGTCACCATTTATTAAGACCTTTGAGTAAATTCAAGAAATGAACAAGAACCCAAAACTAGATTATTTTTAATTATTTAAACTAATTAAATTAATCAATGAACTTATATATACACAGTTGGATTCATCTCATTGGACTAACATCGTATTTTATATGTATACATATAGGAGGTAAAAAAGAAAAAGGTGATGCCTGTTGGAGGAAGTTGGAGGTTTCGGAGGCGTAAGCACCGGCATTTTCTTTAGTTTCTTGGGATGCTTCAGACGCCTGGTTCAGGATTTCGTCTCTCTTAACCTGAGCTTCGCCGGTGAGTTGGCCTGCAGTTTGAGCAACGTTTTCACGAGATTGCTGGCTTGCCATTTTCTTTAATGAATTGGAATTACTCAAGTGAATGATAATCAAAGAGAAACCAAGTTAATTTATAGCTAAAAAATGTCCAAAATACATGCATTTACTAACAGGTAGCAGATTCCGTAAGAGTAAATAGTGTGGTCAGGAATGCTTCAAATTAAGTTTGATATAATAACTTCGGCTTAGAGTTAGGGAAGACCTTGACTTCTTTCATTAACCCTAACTAATTTACTCTAACATTGATTAATTATTCTCTAATGTACAATGTAGCATTTGATTAAATGATTCTGATTATATAATTTGTTGAATTATAATGTGTACCAAAAAAAGTTTTATGAACTCATGAGTTTGAGTCCCCAAAGCACTAATAAGGGTGGTCATTATAATTCTTATTTGATCGGTAGTTTTAGGGTCCTGAAAGATTAGTTAAAGTGTTCATAAACTGACCCGAATACTTCCAGTGATAAAAAAAAAAAAAAAAAATGTAGATATATAATTAACATATGTTGTGTGATGGTAAAAATTTGTGTTGTCTACAACCACTTTTGAAAACAAGAGCATCCTTGACGGTGTTCTTGTACCGATGGTTTAAAATTCTGATTGGCCAACCAACACATTCGATGCAGGTTTAGAGGAAGTCAAATTTATATTTAAGTATAACAAATGACTATTCTTTGAAACAATAAATGCATCGGAGAAAGTAATGTCTCGTACCCTTATAATCCCTAATATAATTTGAATAAGGATATTTGATATTATATTACACACAATTTTTTTTTAATAACTAAGAGTGTTTGGGACAGCTTATATATACCTTAACTTTTTAGGACCCTAAAACTTATCAATCAGGTAAAAATTCTAGTGACCACCTCTTTATTAACAACCGAGGATATTATCCACAAAGTTGCATCATTGGTAATGTTGTCATAAATTGTTATAGTTTTTCAATAATGAATTACAATGTTTTAAAACCCAATATAGGGTGAAACTCAACAAAGTAGCCGGGTTTCGGGTTGATCGGTTTAACTTGTTTGACCTTCCAAATGGTTTGAAATCTAACAAAAATACCCACTTAAAAATTACAAGTAAATCCTTATAGGTTTGAAATCTTGCAAAAACACCATAAACACCACCATTGGTGTTGACAAATAGGGTCTGTTTCAGACAATGACAACACTTCCCATTACCATGAAAACACTCCCCTCAGCCTCTTAACCAAAACCCATCTCACCTCTCCTACGTTTGCCTCCCCAATTGCTAGCAACAACAAACTTTTTCCATGACATTATTTTATGATTTCCAATTGATTCACTCACCGGAAATCGCTGTTGTTGCCACCGTTGCACATACACCCTCACCGGTCATTTTTCTTTAAAATCCCTAACATTCCAACCTTCAATTGTTCATAGATTGATGTCATAATTTATAGGGTTTTTAATAAATAGTAAAATTTGTAACTTGACCCGATGAAGGCTCTGAGTCCCAGTTCAACCGGTTGGGCTAGGTCGGGTTTTAAAACAATCAACACTTAATTATTAAGAAAAATGTTGTATTTTTCTTATTGTTAAAATGATTTTTTTTTTCATAAAATATTACATATAATTAAAAATAAATTCCCATAAGATGTTTGATTATAATTATTTTATTATTTTCTCTCATTTATCTTCTTAAATTCAATTTAAAAAAAAAGAGTAAACATATTCTATAAAAGAGATGTGAGAATGGAAAGATGGAAATCAGCTGGATATGCGTGGGTTACTGTAAGGAATAAGCGTGTATACTCCGCACTGGCTGACACGTCGCCATCTACAGAATATAGTACACGTGGCATGATAACACAGGTTCTGTTTGTCCTCATGGGAAATTACAAACCCACGAAGCAACAAGGATCAAAATACTAATACCAAAGCATGGCACGTCCCATCCACGCGTCCGAAAGAAGGACACGTGTTTGCCACCCACAACTTCTCAAACTGTATATGTGACCATGCACTCTCCTCTCTGGTTTCACACAGCAAGAAAAAATCTCGGAGAAGCAGAGTACACATCTTCAAGAAATTTCAGTTATCAGTTGGATCAAAACAGTTTCAGAAAGAAAAACTATGGCATCTCACAATCAGAGCTACAAAGCCGGTGAAGCCAGAGGCCAATCTGAGGTATATATAATAAATAACTTTACACGATATCAGCATCTGCATATATGCAATGGTGATTCATTGCTTCTGTTTTTCTTTTTTACAGTGATTTGAAGTGATAATCTCATTAGGACTAAGATTTTTAATTATCTAAGTTTTCTCTTGAGAATGCGCAAGTTTTGAACTTCTTCACCTTTTTTTTTAAACGTGAAGGAAATTCTTGATCTTGGATACAAGAACAATTTCAGCTATTGCTGTTCTTCACGGTTTAAATTAAGGAATCCTTTTTTTTTTTTTTTTTGTACTGATTATTTACAGCATAAACTAGCACTAGTTTTGAAGTTTGGCTAGAACTAGCTAGCTTAATTAAGGTTTGAGGATTGAGCTGAGTATGAATTAATTAATTGTGGTGCTAACTTCATTTCTGTAAATGGTTTTGGTATAATAACAGGAGAAGACTGACCAGATGATGGAGATCATGAAGGAGAAAGCAAGAGAAGCCAAGGAGAAAACAGCTGAGACAGCCCAGGCTGCCAAAGAAAAGACCTCCCAGACTACACAAGCTGCGAAAGACAAGACCTCCCAGACAGCTCAAGCAGCCAAAGAGAAGACAGGCCCAGACAGCCCAGTCGGCGAAAGAGAAGGCCTTCAGGGACTACACAAGATGCGAAAGACAAGACCTCCCAGACAGCTCAAGCAGCCAAAGAGAAGACAGGCCAGACAGCCCAGTCGGCGAAAGAGAAGGCCTCAGGGACCACAGAGGCAGCGAAGCAGAAGAGACAGGAGACTGCCCAGGAAGCTCGAGAGAAGGCTGAGGTTGGGAAAGAGGAGACGGGTGGCATAGTCCAGAAGACTGGGGAGCAAGTGAAGAGCATGGCGCAAGGTGCAGCAGAGGCAGTGAAGCATACTTTTGGATTTGACAGCACTGGTGATGATGACGATGTCGATGAGTATGAAAATAATAAGACCACAAAAACACCAAGCACTACATACAGGAGGGACTATTAATTAATTAGTGTTGAAATATGCAACAAGTTTGTGTTGTGTTGTGTCTGTTTTATTTTACAGTCTGTAGGGCATGCTTTTGAGTCCCTTCATTTTCTGTAAATGAAGGAATATTAGGAGTCCCTTCATTAGTTGTGAATGAAGGTTGGTTGATTTCTGTTTTTCCATCAAGTTTCATGGGAGAAATAAAAAGATTGTAGCTATATTGCAGATTATCATACATAAAGCAATCAAGTTTCCCCTTTAATATTATGAACACTGTGATTTGGGATTTGGCTTCTCTCAGAAACTACAAAGGGTAAGTACTTTCAGCTTGACTGGACTTCAAAGGAAATCAAACACAAACTTCCTGGTTGTTTCTTTAATTCTTTACAACATTGCACGGTTCTCGTCTCTTCAGTTCCAGGGAAGAAATAAGTTTACCCAGGCAGAAATTAATCTCCTATCTTTTCTGTCATAAAATATAAACATAATAATAATTTGTTTATATTAAGGTCACCTGTAAATTATGCATACATTATGTACAAATTATATATCATCCATGCTTGGCCTATCATATGGTATAGAATTGGCACAATACTCCAACACGAGTTTCTGATTTCTAGATTCAAGACAAACCTACCTAAAATAGATAAAATCTAAAATAAATAAAATAATAAATACAATGAGCCTATTGCACTTTTTTTTTTTTTTAAATGTTATTTCGAAGAAGTGTTTTAAGTCAAGTTAAGTAGAATCAAATCCAATTGGATTTGAATATGAAAATGTGTTTGTTAAAATATATGAAAATTATAAAGTTGTCTGATACATTTTTTTAAAAAGGTTTTTAAGACAAAATAATTGTTTAGTATATTTTCTGAAAATATTTAGATTTTTTTAACCTCATACATTTGTTAAATTAGCTAAACACCCGCAATAAAAGTTTAAAAATTAACTAAAGCACCCAAGTCACCCAAGAGGACAATGACCGCGGCCACCACCGCCATACAATATTCGGCAGTCATCAGAACGAAGCATTATCTATTGGATCTGGCCGGTCGTGTGCCGATATGACTGTTTTTGGCTAGATCTACAATCAAATAGATTTGGCTGTTAACAGCCAAATCAGAGCACAACTGGCTACGTCAGTCTGTAATGATGGTTGCTAGCAGGCAGTGGTGGTCTTAAGTGGATTAATTTTCAGATTGGAAGGAGAAGAAAAATGCTTTCAGTTGAATAGAATTGGATAATCTGAAAATAAGTCCCATATCTATTTGGTCATCGTTAACAACTTGATCTCATCGTAGTAGATCATATTTCCAATTAAATCGAAGCACGACGTATGTCGGCTAGTCGTGCCTTTATTCCAACCATGTCGGCTGTCGGCGGAAGCGGCGGTGGTGATTTTGGGTGGATTAATTTTCATATTAGAAGAAAAGAAAAATAAGAAGTAGCGAAAGAAAAATGTTTTCAGTTGAATAGAGTTGGATAATCTGAAAACAAGTGCCAAATCTATCTGACCGTCGTCAACAACCAGATCGGCGTACGACCGGCCAGATTCAGCTGACCGTGTGCCGTTCTAACCACGTCGGCCGACGGTGGTCACTTGCGGAAGCGATGATGGCCAGCAGTGGTGATCATGGGTGGATTAATTTACAGATTGGAAGGAGAGAAAAATGAGGAGAGAAAGAAAAATGTTTTTTATTGAATAGAGTTAGATAATATGAAAACGAGTCTCACCATCTTTTCAATTTTTAGACAAAAAATCTTATTTGAATTGGATTAATTTTAAGATTAGATTAGCCCAATAAGTAAACATACATATCCTATTTTTTAATCCAAAAAAAAAAAAAAAAACATAAAATTATGATCTAAAATAGTATAACAAATAAGGGCAATATATCTTCAGTGAAAATGACAATACATCCATTATTGGTCCTGATTGGATCAACCTTTTTCAGTACATAGCTTGCTTAATATGAGCATAGGTCAAGACATTTGAATTTACAAAGATCCTCGAAATATTAGTCAAGCAAATTTTTGGACAGACATCCATTGGTGTATAATTCGTGTTTGTATCTTTCCCCATTGATGAACTCCAATGCAATGGTGTCACTTGAATCTCTTTTAAACATAGTATCATTGCCCTTCTGAGTGCTTTGATTGAATGCGAAATTTATAGAGTCAAAAATTTCCATTACTCAAAAGAAAAGAATTAACCAAATGTGAGGTTTATGGGTTTTTCCTACATCTTGCTATTAAGTTAATTTGGTCTACCAAGAATACAACAGGAAAAAAGCTTTAAGCCATTAACATACAAAATAGGCCTCAAGAAATTTGGCAGCTCAAGTAAATAATCAAGGTGCCTGGTCTCATGCCGATGTATCTCAATCTGCCAACATGTTTTTGTGCTCATTTGCAATGACACTGCACTCTCTGAAAGTTTTAGAGGGTTTGTAGTCGGTTTGATCGACTGTTTTACTATGATCCGAGATGCTTTTCTGCATATAAATATCTTCATATATCTCAGGCCAATTTTTTTTTTTTTTTTATTTTTATTTTGATAGGGGTAACCTTCAATCCACTCATGCCATCACTTCCTTTCAAAATCACTAATTCTGCCAGCTTCTTCATTGTCTTCTTTTTCTTCGTCTTCATTATCTTGATCAGTATCCATGGCATCTTCAGATTCTTCTTCATCAGTATCCTTGTCCTCGTATATTACAGGTATCACGGCGTCATTCTCTTCCAACCCTTCATCAACAATCTACCAAAAAAACAAAAAGAACCTTTATAACATGACTCCTTGAAAACTCCATTTACAACAAATTATAACATTGTGAGCAAACATACCTCTGAATAAAGGAAGTCTAAGGCAACTTGATATTTGAAGAGCCGATTGGAATGTTGAGACTCTAGATTCTATGAGCTGCACAAAGAATTAGAAACACTATTACAGGAGTTCAATAATATAGATGTTTTTCAGTCAATGGCATGCATATAAGAAAGGATTAAATTAACGGTACTGCAATCAATGTTCAGGATTGTAGATAGGAAGGGAAAAAGATTGGAAGTAGTTATAGACTACTTGCAGCATCAGAATGTGAGAAGCATGTAAAACATCAATCTTCGCCCGGGGGGTGGGTGTGGGGGGTGGGTGGTGGTGTGCCGGCGGGGGAAGGGGCATCATTCCAATAGCAATTTAAAACAATTTTAACTCCTCTTGAGGTCCTCAAAGTGGTGCCAATAGAAGACATCAGATAAATATGATTGAACCAATCCAATGGTAATCTAAAATAACATGGCAATTTTACTGGCATCCAAGAACTTGAATACTTGTTTGCAAAAAATGTTAATAGTGTCACTCATACAAAATATGCACAGAAACTATCATAAATATTTGTGCAAGGTAAAATTTAGGCAAGAGTACAATTATAAGTCACCATTTCTTACCTGGTATAAAGTGTTCAGGGCAAGTAATGAAGATTCCTGGGACATAATTCCGCTAGCATGTTGAAGAAGCAAACTTTTTAGCCACGGAAGGGCACATGCCAATACTGCACCCCTGCAGCAAAAATGTAACAGAGAAACACACTGAGCTTGATAATTTTAGGAATCTAAGTTTATGGTTGACATCAAACACAAACTCAACATGGAAGACAGCAAAAACCCAAGCTTTCTTATCCACTACCAGATAAACAATTAAGAGGTAATCAATCTTTACCTTGACTGAATTATAGATACAAGAGAATGTAAAAGCTTGAGAACGTCAGCTGGTTTTAACTGTGATATTGAATTTGCGATAACCTGCAAAAATAACTTATATTATGTTACCAAATTCTTACACAAAAACAGCTACTATGTCATACTTCATCCAATGGCATAATATATGAATTGAAAACAACCTTATTATCTTGGTTATATAAACACTCTAAGAGAAGAGCTCGATCATCTGCATGTAGTGCTTGCTTAAGCAGAACATTAACTGAATCTGCACTTGGAGGCTTTGCAGGAACGGATTCTTGTATTTCATGGCCCTTGGATTTATCATTATCTAGTAAATTCAAATTTGCAAGTTTCTCACCCATTGTAGGCTCATTCAGATCATCATCAATGACTCCATCCATATCCTCCCCATGACCTGTAACCAAAACAGTCCATTGAATGAATAAATGTATACCATAGAATCAGCTGCATGTTTTAGGGAAACAGAAATATTGAAAATAACCTCTAAGAATACTATCACCAGGATATAAACGTCACAATATCCACAAGTATAAATGCTGTTAAAAGTGAAAATTCAATTTGGAATCACCATTTTATTCTTCCTTTCACAACAGTACTTGATCCTTTTAGTCTAATACTATCTCAATTTTAAAATAAGACTAATACAACCATGAAACTAGAACCTCTCTGAAAAATACAATCCTTACCACTATCTACAACACTTCTAGTGGTTGCAAGATCAGGATCAGATGCAGCTCGTTTCTTACTTCCTTTTTTAGTTTGGGCTGAAGCGGTGGCTGCTTCAGACTCTGCATCATAAAGACCAGGAACAATTTTCTCTCATTATATTACAAAAACAATAGAATAAATTTCCAATAGGTTGACAGGACGTATATAGATAATATCACAAGGATGGACTCAACTGTGGTTTTCATCACATAAATAAAAGGAAAAAGGGAAGTGATCATCTTACACCCTAAGGTTCAAGGTACGGAATGCTTAGCCTAAGTATATTAATAAAAAACGAAGAAAAAATGTTTTAAGAAGTTTAAGCAGGTGTACAGGAAATAACTAAATGGTAGAGAAGAAAATTTAAGCTTGACTGGATATACTAAAATTTTTACTTGGGATAATCCCCTTTGATTAAAAACAGTTCAAAACAAAGGGTTATTTATGATGATTCCTTAGTACTACGCAAAACAAATTCCATAGATAGAGAGAAACCCTCAAAGACCAATACAGGGGGAAAAATAAAAAAAATAAATAAATAAATAAAAAAAACCCTTAAAAGGTTAATGAACCTAATTGTTAGAGAACTACAATTTTTTTTTTTAAATTTATTTAAATTATTCATGTGAACAAGCAACCATTTGAATAACCACTGCGAATGAAATAAAAATGGCCACACCTTTGCCCTGTAGGAATCCCATTTTCTCGAATGGTTTCAGTTGCATCTCCATCAGTAATAACAATATTCTCCCCTGGGTTACTAATTTTCACAAGACTAAACTGTGGAGAATCTATTGAACCATAACTGATAAGGGCTGTCACCTGTCCATCTGCTTCTACAGCAGTCAATCTGGCAGCAATAATAGAAGTGCGACTCTTCTTCACATTCACACTGTTTTGCAGATCTGCGTCACCTTTGGTAGCTTTTACAGTGATCTTTGTTGGGTTTATTTCTTCATCTTTCGAAATAATCTTCAAATTCCAAACATAAGCTGCACCAGATTCTGAAACTGCTAATATGACCTTTACTACCTTCGTCATTTGTACTATTCTTGCATTGAATAGCTAATGGAGGATGTCGCATCAAAAGACCAGGACCGCTACTTGCAGATTTGGAACTGAAATCACAATTCCACACTTGAAGATGTTTTTCCCCAGAACCTGATGTAACAATGGTCTTTGCATCATCAGATATACATAGGTACTGCACTTGACCCTGCAATAACAAAGAAACCAAAATTGGCCAAAGCTTTGAGAATATAAATGAAACATCAAAATTTGTTGGCTAATCAAATAACATACCACATCATACACAAACTTCAGAACCTCTTTCCCATTTTCCATGCTTAGAACCCGTAACTTATCACTGGCTAAAGCAAATATTTTCTCATCTGGCACATAAATGAAAAGAGATAACATATAAGAACAAGAATAACTGGGTTAACCAATGCCACAGACTCAAGATAGCTTACCACATGAAAAAGCTAAAGAAGAGATAGGCTTTTTTGAAGCTCCAAACTCTTCTATTACTTCTCCACTTTCTGATTTCATCTTGGAAGCCATTCCACTTCTTCCAACAACATGTAAACTACGGCCATTGTTTGCAAAAGCAAGACCAGCAAGTCCACTGCACAAATGAGGGGAGAAGATTAGAATTGGTGCATTAATATGTATCAGAGCAACTCAGAAACTCCTTGCAAAAGATAGAAGAAGTTTACTTACATTAAGAAGATTAAATAACTGTCAGGGTCAGTAGGTGACCCCATGCTAAATCAACAAATAGTAGAAAACTAAAGGTTCTTGTTCATCCTACTGCAACTATCATTAATTAATACAGATTCATACATACAACATGTCTATAAGAGTATGCTATATCAGGGAATTCATTAATTTCATGCACTTCCAGCAACAAGATTTATTAGAAAAACTAAGAACCATACCCAGAGTGATGTCCAGTAGATTTCCACTTCGTCTCTCCAGTAAAAACATCAATCACCAATATTTCACCTTCACTTGTGCCAAGAGCTAATAAGCAAGTACCACGTTCCTTTCTACGCTATAAATTCAAAGACAAGAAAAGAATCGTACAACCAATCAAGTAAGAGGTTTACTTCAAGCAGGAAATACAAAAAAGTATCAATGAAAAACTAATAGGGGTTTCCCATTGAGTTGGAGGCTACCTTCTTTCCAACAAAACTGCATGCTATACATGAATAACCAACTACAGTATCTCCATCTGGCTGCTTCCACTCTGCCAACAGAGTTCCATTGCTTGTGCTCCATATCTACAAAATATGCACTTAATGCTCTTCAGTGTAGGAAAACTTAAAATACCAAGCCCTTGACATTTAACTAGTGGAGACTACTACAGTCTAACCCAGTAATGCTAACTCTCCCAGTACATCACAAGAACTGATAACATTCAGACATCGATTGTTATTAAAACCATGTTGTACAATTAATATTACATTGCAACTCTGATTTTGATGTTACTAGTATCACAATTGATATCGCTAAAATGATGTTGTGAGTCACCAAAATCATAAATTTGATTAACAATACTGGGAGTAGCATCCAAATTCCATCGAATTTCCTTTAATTTTATTGTCAAATAAAAACATTTTCGACTGAGGGGCATATATTCAGAAGTCAGCACAACTTGAATCCTCCCACTCAAATCTAACACATCATTTTAATTGCTGAAACACATTGCTTCACGAATACCAAACATCAACCAGGAAATACAAATATGAACTCAATTGAAATTGTTCGAATATACAATCACCTCACCTCAAATGCGTCATACTAAATTAATTAATTTCAATTCATCACATGAAACTCCCCTTATTCTCAAAGAATGCTTTCAACAATATTTTAGTTTCAAAATATATCTAATTTAATGCTTCAATAGCATATTATTTATTATTATTATAAACACAAACCAAAAAAGAAAAAAATAAACCCAGATAAAACTTGGTTTAGAAAAAAAATAAAAACAATCCCAGCATTAAAAAAGACAGAAAGCTTTTCAACTCCTTTGAAAACGTTGATCTATTGACAGAAAAAAAAATATAAAACAAAAAACTTATATTTCACGATTAATATAGAGAGGGGGAGAGAGAGTGTGTACTTTAACGACACCGTTCGGGTACAAGACTGCGAGGAAGTCCCCGTCAGGAGTGAAAGAAGTTATAAGAGACTTGAGCTTCTGCTTAGCCATCGTCGTCGTCAGATGTTGAGAGGGAGAAAGCGTTTGTGTTGTGTACTCGTGTTTTAAGAAGAAAGGGTTTTGGGTTTAATAGTGAGGAAAATATCAATGAAGTACCCCATACAAAGATTTGTTTCTAAGTAACCCTAGTTGTACACCAAATCAATATGTTCATTTCCGTGTAAGTTAACAAATCAACTTTTTGACAAATTTTAGTTTTTACAGAGATAAAAGAAAATTGATATTATGTTCTTATTCAAAACCTTCAGGAGATCTACTTTTTTTTTTTTGGGAAATTTATTATAATTCAATGAATAATTCCAAAGTCTCGCAAAAAATTAATCTAATATTAAACAATGGATACTTTAATCCCAAAAATTATATAAAATTGAAAACAATTATGAATAGTTACCATGTAGATGCATATTATGAATAGCAATTGTGCAAGGGCTATAACAAATAAATGAGATCTATTTATGAATTGACTAATTACAAGCTGTCACATCGGAATTATAAGAAAGTTTGTGAGATTAAATTGTAAATGTAGTATTACCTTTTCAGATTTTATGTCGACAATTGAAACCCCATGACCCCAAAAATCTTATAAATGTTACATACTAATTATACATAATCACTGCAAATCACACATACCAGAAATCTTATATACTACAAAACTATTTGTATTCACATGACTTTTAGTCTTTAAATAACTGAAGTGTGTTTCCATATAGCAGTTTGGGACTAGCCAATTTGCATGATTAGTACACATAAAATGGAGCATAATAATTTAGAATGAACTCATTATGCAACATGTCTTTCCTCATCAGTTTCAGGGACTACAATGTCAAGCCTCATCATCGGCTTGTATGTTTCAGGAACTTGTGCACCCGCCTGCATGCAAACTTCAACCACCGCAGGTGCCTTACCATAAAACCTCTTCAGTGCACTCCTCAAAGGGAGGCCCCTGTAGGGTCTTGAACATGCCATACATAATTTGGTGGGAAAACTTCGTCCACGACTGCAGGCTGCCAACCATGCTTCCCATCCCTCCACTGGTGCTTATAGGCTCCACATAGCTTAGCATTGTGACCCCAAGGTCCAACGTGAACCTCTGAGCAGTAACCACATGCTTTCACAGAGTATTTCCTCATCAACTTTGTCACACCTGACTTGACAACCTCATATGCGTCCATTGTCTCTTGTGCAATCCTGGGTACATCCTCCAACGGAGGAGGTGGAAACCGCCCATAAACCCCAGCTGTATCAAGATCAACAAGTGGTGATTTATCTCTAGAACGCCATGGCTTTGGCTCCTCAAGAATTCCACCACGATCAACAACTCTCTTTCCAAGCATTCGGATAGGTCTGGTTCTTCGGCGAGATGGGTATTCTGGTATGTCCACACCGGCTTGGATGCATAGCTCCACAACAGGCTGGAATCCTGTCATAGTCAAACCTAGTCTCATGTTTAATGCGATGACCGAAAGGGTCAAACAAGTGATACGACTCTATTGGGACAAGTACATCATCAACGGAACCCCTTGAACCCATGTGTGAAAACTTCGACGTGTTCGGCTGGTTGCACCATGGCAGTTTTGAATGAGGTGACCACTCTGGGCAACATGAATTTCCGAGCACTCACTGTCGAAGTGCAAAGATATCAAATTTCTAAGATACAGGGTCAAAACTGTGAACTGCAAAATGAATTAAGAGTCTCTGGGTATATTTAAATCCCAACTTACCTGCAACCATAAACAGGAATAACATGCAACAGCTGTGCAAGGCCTTTGATCAAACTTTTCCAGGCATCTAATACTTCATAAGCAATAGGGACCAATTGGGGAACAAGTATTCCATTCTCTGGAGGCTTCAGGGGCTTCTCTACACCTCTTTCTGCAAGTTTTTTGTCCTTCCTTGCAGCCTGCTTCATCTTCTCTATTGGAATGGGAAAAGGCTTCTTCTTTCTCTTAGGTAGTATAGGTGGAAGATCCACATTTTGGGGATATTTCCTTTTTGTTTCTTTACAGTTTGATAATGTCCAGATCTCTGGCTAGCACATAGGAATGTCCTACAACTTGTTGAATCAACTTTCTGAAACTGCCCAAGCCCAAACTGCATTGTAGAATGAAATTGAAGTATGAGCTTCCAAAACAATTATCCATAAAGAATGTCAGCAAGGACAAAACACAAACTTATAGATTCATGGATAGGTTTATAAAATTTTCTTATGCAAATATTCATAAATTTAACTAGCATTGTTTTCAACACATAAAAACAGAGATAGGCAAATCATTTTATACATCGCATATTCACAGATTTACTTCCAACATAATGTATGATTAAAATAAAAAACCCAATAGAACATAATCAAGAAAACATAACCTGCAACCATAGAGTGTATAAGCTAGTAGCTGAGAGTTGAGGCCTCAACTCCATGGCACTGTGCTGAATACCTGTGAAGTGAAGCAATGTCAAAAATTATTTTACATAATAATGACACTTGTTTTTAGCTCATTTTGGTAATCTA
Organism: Pistacia atlantica; assembly: GCA_026229545.1. NCBI lineage: Eukaryota > Viridiplantae > Streptophyta > Magnoliopsida > Sapindales > Anacardiaceae > Pistacia > Pistacia atlantica. The sequence goes on along the minus strand of CM047910.1, from coordinate 13,437,543 downwards.
GTTTACACCAACACTTTTAAAGCAGAAATACCATTTGCAAAGTAGCACCTGATGATTGTTTTATTTTTCACAAGGGTGCTAAAATTTTCATTTACACTAAGTACAATATGTGTGATACCTATCTTTGCGCCAAATGAAAATACCCTTCCATTGCCCTTGTCCCATTAACAGTTTAATCCTCGATATCAAAAAGAAAGAAACTAGCTTACCCTTCTGAGATGGATTCCATATAGAAGGCAGAGCTGGTGGTGTCCGGAGCATTTGTTTCCAAGAGTATTTAATTGCCTCACGCTTCCTTGAATAAAAACTAAATGGTGCAAATGTAATGTCAGAATCAAAAAATTAAAGCGGGGCTTTGTAATTAATGATATGGGTTTTTCTTTATGAGGCAGAGGTGATGAAGGCAAAACACTTAATTTTGAACCCCAACAATTAAAATTCAGCCATTAAAATTTGATTAGAACATCAAACTAACCCGAGCACGGCCACTTAAATAAATACTTATGTTTCCACTTTTTAACTCATTCTTTGACTCATTTCCTCAAGCACATGGTGAGTACAATGCAAAAGAAAAAATACTGCCGCCTAATCTGCATTCTATCAGGACATTATGAAATGGAAAATCTACCGTAGCCATGAAAGAACAAAAACATGAAGCACATAACTTGATTTAATAAAACTTCTGCTATCTGATTACAGTAATTAACAGCATACCCATCTCACGCAATTCATGAAACTCACACGAAAACATTGATTAAGGACCAAATATGTGTCCTTTAACTTAAACAAAACCAAAAAAAAAAAAAAGAAAAAAAAGATTGATAAATGAAAAAAATTTGATGAACTGACCGTGAAAGAACTCTCCGATATTTTTTGACTCGTGCTCGCTCTCTCTGTGTTTTTTAGTTTTTTACCGTTGTTAGTTGTGGAATGTCTCAACAGAACTCCATGGCTACTAAACCGGCAAACAACTAATCTATTTGTGGTAACAGAAATTTATAATTAATTTTTGTAAATAAAATTACAAACGACAAGTCGTCTGTTAACTACATTGCAGGACGAACAGCCATCTATACTTTAATTGGATAGACGACGGGTCTTGTACATTCAACTCGACAATAATATCTTATCATCATTTAAGAATCACTTGTTTTTAGAACAATATAATAATCATTTTTATTTTAATGCTTTTTTTAAGCTTTACATGGAATTTTTATTAATATTACACTATACATAAAAAAAATATTATTATGAATTACTAAAAAAAAAAAAAATTGATAATATTATTGGAATATAGTATTTAAAAAATTATTTGAGATATGCATGAAAATATTGATTATTTTAGTGGGTAACATGTTAAATTACCTTATTCTCACCTTTCACTTCAGTTTTTCATTTATATTTCTTTAAATTTCTTTTGAAAAATTTATGAATAATAAGATATTGAGATTTCAAATCCAATGATTCTCATCTTCCCCCTGTATGGGTAAAAAATCGTAACGGGCCTTGATAAGGCCCAAAGACGAAACAAATATTACATGACCCAATGTTCATGGTCTAACTCCGGTTGGGACCACGCTTAGATTCCATTGTACAAACCGGCCCATTTCGTAACATGGGTTGTTTATCAAATTAAATTTTTGTAAATTGAAATTTGTGAATTGTTTCATTGGAAGTATTTTGGGTTCAGGGATCAAGAATTCTCTAATCTCATAATAATACCATTATTTTGTATGACAAATTGAATGAAGTTTCTGTTTTAAACTAATGAAAGGATATTTAAATTCTATGAGTGAGGTGATGTTTTTGTTGGTTTAATTGGTTATTTTTTTTATTCATTAGTTTTGTGATTTCGGACTACAAATGGGAAATAAACAAAATCAAGATTAAAATCAAAATCAAAACAGATTTATTAATATATATGAATGGCAAATAAACAAAATTAAAATCAAAACCAAAATAAAAAACAAGTTATCGAATGAATCCCACACAATTTAAAAAAAAAAATTGAAAAAGAAACTAATACTTCTATATAAAAACCATGAAAAAAAATTAACTAATCCAACTGAAGAGAAGAAGTGATGAAATTAAATATTAATTCACTCCAATTTCTCATAATAATCTATAAAATTTAATATTTGCTTTAATATTGTATATCCATTTATCCTTCTTCCTTATTGGCTTGTACTCTCCCATCCAAAATATAAATAAAATAATTTCATCGTAATACCAACAAGGAGGCCTGAGTGCCGATACCCGGGTAAAAAATATAGGGTACAGGTCCAATATATTAAACCCATTTTTTGAGACCCGTACCCGTACTCTGGTATCTCACGGTTTATACGGGTGAACCCGCGGGCACCCGTATTTGCTGGTCACTATTCAGTTCACTAATGAATTTGAATCCCTAAGTTTTTATCACACTCACGCCTCTCACAGTCTCACTCTCATCTCATCTCTGATCTCTCGGTCTCAGATCGCGGCCGCATCTCATCTCTTATCTCTCAGACTCTCAATAACTCAAATCTCTCATGCCTCTCAATCTCTCATCACTCATCAGTCTTCTTCATGCCTAAAGTTCAACTCCCTGTCTCGGTGTCTCCCTCTTCAATTAATCGTCACTTCGTCAGTTCATCACTTCGTCAGTTCGTCACTCTTCAGTCATTCCCATTCCTAGTTTGGTAGTACCATAGTAGCCGGTCGCCGTCACTCATCCTCATCGGCTGGTAATGAATCCCTAACCCCTAATTTTGTGTGTTGTTTTTGTTTTTTTGTCAGATTTTGTGTGAGCTTTCCTTGTACGCGATCGTGTCGTTGAGTGTGTTTGTGTTGGGTTCCCCTGGTTGATGGGTTTTGCAAGTGGGGTTTACTTAAATGTATAAGGGATGTATACTGGAATCAATTATTATCGGTTATGTGTATTTGCTAGTCACTGAAATTTATATTTCCAAAACTATTTTTCCTTAAAAATGTTGGCTGATGTCTTTGCACAAATTTTTTAAATGATTAGCTTTGAAAGATATGAAATACTTTCACTTATTTGACTCGGTTTTAATCTAGTTTGAGTTGTTTGGACGGAGACAAAATGAGGGGTAGTGAAGAATAGCCAAATGAGCATGAATGACTAATAAGAGATAAGCAGGAAGAAAAGTGAACGACCCAAATCTAGTTTGAAAAACTTTTAATGATATGAAATACTTTCAATAATTGTACTTACTTTTGATATATATTTGAGTTGTTTAGACTGAGAGAAAATGAGAAAGTGAGAGCAAATTATAATTTCTACTTTAGTTTTATTGTTTGACTTGTTTGGATGGAAAGAAACGTGAGAAAATGAGAATTTTATTTATTCTTAATCTGATTGAGTTATTTTGACGGAGAGAAAATTTGAGAAAGTGGAAGAAAATAAGAATTTTACTTGGTTTTAATCTTCTTTGAGTTGTTTGGGCAGAGAAAATTGGGTAAAAAGAAAATGTGAGAAAGTGAGAGAAAATTGGAATTTAATTTAGTTTTAATCTAATTTGAGTTGTTTGGATAGAGAGCAAATGTGAAAAAGTGAGAAAATTATAATTGTACTTAGTTTTAATCTGGTTTTAGTTGTTGGGAGAGGAAATGTGAAAACGTGAGAATAAATTAGATACAATTTGGTTTGAGTTGTTTGGGCAGAGAGGAAATTTATGAAATTGCAAGAAATCTGAGAGTTCAGGGAATTGAGAGAATCAGAAACTTTTCTAGTTGCTTCCATTTAATTTATTTGTTTGGAATGAATTGAATCGTCAATTACATGAGTATTTTTTATGCTCAAGTATTTGGGAAGAAGCTTTTGTATTGGCTACCATTTGAGGTGGCATTCCTAAATTATTGTTCTTACAAGTTTATTTGGATTAGTTAAAATTGTGAAATTTCTTGATTTCATTTATTGCAGCGGATATTGTGTTTGATTATCGGTAGAAGGTGATGAGGTCGTTTGATTATCTTCAAGGAGATTATTACATAGCTCCATTGTTCATGGTAAGTTTTTATACTGTCTTTAGTGTAGTTGCTAATGATGGTTTATGTGGATTTTTTTATTTATTTTTCTCAAAATGAGCCATGAATTGGCATGCTACCCTAGAATTTAACTATTTTGTCTTGCTGATTTTTTGAATTGATTATGTTAGCTGGGTTGTGTTTTTCATTGTTTTTTTATTTCTATTGGTGTGTTTTTTAGTATGTTTTTAACAGTCTTTTTGATAAATAGTTTATATGCTTTCTTTTCCTTTTTGGTTGAAGACCGATTGAAGAATTTGGCATGAATTGTTGTCTCTAAATTTTTTATATTTGGCTAATTTATTTAACCTCTAATTTTCCACCTTTATCACTCGAACTTGGCTATATGGATATGAGTTTAACATAATATTTCATATATTTTATTATTTACATTTATTAATATTTATAATTGATCATTGTTTTGTAGATGATGAGGTGAATGATGATTCGGATGATGATCTTAATGTGCCATTGACTGATCTCGAGACTGTGGAATCAAGAGACTTTATCACGCCCACTGTGGGATGAACATTTGTTGTCCTAAGAATGTTTTTTGTTGAATATTGGATTATGTATTTGTTTATTTTAGTTGGTATTTATAGTTTATTGACTTATTTTGTTTGTTTATGTGTAATTGTGTATTAGTGATTTTGTATTTGTTTATTTTGGTTGGTATTTGTAGTTTTGTATTATATGTTATTGTTTGTTTGTGTTATTTGTTTATTTTGGTTCCTATTTTTTTATATTCTTAATTGAATTGAATTTAGAGTAGTTGATTTAGGGGGTGTAAATGTAAAAAATTAAAACTGCAGGAATTTTGGGGGTGTAATTGTCATAATTGAAAACTATTAGGGGTGAAATTATAAAAACTAAAATTTGGAGAGAGAAAAAATGGGTCCACCCGTACCCGTATAAGGTAGGGTAGGGCACGGGTCCAAAATATTAGACCCGTATAAGGCCCGTACCTGTTTGACCCGGCTCACCCACCCGTTTTGCCAGGTCTAGGTCTGAGCTCTGCAATATTAATCTCTTAACACAATCTTCATAACTAAAGGCTACAAAAGTCACATTATTATTTATTACTTTAAAGTCTTCGAAGTATAATAGAAATATATGGATTTATTATGAATTTTTTTTAATAGAAATATATGAATTTGAATATTTTTGCATATTTGAAGACTATAGATAAGAGAATTGATCCTTATCATCGAATCTCGGAGTTGCCTCCTTTTCTCATTCATCACCTCATGTCTTACCTCTCTGTTAAACAAGTAGCTCAAATTAGAATCTTATCAAAGAAATGGAATTATTACATCATTCCCATCTTGGATTTTGATATTAGTTATTAGTTTGCATAGTAAATTTCCATCTTAACAGTCTTTGGGTGGTCGAGTGATTCAATAGAGATTCTTAAGTATATTATTCAAGAGGTCCTAAGTTTGAATCCCTCTTCAATTGCTAATAGGGATAACCACTAGGGCTTTTAATCAACTGGTAGTTCCAAGGTCCTGGGGGACTAATTGAGGTGCATATAAGCTCGTTCGAACATCCATCATCCAAAAAAAAAAAAAAACCATGAACATCCCGTAAAAGAGTCTACAAATGTTTGAACGTTTTTGATCGAAATACAACTGAAGAATGGAATGAAGTTATCCAAGCCTTAAGGATTTTAGCCTCTAAATTTTCAGGTGTGGGAAAAGAGGCTTTTAAAGTTCAGTTATTATCATTTGTCTGACGATAATAATATTTGATTTTGTTTTTGGTACTGAAGTTTATTTCTCGGAGATTATAAAAATTCACAAAAGAGACTTGATAGATTGTTGGATTGATGAGGGATTAATATATAGTTGAGGATACTCCATTATTGGGGATATTCTTCAAACATGTTTATTGGTAGAAGAAGAAGATGATAATCATGTGAAAAATGCATGATGTGATTCGAGATATGGCTTTGTGGAATTGACGAGAAAGAGAAGTTTTCTATTCATGTAGGTGCTGGATTAACTGAAGCTCCTAAGATTGATATGTCGAGGATGGTAACAAACAAGGATATCTTTGACAAATAACAAAATCGATGATCTATCCATTTCCTACATATTGTCCTTGTCTTCTAACTTTGTTTCTTAATCATAATAAGTTAAGAAGAATCCCCCATGACTTCCTGCGATCTATTATGTCTTCTCCCAAAGTTCTAAACCTTTCTCATAATGAATCCCTACAAGTTTTCCCAATACCAACTATCTCACTACAATAGCTTGATCCTATCATGGACTGGCATACAAGAACAACTAAGCAGTTAGACAAATCTTAAGCATTTAAACTTAAAGAGATGTACTCGATCTCTAGAGCTTGAATGCTTAACTATATATAATAGCGTTCTAGATTTAGGAGAAATGGTGAATCTCCATACACTATCTTTAACAAATTGTATGGCTTACTCTTGTTCCAAACCTCAAGATAGTTAAGATTTCAAGTTGCCTTGAGGTGGAAGAAATAATCAGTGAAAAAAGGCATTATGGACGTCCATATGATGTAATGACCAATCATGAGTACATGCGACTAAAAGGAAGCCTGGACATTGACATGTTTTGCAATATAAGAGAAAGTCTCTTGGTAATCAAAATCTTCATGCTAAGTAAAACCCTTAGCAACTAACCGAGCTTTATACTCTTCAATGGACCCATTAGAATAGTGTTTGATCTTGTATACCCACTTGTACCCCATGGGCTTTCAGTGTGAAGGACGAGGCATTAAGTCTCAAGTATTATTATGGGTGAGGGCATTAAGTTCATTAGCCATGGCTTGTCGCTATTGAGAGTGTGGAAATAGCCTCAAAGTAAAAGGACGGTTCCAGGTCGGCAAATATGTGACTGACACAAATCCTATGTGAGAAAGTCTATCATAACTGACATAATTTGATGTAGGATAAGGGGTACCTGATGCTTGTATGGTGGGACATTCATAATTAGCTGTCTAAATAGGTGGCCGTGTGAGACGGGAAGCGTCGTGCAGGAAGAGTCGGGACTAGGCTAGGGGAGTTTTGAGGAGCTTCTGTGGAAGTATTGTCAAAAGGAGACTCTGATGGAGTTACACCAGACTGTGGAGATTTTGTGGGTATAGGAGAATCTAGAGTTGTTGGTACTTCAATAGGTGCAGGAATTATTACAAAATCTGGATCTGTGGTAGGAGGATTGTCTTCAAGGAATCTAGGCAATTGTGTTTGTTCAGAGTTGGGAACTGCACCTTTATACAGAAAAATGTCTTCATGGAAAATAACATCCCGAGATACTAGGAATTTATGAGTGTCAGGATCATATGGATGATATCCCTTTTGTAGCATAGGATATCCCATGAAGATGTAAGGAGTAACTCATGGCCCTAAATTTTCCATTGCTCCTAACAACTTTGAGTAACATAGGTAGCCAAACACATGGAGGTGGCTAAGGTCCATTGTTTTCCCAAATAGAATCTCAAATGGTGTCTTACCATGGAGCACTTTGGATGGCATACAATTAAAAGGAAAAAGGTATGTTGGCTTCGAGTTTAAGGGCACGGGCTACCTCCAATAAGTGCCAATGTTTTCGCTCAACTACTCCGTTTTGTTGAGGAGTATAAGTATAGGAACTCTCTTGCATTATCAGAACGAACCCTTTGGACAGATGTGTTAAATTGGATAATAACCATGGCTGGGAAATTCCTAATGTGAGAAATGATTTGGGCTTTCGTTTGCACAAGAAAAACCCAAGTGCCATGAGAAGAATCATTGACAATAGTAAGGAAATACCTAGCCCCATCATGATTTGGTGTGTGATATGGACCCCAAATGTATAGGTGTATGAGTGTAAAGGGACAATTAGGTTGTAGAAGTGCTAATGGGAAATGTATTTTGGGATTGTTTGGCAAGTGGGCAAATTGGACATTTTGGCTAGGAATGGAAGCACTGTGACCTAGTCTTTGATGTAAAATAAAAGGAGTTTTATTAATATTTGTATTGCAATAAGACATTTTATTGTGTGTAATAAAATTGGATAATTTGGGAAAAACAGTAGAAGAGACACCAGGTGTCCAATAGTAAAGATTGTTATTGATTTTACCCAAGCCCATCAGTTTCACAATCGAAGGGTCTTGAAATTCACATTTTGTAGGGAGAAAATGTAAACAACATTTATTATCTTGACAGAGTTTAGACATAGAAATGGATTGAAATGAAATGTTGGAACACATAGTACATTTTTAAGCACTAAAAGTTTGGTTAAATGAACAATGCCATATTTGGGTTGTAGGTAGGGGTGTAGTCGAACCGAGTAGCTTGTGAGCTACTCAGATTCGACTCGTGATGAGCTCAGCCTCGACTCGTCGGAGAACTAGTATTTCACGAGTTCGAGCTCAACTTCAAGCTCGTGAAAAATGTCGAGCTTTTAGGGCTCGATTTGAACTCTTCGTGACTTGTTCGAATCACTCGAAACGTCATTCGAGTAGGAGAGCTCGTGAGATCGATCGGTAAGGTTTCAGCTCGCATATTCATATTTGCCCTAAAATCTGAAATAAAGTCATTCATTCGGCCGAAAATAGAGAGAGAGTCAAGGCCACTGACGTAGGTGTCGCATGAGAGGAGGTCGAAGATAAAGCTGAGATTTGACGAGTTCGATGACAGTGGGGTGGACTCCAATGGTGGTGAGTAGTTTCCTCATGATGTAGATCGACTAAAGATTATGACTGGTGGAGATGAGGAGTTGGATTTTGGTCTCAGCAGATTCGACTGAGAAGTTAGTGGGAGTGGCGGTGGAAGAAGAAGAAGAAGAAGAAGTAGGTGGGTTCAAAACGACGTCATTTTGTTAAATCCTTATAAATAGTTAAGCCGAGCCGAGCTCGAGCTCGAGCTCAAGCCTGCTCCTAATACATTCAAGCCGAGCTTGAGCTAGCCACTACTCGGCGGGCTCGGCTCGGCTCGTATGCACCCCTAGTTGTAGGGGCAATGTTGTCGTTGGGCATACAGATTGAAGTGTTGGTGGTATTGATGGTATGGGTATGGAAAAATTTCGGTTTGTAAATTATGTGGTCACTAACTCCTGAATCAATTATCCAGATATTATCTTTAATAAAATTAAGATAGAAAGATGTACCTACATATGATGTTGTTGATGCCTATGGGGTGTTGTTAAGCATTTGGAGGGTTGAGTGTATTGTTTTGAGCTAATCATGGGTGCTGGAACGAGATCTCTTGAAGAACTACTAGATACTTGATGGACTCAATTATTGCCGTTTTTGTCCTCGGTAGGACGCCCATGAAGCTTCCAACAATGATCCCGATTGTCATTCCGACATTTGCAATAATTACAATAGAATTTAGGCTTGTCTTGTTTTGAAGATCCAGGCCCATGAAAACCATTTGACCCATTTGCTGAATGTGGGCCGTTATATGTGTAAAGAGAAGAAATAAGACCAGGCCTATTAACACCATTGGACCTGGTTGACCCATGAGAAGAATTTGGGCCGTTAGATGATTTAAATAAATCCTAGCCATTCAATTTGTCATATAAAAAATCTTTACTCATTTGCAACCCTAGCTGCTTGAGAAATTCTTCATTTGAGAGAGAATTTGGTGATGGTAAGCGGCAATGACCGAGAGCCGACAAGAGCCAAGGCTTCCTTTTGCCAAGAACTTGCCTTGGCTTTCCTCTTGGATAGCCAATTGGAAAGTCTGGCGAAGAAATGGTGGTGGATTGGAGGCAAGCGTTTGGGTGCAAAAAGGTAAGTAGGCTTCTTTGAGGCTGAGCAAGAATTTGCTAAGGTGTTCTTGAATCTCGATCCGTTGGTATTAACAGAGTGTTTCTGGCAACCCATTGAGTGTTTCTTCAATAGTGTCTAAAGCATTCCAAATGACACTTAATTTGTTGAAATATGTCGTTACAAACATATTGTGTTGTTTGATTTCCGAGAGACTTTGCCAAGGAGTGAAGGTCTGGGCTAGATCTAACTTTCCATACAACTCTTTGATGTATACTCGATTTCCTTTGCAAGATCAATAGGTGGCAAGTCGACTACCACTTTTGATGAGACACAATTGTCGATCCATGAATGGACGAGCATATTGCATCAGTTCCAATGGTGATGAAGGTGGTCGTCGATGGGTGGTGGAATGGTTGTGTCGTCGATGAAGGTCTCTTTATCCTTTGTGATAAGAGCGCAACAGAAATCTTTGGCCCAAGTGGCATAATTTTCAAATCTTGTCAAAACTTGCTTGATGAGAATGATTTCAGGGCCATCGGAGGCTGACGTGTACAGGATGTTGCCTGGTTTGAAAGTGTGATGTTTTAGTTTGATCATCTGCCATTTTGTTGAACCAAAGAGATAAAAAGTAACCAAGTTTTCTTGTTTGAATATAAGGGACAAAATAGAGAGGTTGATTTGGTGGAAGCTTAAAAGGACAACTCTAATACCATGTTAGAGATTTAAGAAGAAGAAGAAGAATAAAAAAAGAAGGCAAGAAGAATGCCTAAACAAAGAAGAAAAGAGTTGTGGAAATATTTTCTGTATATTGTATTTGTATATCATATATGCCTTGTAGATTGGCTATTTATACATGAAAGATAATCTGTAAAAGGCAATGCATATATTCTGCCTTAATATCATAATCCCATACAATCACGGATGTAATGGAAACATAATATTTGACTTTAACAGTAATTCATATCTCCACAAAATAAGGCGTTATATGTTGGTTAATTTACACTTGTACAAATTCCAGAGCATTTTGAATTCAGACCGTTCTCATAATATTTAAGACTCCAATTTTTGCAAAACAATGGATGACTTTCAACGAAAATGGGAATCATAGTAAATCCTGGTGGAAACATGACGGCTGTGATGGTCGAACATATTTGAACGAAAGAAAATGCAAGCCCCAATGCTCAAAATTGACTCTCAGCTCGTGTCATGGTTGCCGAATTGTTCAAACACATTATAACAATACCAAATGCTGAGAAGAAAAGTCCAACTCCAGCTAAATCCCGGTTGAATCCTCCAAAGTTGATTCACCGGGACTAATATTCCTTGAAACACAAAGGAAAACAACCGGGACTCCACGTTTCTTGTATTCTTGTAGTATCTCAAAAACCAATAATTTACGTATATATTTAAGTTTTATCACAACAATTAGACATCAAAACCTTAATTATACAATTAATCATGTTACCCCACTGATAAAATTAAGCGAACTCTGTGGTGCACCAGTGTTTAATCGCTTAAGAAAAAGAACATAATAGAAACCACAGCTAAGACTAACGGAAAGAAAAATGGTACATGAAAATTGTACTCCTTAATCCTTCCTTAAGTGTACGAATCTTTATCTCCAAGCGTACGAATAAAGTGAATGAGTGTAGAACCCATCTAGATCATCGGAAATAGCTGGGCGCCTTTTGGTACACAATTTTTTCCCAATAATACTATATTTATAAAGAAATCTTTACAAAGATTTGCATATAAAGTGAGGTGACAATAAATGAATGAAAGAGTGAAACAAAAAGTCAAACTCATTAAATTCACTTTTTGCCACATCACTTTGAGGGTGTTTGTCTAAGCTTATAAGTTCTAAAATTAAGCTGACATGTTTGTTTTATAACTTTTTTGAGCTTATAATTTTTTTTTTTTTTTTTTGCTTATAAACAAAAAAAAAAAAAAATTTTTTTTTTTGCTTATAAGCTAGTTTGACCAAATATATTACCACATTATCCTTATTTAATTTTAAAATTTCATAGTATACCCTTGTTTAATGTAGTACCATTTTTAGTCATTTTATAATAAAATATACTTATAAGCCACATTGTACCAAACACGTCAACTACTTATCAATCACTTATAAGTACTTTAACAAAACATGTAATTACTTAAAATTTCAAATGCTTATAAGCTAAAATTAGCTTATAAGCACTTGTTTCTTATAAGCTAATTTTCATAAGCTCAGATAAACACCCTCTTTTGTATGGAAATCTTTGTAAAATTTCTTTGTAAGTGTAGCATTACTCATTTTCCCCTCTATTCCCTATCCTATCCAAAATACACATTTATTTATTTATTCTCAAAATATTATTCTATTTTATTCAATTCTTTTGAACCCCCTAGTTTGTTAATTTAACTAAACACCCCTAAAAAAATTTATAAATTAATAAAAACACCCCAACAACCCACATTTGCGATTCCAGCCACCACGGCCAGAAGCTATCTGGAATCTGGTATAATGGCACACTATCGACTGGATCGCCTATAGTGAGCCGATCTAGCTTTTTTCAGCTAGATCCACCATAGATCTAGCCGAAAAAGGCCAGATCTATTATCAAAGATCTGGCAATTGACAGTCAGATCTTTGGCTGTAGCCAATCATCAACGTCAACCATATCTTTGGCTATCTTTGACGACCAAATGCGGCCAAATCTGGTTGTCAATGGCTAGATCTAGCCGTAGATCTGGCCATTGATAGCTAGATCCACATATCGGCGCACGAACGGTCAGATCTAACCAGTCATGCGCGGATATGATGACTCTGGCCACCCTCCAATGGTGGTGGCCGATTGTCTGTATTTATTAGGTTGGTGGAAGATGTTTTTGTTAATTTTCAAAATTTTATTATTTTAGTAAATAAACAAATCTAGGGGAATATTTTTGTTAATTTCTAAATCCTAAAAAGTAATAACCACCCAATTTTACTTTTTTCAAAATATTATTCTAAAAGTATCATAATAATGAACCTAAGTGCACCCAGAATCTCGGTCACCCCAAATTGTTATTCAGCTCAAAATGTGGTGGTTGCAATGGTTCCCCAAGTATTTCCACTACAGCCGATGATACCTCGAACATGAGGAATAAAAATGAAATTGCAAACCTTTATATATAACAAGCATTTTATAGCCCTATAAATTAGAAATTGAAGTTTACATAAGAGAAATGAAAAAGTGGTAATAATATTTCAAATTGAAGAAACGAAGGATAAGCTAATTAAGACGAAAATGGTATAATCTCAAATTAATCATCGAATAAAGAGCCTGTTACTATAGATGATATAATAGTAATTCGAAACCCAATAAGCTGATGACTTCTACGAACAAGTTGAAGTTGACCTTTGATTTTTAAAAAGTGAAAGTCATACAAACCTTAGAAATTAAACAATAATAAGGTTGGAAATTTAATTAGGAGTTTAAAATCGAGAGTCCTCCTGTATGATGCCTGCGCACGTGCGAGTCATCACACATAGAGTTAATGATTTTTCTCATACAAATAATGGTTTAATGACATTTTTCCACTCATAAATTTTTAAGATATCATTTTATTAACCAAATTTATATTCTAGTGGACGACAGAGAATAAATTCGGTGTTTTTGAAGAGGAGGGGGGGGGGGATCAATGAGTCTTTTGATGGTGGAATGTTAGATTTTTGTGGTTGGGATTGATCGAAATTTGACTTGGGAGGGGCAGCTGTACACACCTTAATCGCTCAATCGCTGGCAATTGAACGATGTTAGTGGAAGTAAGGGTTTGAGAGGTTTTGATGAAGTGATGATTGGAGAAGATAATGGTGGTGGTGTGGAGTCGTAATGATGCCAGAATAAAAAACGAAATATAAATTTGGGTAGTAAAGTGGTATTTTAAAAAGTCTGTAAGTGTGAAAGTGTTATTAAAACATTATTTGGGTGGGAAAAAGTCATTTGCTTTCACACATGGATTAAGTTAATTAGTTATTATTGTTCTGATATCTTATTAGACTTGAATATTAATGTTAAGCTTTTACCAATTAACTTAAACAAATATTATTTTAAAGGGAGAACAACATGTTGCCACCCAAGGTTTGGCAAAACGACACTTTCCCACCCGTTAAGCTTCAAAATGACACTTTGCCACCCTTCGTCAGGTTTTGTTAGGGTTTTCTGTTAATATTTGAATGAAAAGACAAAAATACCCTTAAATATTTGACTTTATAATTTTTATTAATTTTTCATATCAATTGGATTAATTACTAATATCCCCACTCTTTAAATATTAAATAACTGATATACCCTCGATTATATATAAGAACATAAATTACCAATTTGTCCACCCAAATTTTTATTAAAAATAATTTTTAAATGAATGAAGTTACCATTGGATTTTTAAAATTTAAAACTTTCAAAATCACCACTTTATCCTTATAGTTGTTGCAACCCTAAACTGACATTTATAATAAAGTTTTGTCAATTTAAACCCAAATAAAATTAAGTATTAGCATTACTAATGTCTGAAAAATAAGAATCCAGATCACAAAATTGCACTACATATATATATATATATAATAGGGAATTCAATACAAAGAAAGAAGATTTTTCACAAACTTTCTGCAAAGATAAAAAATGGTACTATAGAATTAATAGAGAAGCAAAAGTGTATAACCAAGTAGCCACAAATTACGGAAATGAAGCTTTGCCTTATCTGATCAGGAGCTTTAATTTTATAATGATTACACCCAACCTTGTCAACATATTAAATATATTTTTCCCTTCTAAGTAACTGCTTCCAAAACTTGTCCTGGAAGTGAAAATAATTTCCTCTATCAAAACGGCAAAATTCTTGGAATACTTCAATCTCTTTGCCTTCATTATGTCTCCATCTTTCTAACATCAGCTCAACTCTTGAAATCCAGCTGGAATCATACCCTACACAGAAAAATATACCATTCTTTAATATTCTGTTAATTAATTGTAATAATATTTGTAAGACTGGATATTACAAATATTATGTGGGTGTAAATGGTATCAGAGCTTTGGAAGACGGGGGGTATATGTGTTTATACCTGTTAACCTTTTGAAAGTTCTATAGCATGAATAATGATTCAAATGATAAAGTCTGTTTGAGTAAGACTTGTTTTCATTTAGATCATGGTCTCGAGGTAAAATCGGAGATCGGTTTGTTAAATACTGTCATAGATAAGTTAGAGCTTTTGACCCAGAAGCTTGAAAACTTAGACAGGAGAGTGAATTATATGGTGTATCTTATATTTGCTCTAAACGAAGAATTAACCCAGATCGGGAACCAGATTGAAAAGGTTAATTATGTACTTCAAAAGGTCAAAACACTGGAACATGTTCTAACTATTTTACTAAGCCGGTAAAATAGGAGATGTCTCTAGTGTTGAGTGACATTGAACAAGTGTGGCCTATTAAAGGATATATCGAACAAGAGGTTAAATGGGTTATGTTAGACCTCTGTAACGGCAACCCAGATATTCGAGAAGAGTATCTGACTTGGCTAGGTGTAAAGCGACTTTTGGATGCTATTCAAAAGGCTTTTAGTCAAGGGTGCACAAAGATTTTGTGTTTTATTTGCCGGATTTCCACCATTGAAGTCTTTGAGCTAGAGCTTCGGAATAAGTGGTTGGAAAAAGCTGAGGCGGTAATTCCTTGCCAGATGGCGAAGTCCCAGGTCGGATCCAGATCCACACATCATATAAAGAGTCAGACTTTGCAACTTAGTTGAGACTTGATTCAGATTGACCATGGGTGGTCAAGATGTTTTGGATCAGTTCGTAGCTAGTTTGCAGGCAAAATATCCCGAATTGCCTCTAGGATATGCACAGTTTGTGGCCAAAGAAACCCAAGGTGATTGGGAAAAGGCGGAAAAATTCTTTATGAAAGGTGTCAAGGAAGAAGACTTTGTTTCTAAAATGGATGGAAAACGGAAGGTTGATATTCCGGAAATTTCTCCCTCGGATGCTGAGCGAATCAGCAGGTATTATGAGGAAGAAATGAAGAAACAAAGGAAAGGAGACGAAACTGGAGGATTTAAACCAACTCCAGGCTTAGGTCCTAAAAAGGCGGAGCTCGATGAGCTAATCTCGAAACTCAGGGAATCTGAGTTTAAAGATGATTCTGGAAGGAATTTGTAATCCTTTAAATTCTTTCAAAGGATTCCTTAAGGAAATCTCCAAACCCGAATATAAACAAACTTATCCCACGAGGATAAGGTCGGAGTTTATGCCTAGGGGAGTACCTAGAATGGTGAAGATACCGTCTAGCGGAAGTTTCCTAAACATTGATTGTGTTACGAATGTAACAGATGCAATCGAAGCATGGGAAACTGTTAACTTGGTTCATATCCAAAATTGGACTCAGTGATACTTACAGGTTTCTAAGATCCACTGCGAGGAGCTGCGGAAGCTTCTGGAGAAGTTTAGAAGCTGATGCAGTGCTGTTAGACTGTAGGTTACTTGAAGAATAGAGAGGCTATCTTTGCACTCTTCAAGGATATGCTATGTCGAGAATTTACTGGAATAACTATTACCAGTAGGAATCTCGCAGAGGTAGTTGCCTTAGAAGCTTTAACAAAGCTTAGGCTTCGTGACATGTGTTTGTTTAAAAGGGGCCCCGGGGTTTCATCGTGAAGAATATGACGATATTTTTTATCGATTGCCCTGGTGGCACACAAGAAGTCATGAAGAATACTTTCTTTGCTAAGCTTCCCCCAGGATGGGATAAGGCAGCAAACGAGGCGTTTAAGCTTCTACTTGAAAAGAATCAGGTTGTTGATTCTTTGGGAGGAAGAATAGAAGCTGTTAGACAACTCGTGAGGACAAGATGTTTGAACACCAAGCTGAATAAGGAAGCTAAAAGGCTTGAGTTCAACGAATCTTGTTGTCAAAACTTTGATGGCGTGCCAGGACAATATGGTTGTGAGTCGCGGGGTTCGACTAAACATCAAGGTTGGAAAAACCATATGAAACGAAAATGATCGTTCGGTAAAAAGAATTTTAAGCCGAAACGTTTTCGTAATATGGTAAAACAACTTGTTACTAATAAACGGAATCTTTCGGATCATGGAAGGTTTATTAGGTGAATAGGGAAAGGTAGACTTAACGCTAAGGAATGCGGAGCGCGTAAGTTTTGTGCTACTTGCCTATCTAGCAAAAACGCAAAAGATTGTAATTGTTGCTGGATTTGTGGTGATAAAAATCATTTTGTGGATAAATGCCCTCATAAAGGAAAGAAGAAGGTTGTGGTAAGATTTTTGGAAGTCAACGCGGAAAGCCAAACTTTTGAATTTGAGCCAGTTTGGGGATACGAAATTGATTCTGATGATGAGGTTTATGAATTAATTTTGGATTACTCTGATGATTCAGATTCTTCAGAGGATGACTCAAAAGATATAACTTTTGAGGAACAATCTTCAAATCTTCAACGCATAGGTATATTCATGCAAAGGACTAGAAGTCTTAATGAATATCCTAGGAATAGCGGTATTGGTGATGAGGATGATCTTATCCCAATTAGAAATGAAGATGAAAACCGTAACTCGGTAATTAGTTCATCATCTAATTTGAGGATCACTGAGTAACCACGATAATTGGGTAATTCCGTTAAGGTTAACACCAGAGGGTTTTTGAAAAAGCTCTGAAGTATTTAAAGCCCAAAGCTTAAGGCTTGGAAGATGTACACGAAAAACCTGTTTGTGTAACTTTGTCTCAATCTCGAGATGGAGAACTAGTACTCTCGAATGACGAGTGGCTACGGAAGGTTCGAAATCTTGCCAAATGGGCAAATGGCAAGTATAATTATTTACAACTTGGTGTTGTACAGATTCGTGTGCAGGGACTATTCCATGGAGGAATGAATGTACCTATTCAGGTCGCCTTACTGGACAGACGATGGCTTACGTTTGGTAAAGCTCTCGTTGGCGGTTTTCACGCTAACTTAGATTTGGGAGATCCCTCCGGGAGTAAAGGGCCAGGATATATGGTTAGTCTCCGGGGATCCAAACCTCAAACGGATTATGGTTCTTCGAATTCATACTTCAGGACTAGAAGAGTTGATGGATTCTAGTGATGGAATAGCAATTCAGTATAGGTTAATTTATCGGTTGATAAATTCTGTAAATCCTATACGTATGAACTCCAGTGCAAATACTGAGGTTCATGACCCAGGACAGGATTCTGTAATTTGATTCGACCTACGGTAGTCAATGCTAAGGCTCTTACGTGGCTAAAACGATGGGTTTTGGAATATTCCTACATAGCCCAGCGTGGTGGAATTAAACCCTAATCGGGGAATTCAAATCCAGAACTTGATAATGAGGTTGAGGTTACTCTTCCTACGCCTAGAAACTCGGAGTCTCTAGAGCGGAATAAAGAGGTTTAGCCCTTCATATCAAGGAAAAAATATACTGGAAACAGATGACACTGCTAGTGATGCTGGAAGTAGTAATAGCAGGAAAATTTTTGGATATAAATCTGTACAAATCCCGGTATATGAAGAAGAAACTCCAAGCACGAAAATGATGATGAGTCATGAAATGCATTGTCATGCGATAGTTCAGGGGACTATTGATACATGCATACGTGCTAAACTGTGTTTTCCAAAATATGAGAAATATACTCTGGATATTCTTGTAGATATAGGAGCAACCAAATGTATTGCAAGGAAGCAATGTTTTCCTATAGGAGCTTTGGAAACCATTGAAAAAACATATCCTAAATATGATTGTAGATGGAGGTCAAAGTATGATCACGGATGTGGTAAAAAACGTGGTTGTATTGTTAAACGAGAAAAATTTTACTCTAAGGGAAGTTCTAGTAGTGGATTACTTAGAGGTAGATTTTATTCTCAGAAATAGCTTTCTGCGGTCAAGCAGAAGTTAGGCCATTTACTCAAGATAACGACCACATTATCCTTGGAGGACATAAAATCCCTATTCTTGCCAAGCCTAAAGAAAGTAAAGTAAGCGGTTTTAGACCGGTGAAACTACGGCAAGAAGTAGATCACATTGTTTTCCAAGTCTTGGAAACAAGGAACTGGTGGTTGAAATCTTCTGATGCAGAAGAAGTGGATGAGGCTTGTAATGTTTTCTTTCAAAGGTTGTATCCTAGTTATCATACAAACCGGATTGCATGAGGTATATCGCAGGAGGATGATCCCTCTGGTACATGCTTTGAGAGCACGGATAAATTCATACATGAGGAAAAAATCTTGAAGGTTGAAAACGAGAGCCAAAAGAACTCTTTAAGGATTGAGGAACTTGTAAAATCCTTTAAAGAGGAACTTTCTCCATGCTTTGATGATCAACCATTAAAGTTATGGGAAAGGAATGGTATATATGCTTCACTTGAATTGAAAAGGAAGAATCATAAAATAGTGACCAAATCCTATCCTTATACTCCAAATGCAGAGGAGGAATTCAGTAAGCAAATACCGGAATTGCTGGAAAAGCAATTGATACGCGCTAATAAAAGTCCACACTCTTCGCCAGCATTCATGGTCATGAATAGAGCTGAGTAGTTAAGAGGTAAAGCACCGATGGTTATCGATTATAGGCAGTTAAATGAAAAAACCATTGACGATGCTTATAAGATACCAAACAAATCAGCTTGTTTGAATAAAACTAGATTTGGAAAAATCTTCTCCAAATTTGATTTAAAGTCAGGATTCTGGCAAATCAGAATGGAGGAGTCAAGCATTCCTTTGATGGCTTTCACCTGTCCGAAAGGATTGTTTGAATGGATGGTTTTGCCTTTTGGACTTAAGCAGGCACCATCAATATTCCAGAGAAAAATGGATAAAGTCTTTGGAGATTTATCTAACTTTTATGCAGTCTATATTGATGATGTTCTGATTTTCAGTAAGACCAAGGAAGAACATGTAAATCATCTTAGACTGATGAACAAAAGGTTTCTTGATAATGGAATGATTCTATCTGAAAGAAAGGTAGAATGGTTTAAGAACAAGGTGAAGTTCTTAGGCGTTGAGATAGGTGAAGGAGGGTATTCAACTCCAAGAACATATCTCAAAGAAGTTGCTGGAATTTCCAGATGTGTTGGAAAATAAACACATGTTATAGCAATTTCTTGGATTAGCCGATTACATGCGCAAATATGTTCCTAATCTCGCTAATATAATTAATGGCTTGACGCTTAAAGTTAGTGATAAAGTGCCCTGGGATTGGACACTTGAAGACACTAATTGTGTTAAGCAGACCAAAACCTTAACAAAGCAATTAAAACCTTTAAAACTCCCGGAAGATGAGGATAAACTCATTATAGAAAGTGATGCATCTCATTTGTATTGGGGAGGTGTGCTTAAGGCTAAAGGTATTGATAATATTGAACGGATTATTCGATATGCGTCAGGAAAATTCTCTCCTGCTGAAATAAACTATCCTGTCCATTAGAAGGAAGTTTTAGCAGCGAAAGAATGTATTGACCGATTTCAATTATTCGTAATCAGTCAGGAATTTACTTTAAGGACAGACTCTAAATATTTAAAAACCTTTATGAAACTGTCTTTAAAGGATGACGAAGCTAGACTAATCAGATTGCAAATTATAGAATCAAATTTGAATATATTTCTAGTAAATCTAACTTTGTTGCTGACTTTTTGTTTAGACATTTTGCAGAAGCTTTGCAGGATAATGGCGAACAAGAAAGAAACTTGAAATCACTTCTCATGTTCCAAGTGTAAGCAACAGGGACACTTGAGAAGGAACTGCCCTTTAAAGGTCTACTTCAAAGGTTACTGCTAAAAAGGAGAAAATTGCAGATAAGTAGGTGGCTTCTTTTTCTAAGCAAGTTACTGCTGTAAAACAGGTTGAAGGAAAGAATACGATTATTTGATTACGATGAAAGAATAGAAGAAACCCAAAGAAATTTCAAAGATTGAAGGGTGAAACTTCTACGAAGGGAAATACTTCTGAAAAAAGGGTTACTCTTCAGAAGGAAACGACTCAGAAAAAGGCAATAGTTTGCTGGTCTTGTAAACAGGAAGGACATGAACGGGCTAATTGTCCACGATCAAAGATAAAAAATTCTGAGGAATCATCGTCAGGCGCTACCAGTGTGGTGACACACACTCCACAAAAAAAGCGGTTAATTGACACAGATATTCGTGAGAGGTTTAGCTTTCCAGAAGGCTTAAGATTAACTTCAGCTAGTCAAACACTCTAGGAGGATCTGGAAACCCAAATTAGGATCACAATGGCGAAAGGACAAGGGGAAGTACAACTGCAGAGGTGTTTAGAAAAGCTAGCAAGAAGGTTAGCTTGGCTGGAAGCTGACAAACTGTTTTATGAGGATGAGGAGTACAAGGAAGCTGCTTTACTCTACGAAGTAGGAATTCAAAAACTTGAGGTAATGAGAAAATGTCATTCGTTTGACATGTCGACACTCAAACTCGAGAATTTGAATGAATTAATAGTGAAATTGGGAAAAACTGACTTGACGGATGTGGTTCGGAAGGGTTGTGATTTATCCTAATGGGAGTATGGTTATTGTTCCATGGAAAATCTTTAGAAAAGGTTTCTGTAGAGATCTTTTGACTAAAGGATGGATCGATACAATACAAATTGACGTACAGGAAGCGATGGTGGATTCGAATATGTCAGATGCGGTTAAGCAAACACTCTGTGTATTGAATCGGAAAGTTGACACTTATTACGCTGACGTATATCCAACAGGCGAAATAATACGTGGACCGTCAAGATTTTGCAGACAAAATTTAACGCAGCATATTTAAAGGCAATCTTGAATATTGTGTCATATGTAATAAATAACATGTGTAAAATGTAATAAGTTATTTTGTTTTAAACATGGGAGACATGTGGACCCCATGACATTTTATTTATTTTCTTTTAGTTACATGTGTATGTCTATTAGGCTAAAAGTCAAATCACATGTTTTGTGATTGACATTGTGAGTTGTAAATTTTATCTTATCTACGGATTCAAAATTTTTGAAATCCGAACTTCTCTATATAAAGAAAAGCTTTGCACATTTGTAATGAGAGAAAGTTAATAATATTTTCAGTTTTGAAAAATTCTCTCGATCTCTTGTTTATCCTTTAATTGTATACTCGAGACAAGAAAAAAGGATTTATTCAAGACAATCGATATCCAGGTATGAATTAATCAGTTAAACTGAATCTATGAATTTTCTCTCCAATTAATTAACTAGGTTTAGTAATTAATTGTAATAATATTTGTAAGACTGGATATTACAAATATTATGTGGGTGTAAATGGTATTATCCTGCAAAGCTTCTGCAAAATGTCTGGACAAAAAGTCAGCAACAAAGTTAGATTTACCAGAAATATATTCAAATTTGATTCTATAATTTGCAAACCAAATCTGCCATCTGATTAGTCTAGCTTTGTCATCCTTTAAAGACAGTTTCATAAAGGTTTTTAAATATTTAGAGTCTGTCCTTAAAGTAAATTCCTGACTGATTACGAACAATCGAAATCGGTCAATACATTCTTTCACTCATTACAAATGTACAAAGCTTCTCTTTATATAGAGAAGTTCGGATTTCAAAATTTTTGAATCCGTAGATAAGATAAAATTTACAACTCACAATGTCAATCACAAAACATGTGATTTGACTTTTAGCCTAATAGACATACACATGTAACTAAAAGAAAATAAAGAAAATGTCATGGGGTCCACATGTCTCCCATGTTTAAAACAAAATAACTTATTACATTTTACACATGTTACTTATTACATATGACACAATATTCAAGATTGCCTTTAAATATGCTGCTTAAATTTTGTCGGCAAAATCTTGACGGTCCACATATTATTTCCGCCTGTTGGATACACGTCAGCGTATTACGTGTTGGACGTTTCCGGTTGTCCAAATCTCCATCCTCAAGATTTTTATCAATCCTTAAAGTTATCCACTTCTATAAGATCAATAAAATCTTTTAGAGTCGCATTTTCTTGGGCTTCCTGGTCGTGGGCTAAGACCAACCTTAGAAGATCAATAGTTCCTTCCATTAAGGTTGCTTCGGTAGATGGGCTAAATCGAACCCTTCTAGTAGCGTTCTCAACTGGGTCTGATTATGTTGAAAAAGAGTATCTTGGATCAATGCATACCAGTCTGGTATAACTACCACTATCCCATGTTGGATATGGACAGTAGCATTTGCTTTCACAAGCTCCTCCAGTTTAGATTTAACCAAGAGTAACCTTTTGCAATATGCTGGTCCAATCTTCCTCTTCTTTCTTTTGAATTTCTTCTACTGCATAAGAACCCAATTTTACCTCATTATCGAGCATAATTCGGTACCATGGTTCTCCTACAAGAAATTCCCATATCTGTACAAGTTGAACATCATAGCTCTCTTGCAATGAAGAAGTAATCATGCAAGTGAAAGTGTCAACTTTCCGATTCAATACATAGAGCTTTTGCTTAACCGCATCTGGCATATTCGGATCCACCATCGCTTCCTGTACGTCAATTTTCATTGTATCGATCCATCCTTTAGTCAAAAGATCTCTACAGTAAACCTTTTCTAAAGATTTTCTATGGAACGAACAATTCCATAACTCCATTAGGATAAACTGCTAACCCTTGAACCACATCCGTCAAGTCAGTTAAATTCATTCAAATTCTCGAGTTTGAGTATCGACATGTCAAATGAATGACATTTTCTCATTACCTCAAGTTTTTGAATTCTTGCTTCGTAGAGTAAAACAGTTCCCTTGAACTCCTCATCCTCATAAAACAGTTTGTCAGCTTCACCAAGCTAACCTTCTTACTAGCTTTTCTAAACACCTTTACAACTTGTACTTCCCCTTGTCCTGTCACCATTGTGATCCTAATTTGGGTTTCTAGATCCTCCCAGAGTGTTTGACTAGCTAAAGTTAATCTTAAGCCTTCTAGAAAGCTAAACTTCTCACAAATATCTGTGTCAATTAACCGCTTTTTTTGTGGAGTGTGTGTCACCACGCTTGTAACGCCTGACGATGATTCCTCAGAATTTTTGATCTTTGACCGTGGACCATCAAAGACAACTATAAAATTAATACTCATAAAAACATGATCACAATTTTCTTAAACCATCATGATGTAACAACCATTGAATAATAAGCCAAACATGTGCAACGCTATAGAAGAACTGAAGATAATGCATAGTAATAAGCCAAACCTGAGCATGTAAATCCAGGTCTAGTTGCTTACTGGAATCTAAATTCTTGATGGCTGCAGACTACCCACTTCTCAGAACACCGAAATACACTCTTCCATATGAATCCTAACCAACTAATGAGTCTTTATTAAAGTTATCTATTTTTACCTTGAGTTAATCAATTGAAATGTTGATTTAGAATTTTTTTTACGTTTAGCAATAAAAAAAATAAGGCTGAAACAAACAATACCACTTATAATAAATCATAACGGTGACCTACTGTAGTGAACATTTATTTGAGTGTCAGCCAAATGTTCAACCCAGCACCAAATCTAGTATCCAAACCTATTTTCAAATGACCAGTCTAACTCTCTAAAACAATGTAAAAACCACTCATCACCACAACATGCCAGATTAATGCCTGACCATTGAAAGAAACCAACTACTGATGTACAAATAAGAGTCAAATCATAATTATACTTACTTATAGCAATACTAAGAGCTCTACTAACTCTTTGCTGATTGTTACATCACTAACAAGAACTAAGATTCCAAAGCAATCTCAGTTCCTTAATACATGCCATCAAGAAGCTTACAGATTATTATAACAGTAATAACAAATGGAGATCCTCAATTTTACAACATAAGGGAAAAAAAATGTCAAATGGACTTTTCATGTCAATAACTTTAGAGCCAGAAATGGCATTACAGAGTAAAAAATCATCCATAATGAAATGAATCCTTAGAACACATTCCCAGAATGAGTATTATGTGCACTTAGAATGGAAATAGCCTATATTGTTCATATCCAGCAAATACAAATTTAGATATACTGAGAAACAAAGAATACTATCTAACATGCTCAAGGCTATTGTAATCATCATTTATCTTTGAATATTTTCTCTCCAATTTCCTTTTTGACTCAGGCCCAACCATAGTCATTTTGAGGAGGCATATAATGTTGTTGTGACACATAATCTTGGCTTGGTTGAGATATGGTGGCGGTGGATAATTGTGATGACACCATAAATGCAAACTAGATCCAAAAGGACGACTGTCGAGAACTTGTTCATTTTGGAAGTATCCCACCCATCAACTATTTGTCTGACATATATTTTGAAATATCAAGCAAATGTAAACATAATTAAGAAAGCTTATCTAAAAGGACCTTTTCAAGTAGATTCGATACCATGAAAACACAAGCTAAACAAAAATGAAAATCTCAATGATGCAATCTACCACAAATTTAATGACAACAAAATTGATTGAAAACTACTCAATCATCTTATATCAATAAAATAAAGATAGGAAACGAGACCATTAGAAGTGAAATCAACAATGTATAACAACAATACAACATCTTAATGCTATAATTTAAGCAATATAAACTCCAAAAAGTTTCTAAATTCAATCAAAGCTTTGCAAAGTTTGGTCATTGAACAGTTACTACAAATAACAGTAGATAATTTTTTTTGCTATTTAGTCCTTACATAACCTAACAATGCATTTCCTCTAAATTTGAAACTACCCATCATCTTTGACTCCAAATTCAACAAGAATATTGAAGACCCAACTAAGCTTCTGATGAATTCAGATCTTCACCACCATTTCCAAATCCCAAAAAACAAAAGCAATGACAGTTGAAGTAAACACACTTGTTAAAAGAGAGGAAATGGAAAGGGAAAATCTATATGTATAGTGTAGAAATAAATATAAGTTGACATAGACATACCTTAGTGAAATTTTGTAAGGTTTTGCAACAAGGTTAGAGAGTTGAGAGTGGGTGTCAATGGGTTGGAAATACGCACTTCAAAGTGGTGCTGTAGTTTATTAAAAAGTAGGTCAAACAAAAGATGAAAAAGAAGTTGATATGGTATATCTATGATGAGCAGGGGTGGAGATGTGTTGATCGAAAACCAATAACCCTAGATCGCAATGGCTTACAGAGGGCAAGGAGATAAGGCAATCAACCATTCAGGCGACACTCATCAAGATTTCAATTTTTTATTTCTGATTTTTGTGGCTGGATTGAAATGACCGTATTACCCTTTTTCAGAACGGAAAATCCTAATAGAACTTGACGGAGGGTGGAAAAGGTATCAATTTGAAACTTGACAGGTGGGAAAGTGTTCTTTCACCAAAACCTTGGGTGGGAAAACGTCGTTCTCCATATTTTAAACTATTTGGTAAACTGGTAGTAACATAACAAATGAAACCGTTGTGTTTACCTTATTTGTAGATATTATGGAAGCATTTGTTGCTATAGCCTATACATTTCCTGTTGGATTTGAACTGTGCATCGAAGCCTTTTGCTGTGAAGAGTAAAGAGTCCACGAGGATCAACAATCTCTCGAGCCATTAGCTCCACATGATGAGAAGCAAGACCTCCACAAGAAGTGCCATATATAATACTACCCAAAGACGACTCCACAAGTAGAAGATCATTGGTGTTGACTATGATATGCATGAGATAACTGGAGAGCTAGCGTGCCAAAACATTTCAGAGAATTTTGAAGCACGATGAAGGGTCGAACTAATCACTGTGGCGAGAACACGCAGCGAAAGCTGATTGTGTTTGCTGCAAATATACTCAAAAATAAGCAAGGGAAATAAAAATATATTTTGCTTTGGGAAACAGAAAGATGCATACAAGATTACATTTAGAAAATGTTGGAGCCTATTGACTCCACAATTACACAACTGAATATCTCAATCAGAATATAACTATAAAAAGCATGATATATGAGGGAAGTTTGATCTTACCCTTCTTCATTTACTCTGTTCTGTGAATCAAAATCCTCTTCACATTCTCTACCTTCTTCATTTAGTATACTCTGTGAATTGAAATCTTCTTTAGATTCTCCAGACTCTTGAGAGAGATCTTCATTTCTCACAATCTCCTTTTGTTTTTGGCAGATGATGATTTTACTTGCAACCAAGCAGAGCTCACTGCAATCAAGTAAATTAAAATTTCAGAACATCAAGAACGTAATATCCAAAACCTTATCACCATGTCAAGAACATCAATAATTGTACTTACTCCCATGGCTTCTTTTCAAGCGCTTCGATGTAGAAACTTCCCGATGCAAGGAGCTCTTCCTCTGTGTTAAAAATTTCTGCCAGTTTCTTATAAAGATCTCCATAGCCGGTAAAATTTGACAAATCAATAGACTCACGAGCTCCACTGTCCAGCATATGAACCTGGAAAAAAGATAATATGTACTCTTATCAAAGTGTTGCAACCTGTACAAGCTGGCATCAAGTGTTAGAACAGAGAGAAATTAATAGGATTAATTTACAGAAGCAACTGCATATCATAATCTTGGAAAAAAAAGCAAGCAGCCATATCTTAATTTTTAACCTTTCTTCACTTCTTCTATTGCGTGTGGAATATTAGGTATGTAATATAATGCGGAATTTAATCACTTACCTCCAACCATATTGTTCAAGTGTTGTAGAAAACTAAAACGTGAATGATTTGTGAGTGAGTATTTGAGAGATGTCTTCTGGTCTATGCCTCCAGAACCATTTTTGTATTATTTTTTTTTTGTGATATCTCTTTGTTGGAGAAGATGATATCTTTATCTATGGCTAGGGTAGGGACCAAGTAACTCCTATCAACTGCCTTTAACCTCCTATCAAGGATAAAAAAAGCAGTTAATAACTCCTTTAAACCACCTTTGAACTGCATAATTATGGCATGTGACCACATCAAGTCTTACATTGCGTAGATCCAAGTCCTCGTCATAATATACCTTCTTGGTTCTTGCTACATTCTTCATGCAGAAATCTTCTCTGATCTATCACATAACTGCAGATCTTCCCCCAGCTAACAAAATCTTCATTTGATCTCATTTTAATTGTTGGCTATTGAAGATCAATTCCCAGCTCTAGACAAAAAAATTAAAGCATGACATATATCTAAACTAAAAAATAACAAAGCCAACATTAAAAAAAAAAAAATCACATCCATACCTCGACGATGTTCTTTGATTGATTACGCTGCATAGACCTGGATCTGAAGTTTACTAGTTGATTCTCATGATTAGGATCACTGCTCGGTGCAGAATCAGTTGATGAAGGAATATGTATAGGATGTGAACCTTCTGGTGATGAAATATTTTGTGTTTGGTTATGAGAGGAATCGGCAACACTGTCATCCTTTAGGAACAGAAAGACAACGGCAATTGTAGCAAAGGCTAATGGAAAAATCAATGAGTTGTAATTATACTTGACACCCAAAAGTGTCATGATATAGTGAGCCAAAGAAGCGATCAATTGGACCACAGAGAAGACAATTTCAACAACAAGAAGCTGCCTCTCAGCCTTTGATTTTCTTGCACTGGTTCCTCCCTTTACAATATGTGGAAAAACAGTAATGAGAAAAGTAAAGGCCGACAAGAGAAGTGCAGCGAGAAGGCAATTGGACTTACTTTTTCCAAGCTGATCGAGCGCAACGGATATTGCTTCAGTCATAAACAAAACCAACACCACCGCAGGTTTCTGGTGTTTAACCAGAAACTCAAAACCCTGTTATCATTGAAATAAAATATGTTAGATGAAGAACAATAAATAGAAGATAATGAAGCTAAAACTCAAAATTCTGACTTTTACCTTGCAGATGAATGAGTAAATTGAACCAGTTATCAAGCTGCATATGTTCCACGGAAGATCAATCCTTCTTTGGTTGTCCATGCTCGTAACCTGCCAAACACATTGTTAATTAACTTAAAACAAATTACATTCCAATGCAAATACTTTTATTTCCTCCAAAACATCTTAATAAATAACAATATATAATTAACAGCGTAATGCTTTTGGAGAAGTTGAGAAAACACAAACCTACAATTCTTTTATTTTGATAGAGAAAGGTTTGGCAAATGAAAAATATTACAGAGACTTGGAGGGTTTAGCAAATGAAAACTTGAGAGGAAAAGTGGACTTCAACTTTCAAGTATTGACAAGTGAAAGAGAAAGAGAAAGACTAGACGGAAAGCAAAAAGTAACGTTTTGTGAGTACAACAAAGAAAGAGGACAAGTTGAAAGGTGAAAAGGGTAACAGGAAAAATAATTTAAGTAACATGGTGTAATGATATTATGAAAGATTATGGATCCAAAAGAAAATTTAAAATACTGGAGAGTATTACTTAATACTTATATCTAGGGGTTGTTCATAACTGGTTAACCATTTTTTTTAACCGAATCGGTTTTTCGATTCCTGAACTGAATCAATTTTTTGGTTCAGAAAAATTTATGAATTGAAACCGAACCAGTTAAGAAGAAAATCAATTTTTTGGTTAACCAAAAAACCGGTTAACTTGTTTTGAACCGGTTTTTCCTTTAACTTAGTTTTTATTTTTGTTTAATTTTTTTTTTTTCAACTTCCATATAAATATGTCCCCCACCTTACTTGGTTTGAATCACACACTAAATTCTAAAATTTGTGTTTGTGTGTAAAAGAAAAAAGAAATGCATAAAGGGTGAAGAGTAAAGAGAAATATATTTGGGGATTCGAAAACAAGTTTATAAAACCGATTCCGGTGAACCGGTTTTATAAATTCTTTAAACTGGTAATTGAACCAGAAATTCAGTTTTGTGTATTTTTTTGAACTTAAACCAAACTAGTTTTTCAAATAACCAAAAAACCAATTCGATTCGATTTTTGTATTTTTTTTTTAACACCCTTATTTATATCACCCTATAAATCTTTATCACAACCGAGACCAATTGTAGAGATAAGCTAATAAACAAATTTACATATATAATATAACAATCTAAAATGCGAAGGAATTATGAAGTCGTAAAATATAAAGTAATTAGAATGGAATTATTATGGGATGTATAAAGCATAATGATTAATTAGCTCGTGTTTTTAATATATATTAACAGAAAGTATCAAAATACAAGGTAATCTCTTACAGCTTTCCCTGAATAGTTATTAAATGCAGAGAGTCGTTTAATGGATTCCCCCACAAACGCACTCCAGTATGGCAATAATGGAGAGAAATAGTTACCGTTCGGTCGTTCTCATACTGTCCCACACTACACTATCCACCGACAATAATTTTATTTTTTATAATAATATAGAAAAAAATATCGACCATTTACTAGAATTATCTTAAGTGTATTGTTACTTCTTCATGTTCTGTATATCAACCACCGATATCACTTTGTTTGTTGGTTGGATAACAAGATCCTAATATTATTAAGAAAGGTTTTGGTATTTAAGTTTCACCAAATGATCACTTATCATGTTTGTAATTTACTTGATTTATTGAGTTTGTAGGATGATAAATGAAATCAAGAATTAATTAAGGTATACACAAATTATCCGGATACCTCGGTCACAGAAAATAAAAAAAATACAAGAAGGATGGATCATGGATATCACAAACTTCAATTGTTTCTAGCCAAGAAAATAATTCAGAATAGAATTTTTAGACTCAATTAACTCGAAAATCTTCTTCAAACCGGAACCAAAACGTACAGGTCGGCTTGGTCTGCTTGAGCTTTTTGAGCATTTTTACACACCCCTACTTGTAGGTCAAACTGTTTCCAGTCGTCGTCTATAATAGCCGTAATTTTATTGATGAAGAATGAAGTGAATTTCATCAAACCTGAAATCATGAACAAACCTGATTGATGGAATCCGTGTATATAACACAGCTAGCATCGGAGAGGTTGCATAGAACCGCAATATTTGGTTCCTGTGCTTGACATTTGACAAAGGTTTCAGCCTTATTTCTCTGACACAAGTAAAAGGTTTCATTTGGCTCTAAAGATGATCAGCAGTCTAAATTGTTTTGGTGGATAAATAAAACTTAGAGAGATACGTATATTACAGAAAATTCAGAAACTAATAACAGGAAAATAAATGTGTATTGTTATTATTTTCAAATAAATGATCATGGCTACCTAATTATGAGCACAAAAAAAGAAAGGAATCAAGACTAATTAGGTCAATGGGGGTAGGTGATCAAGTGATTGAGTTTTGGAGGTAGAAAAAGGGAGAAGCAAGTGGAGCCACTAACACTAAAGATTTAAGTGTACTAGGACCGCAATAAAGCAAAAGGAATTTTCTGATCCACCTAATGAGCTGATTGCAAGTGTACTAGGACCAATTACACATGTCTCATATAAGAATAAAATCCCAACATCAAATGGAGACGCAACATGTGCATATAAATATCTGGCTGGGCATGTGTGATCACATAGACAATGAGTGTGGTGACACTAGAAAAACATAAAACGACTGTGCATTCAACAAAGTGATATCATGACATCAAAAATTAGTGTTACCACACTGAATTCATCATTTGACAAAAAATACTTACATAAAGCATTGTAAAACAAGTGGGTTTATCGGGTGAAAGATGAACATGATGGTAGCAAGATAGTTGTGAAAGGATTTCAACAGAAAGAAAGCATTGACTATATTTGAAAATTTTCTCTCCAGTTGTCAAGTTGACTACAATAAAAATAGTACTTGGCTTAGTGGAATAAGAAGACCTTTGTCTTGAGCCGTTATATGTAAAGACGACGTTCCTTCATGGAGAACTAGGATGAAGAAATTTATATACGTAGCCATGAGTTTCTAAAATACAAGGAAAGAAGAGAATGGTGTGCAAACTTCAAAAGAGCTTATATGGGCTAAAACAAGCGCTTAGACCATGGTACAAGAAGTTTGATAGGTTTATGTGTAGTAATGATTTCCTAAGATGCCAAGTAGACTAGTGTTATTACTTCAAAAAACTTAGTAATTCCTATATCATCTTATTACTATATGTAGATGACATGTTGATTACAAGGGCTTGTAAACAAGAAATAGATCGACAAGTTAAAAAGACAATTGTCAAAAGAGTTTGTTATGAAGGATTTTGGAGTTGTAAAACAAATCCTTGGTATGAGGATTAACAGAGATAGAGTGAAAGGTTTGTTGAAGCTATCATAAGAAGAGTATGTGAAAAAAGTACTCAATAGGTTCAACATGGATGGAGCAAAGCCAGTAAGCACCCATTTGGCTAGCCATTTTAAACTATCCAAAGATCACTCACCTATAACAAAGCATGAGCGAGACTACATTGCTAAGGTATCTTATGCATCAACAATCAGTAGTCTTATGTATGCCATGGTGTGTACAAGGCTAGACATATATAGCACATACAATGAGAGTTGTGAATAGGTACATGAGCAAACCAGGAAATCAACATTGGGAAGTAGTAAAATGGATTGTTAGATATTTGAAAGGTTACCATAGATTTAACATTATGCTTTAGGAAGTCAAACTTAGAGCTACAAGGTTATGTGGGTGTTGATATGATCGGTGACATTGATAATTGCAAGAATACCACATGTTATGTCTTTATATTAGGTGGGACAACAATCAATTGGGGTTTCAAAGTTATAGAAAATTGTTGCTCTCTCTATTACAGAGGCAGAGTATGTTGCTATGATAGAGGCTATTAAAGAGCTAATATGGTTATAACGGGTCCCTAGAAGAATTGAGTCAGAATGATGAGAAGAGCGTTTTGTATTGTGATAACCAAAGCACAATTCACCTAGCAAAGAACCCAGCCTACCACGCTAGGACAAAACACATAAAAGTTCAATACCATTTCACATGCTCAGTTTTGGAAAAAGAAGTTATAGCTCTCGAGAAGATTCAAGGGAGTAAAATCCAGCTAATATGTTTACAAAAGTGGTTACCATTGAAAAATTGAAGTTATGTACAACTTCAGTTGGACATCTCGCTTGAAGAAATAGAAGTTGATGCCACTGTTGATGGAAGTGAAGAATCGAAGACATCGTTGAATTAGTCTCCAAGTGGGAGATTGTTGAGATTTTAGAGTCAAATTCAATCCAAATTAGTATTGGGTTAGGACATGGGTTTTCCTAATATGTTTTTATGTAGAATTGTTTTTCCTTTAGATATACAATTAGGAATAGGAATATAATTGTATTAGGAATTAAAATAAAATTCCTATTAGGATATAAGATTTGAGTCCTATTAGGAATAGTATCCCATGTATTACCTATAAAAATGGGTTAAGTCTTGGAGTTAAACATCACAAAGTGAGAGCCACCAAAGAGGGTTTAATAAGTGAGCCAGTTTATGAGGCTTGTGAAAGACACTTGTAATTTTCTTTTTCATCTTCATAGTGAAATTCCATAACAACAAAGCGGATGTAGCTCTCATATGGAGAGCCAACCATTATAAATCTTGTGTTTGTGTGTGTGGTTATTTGTTTGTCCTTTATTCACATTCTTTAATTTTTGCTTTCATAGAGATTTAGGATTTGCTAGCATCTAATTAAATCCCCACAAGAGTTTACATATTTATCCGTTGAATTTTTTTAAGATTGTAAAGATAACTTGTGATTAGAAAAAAATGTGAGAACAGTCATTTTTGACAATGAATTTGTAAGAATAACCGATGAAGTTGTGGCAGTTAATAATAATGGTCAACAACTGAGTATGATTGTTTTAATATTGATTAGCATTGATTTTACCAAAAG
This sequence comes from Pistacia atlantica, assembly GCA_026229545.1. NCBI lineage: Eukaryota > Viridiplantae > Streptophyta > Magnoliopsida > Sapindales > Anacardiaceae > Pistacia > Pistacia atlantica. Next base: position 13,404,086 of record CM047910.1, on the reverse strand, counting down.
ATAACAATAAATTAATCTACAAATAATTTTTGTATCCTAACTATGTGATATTTGGATTATTTGGCAACATCTTTTTAATTAAAAGACGAGGCAATGAACTAATTTAATTATAGGATAAGCTAAATCACTTATCTCATCATTCTATAATTAAAGAGATATTGATAAATCAATGACAAATATTCCAGTCATATTGTAGTAAAATCCTATATTTGCACTATTAAAAATACTCTAAAAGTATCTCTCATAAGAAAAAAAAAAAAATTAATCAAATCCTCAAATTAAATCACTCCTTAGTAAGATCCATCACCATTACATGTAAAAAATCATAAACATGTATTAAGAAAATCAAAATACAAACACAATGATTGTATCTATAATTTTTTGCAATTTTAGAGTATCATATCATGTAAAAATTACTAAATTAATACAAGTTAAGCCATATGGCTGTGTTTGTTTTGTTACTCATTTCATATTCTATTCCTATCATACCCAAAATACATATTGGTTTCAATATTCTAAAAATCCAATCACATTCTATTCAATTATTTTAAACCTTTATAAGGTTTATTAATTTAACTAAACACCTTTCTATAATAAAATATTGAAAAATTAACAAAAAACATCCCCAACCCACCCATCAAATGCTAGCTACCATCATTGGAGGGATGGCCAGAAGTCACCGAAATGGTGCACAACCGGTTAAATTTGGCGGTCGAGCAACGATCTAACCTTTTTCGAAAGCCAGATCTTTGGCCACATCTGGACATAGATCCAGTCTTTTTCGGCCAAATCCATGGTAGGATTTGGAAATTGCAAACCTTCTATATATAACAAGCATTTTATAGCCCTATAAATTAGAAATTGAAGTTTACATAAGAGAAATGAAAAAGGTGGTAATAATATTTCAAATTGAAGAAACGGAAGGATAAGCTAATTAAGATGAAAATGGTATAATCTCAAATTAATCATCGAATAAAGAGCCTTTTACTATAGATGATATAATAGTAATTCGGAAACCCAGTAAGCTGATGACTTCTACAAACAAGTTGAAGTTGACCTTTGATTTTTAAAAAGTGAAAGTCAAACAAACCTTGAAATTAAACAATAATAAAGGCTGGAAATTTAATTAGGAGTTTAAAATTAAAGTCCTCCCGTATGATGCCGCGCACATTGGAGTCATCACACATAGAGTTAACGATTTTTTTCCTACCCAAATAATGGTTTAATGATACTTTTCTACTAATAGACTTTTAAAATATCACTTTATTAACTAAATTTTTATTCTGATGGTGAATAGAGAGCAAACTCGATCCAAACTATTGAGGTTTTTGAAGAGAGGAGGCCAATAATTCTTTTGGTGATGGAAAATTAGATTTTTTGTGGTTGAGATTGATCAGAATTTAACTTGAGAGAGCGGCTGCACACACCTTAATCACTCAATCGCCGGCAATTGATAAGGTCAGTGGAAGTAGGGTTTAAGAGGTCTTGGTTAGTGATGATTGGGGAAGATAATGGTGGTGGTGTTGGGTCACAATTTGCCAGAATAAAAAACAGAATATAAATTTGGATAGTAAAATGGTATTTTAAAAAGTCAGTGAGTGTAAAAGTGTTATTAAACTATTATTTGGGTGGAAAAAAGTCATTTGCTTTCACACATATGGATTGAGTTAATTAATTATTATTGTTCTCACATCTTATTAGACTTGAATATTAATGTTAAGCTTTTACCTATTAGCTTAAAACAAATATTAGTTTAAACTATTTGGTAAACTGGTAGTAACATAACAAATGAAACCGTTGTGTTTACCTTCTTTGTGGATATAATGGAAGCATTTGTTGCTATAGCCTCTACATCTCCTCTTGGATTTGAACTGTGCATCGAAGCCTTTTGCTGTGAAGAGTAAAGAGTCCACGAGGATCAACAATCTCTCGAGCCATTAGCTCCACATGATGAGAAGCAAGACCTCCACAAGAAGTGCCATATATAATACTATCCAAAGACTCCTCCACAAGTAGAAGATCATTGGTGTTGACTATGATATGCATGAGATAACTGGAGAGCTAGCATGCCAAAACATTTCAGAGAATTTTGAAGCACGATGAAGGGTCGAACTAATCACTGTGGCGAGAACACGCAGCGAAAGCTGCTTGTGTTTGCTGCAAATATACTCAAAAATAAGCAAAGGGACATAAAAATATATTTTGCTTTGGGAAACAGAGAGATGCATACAAGATTACATTAAGTTTAGAAAATGTTGGAGCCTATTGACTCCACAATTACACAACTGAATATCTCAATCAGAATATAACTATAAAAAGCATGATATATGAGAGAAGTTTGATCTTACCCTTCTTCGTTTACTCTATTCTGTGAATCAAAATCCTCTTCACATTCTCTACCTTCTTCATTTAGTATACTCTGTGAATGGAAATCTTCTTTAGATTCTCCAGACTCTTGAGAGAGATCTTCATTTCTCACAATCTCCTTTTGTTTTTGGCAGATGATGATTTTACTTGCAACCGAGCAGAGCTCACTGCAATCAAATAAATTAAAATTTCAGAACATCAAGAACGTAATATCCAAAACCTTATCACCATGTCAAGAACATCAATAATTGTACTTACTCCCATGGCTTCTTTTCAAGCGCTTCGATGTAGAAACGAATTCCCGATGCAAGGAGCTCTTCCTCTGTGTTAAAAATTTCTGCCAGTTTCTTATTAAGATCTCCATAGCCGGTAAAATTTGACAAATCAATAGACTCACGAGCTCCACTGTCCAGCATATAAACCTGGAAAAAAGATAATATGTACTCTTATCAAAGTGTTGCAACCTGCACAAGCTGGCATCAAGTGTTAGAACAGAGAGAAATTAATAGGATTAATTTACAGAAGCAACTGCGTATCATAATCTTGGAAAAAAAAAAAAGCAAGCAGCCATATCTTAATTTTTAACCCTTCTTCACTTCTTCTATTGCGTAGATCCAAGTCCTCATCATAATATACCTTCTTGGTTCTTGCTACATTCTTCATGCAGAAATCTTCTCTGATCTATCACATAACTGCAGATCTTCCCCCAGCTAACAAAATCCTCATTTGATCTCATTTTAATTGTTGGCTATTGAAGATCAATTCCCAGCTCTAGGTTCTAGGTATAAAGACAAAAAAATTAAAGCATAACATATATCTAAACTAAAAAATAACAAAGCCAATATTAAAAAAAAAAATCACATCCATACCTCGACGATGTTCTTTGATTGATTACGCTGCATAGACCTGGATCTGAAGTTTACTAGTTGATTATCATGATTAGGATCACTGCTCCGTGCAAAATCAGTTGATGAAGGAATATTTATAGAATGTGAACTTTCTCGTGATGAAATGTTGTCTGTTTGGTCATGAGAGGAATCGGCAACCATTTCATCTTTTAGGAACAGGAAGACAACGGCAATTGTAGCAAAGGCTAATGGAAAAATCAATGAGTTGTAATTATACTTGACACCCAAAAGTGTCATGATATAGTGAGCCAAAGAAGCGATCAATTGGACCACAGAGAAGACAATTTCAACAACAAGAAGCTGCCTCTCAGCCTTTGATTTTCTTGCACTGGTTCCTCCCTTTACAATATGAGGAAAAACAGTAATGAGAAAAGTAAAGGCCGACAAGAGAAGTGCAGCGAGAAGGCAATTGGACTTACTTTTTCCAAGCTGATCGAGCGCAACGGATATTGCTTCAGTCATAAACAAAACCAACACCACCGCAGGTTTCTGGTGTTTAACCAGAAACTCAAAACCCTGTTATCATTGAAATAAAATATGTAAGATGAAGAACCATAAATAGAAGATAATGAAGCTAAAACTCAAAATTCTGACTTTTACCTTGCAGATGAATGAGTAAATTGAACCAGTTATCAAGCTGCATATGTTCCACAGAAGATCAATCCTTCTTTGGTTGTCCATGCTCGTAACCTGCCAAACACATTGTTAATTAACTTGAAACTAATTACATTCCTATGCAAATACTTTTATTTCCTCCAAAACACCTTAATATATAACAAAATTATTACATATATAAAAATTAACAGCATAATACTTTTGGAAGAAGTTGAGAACACACAAACCTACAATTCTTCTATTTTGATAGGGAAGGGTTTGGCAAATGAAAAATATTACAGAGACTTCTTGGAGGGTTTAGCAAATGAAAACCCTCCAAATGTGGGTTTCAAGTATTGACAAATGACAAGTGAAAGAGAGTGAGAAAGAGAAAGACTGGAAGGAAAGCAAAAAGTAATCTTTTTTTACTACAACAAAGAAAAAGGACAAATTTAAAGGTGAATAGTGTAACAAGAAAAATAATTTAAGCAACATGGTGTAATGATATTATGAAAGATTATGAAGCTAAAAGAAAAATTAAAATATCGGAGAGTATTACTTATATTTAAGGGTGTTCATAACCTGTTAACTACTATTTTTTAATCGAACCGGTTTTTCGGTTCAAGAATTTTCATGAATCGAAACCAAACCGGTTTTCTTTTTAACTTATTTTTCATTTTGTTTTCAATTTCCATATGATTATGTTCCTTACCTTACTTGGTCTCACACTAAATTCTAAAATCTATGTTTGTGTGTGAAAAAAAAAAAGAAATACGTAAAGCGGGAAAAGTAAAGAGAAATAGATTTGGGAATTTAGGGTTTTTTTATTTTAAAGTGAAAACTGGTTTCGGTTAATCGGTTTATAAATTCCTTAAACTGATAACCAAACTGGAAATTAACTTTATGTATTTCTTTGAACTAAAATCAAATCGGTTTTTTGGATAACTAGAAAACCAGTTCGGGTTACCGGTTTGATTCGGTTTCTGTATTTTTTTTAATACCCTTACTTATGTCACCTATAAATCATCGTCACAATCGAGATCAATTATGGAGATAAGCTAATAAAAAAAATTACAGCTATAATATCACAATCCCAAAATGCGAAGGAATTATAAGTCGTAAAATATAAAGTAACTAGAATGGAATTATTTTTAATGTATATTAACAGAAAGTACAAGGTAATCTCTTATAGCTTTCCCACAACTCTAAATGGTTACCGCTCATAGTTCTCATAGCTTTGGCAGTACTCTGAATAGTTACTAAATGCAAAGAGTCGTTTAATGGATCCCACACAAACGCACTCCAGTATGGCAATAATGAAGGGAAATAGTTACCGTTCGTTGTTCTCAAACTGTCCCACACTACAGTATCCACCGACAAATAATGTTGAAAAATATCGACCATTTACTAGAATTATCTTAAGTGTACCGTTACTTCTTCGTGTTCCATATATCAATCACGGTATCACTTTGTTTTTGGCTGGATAACAAGACTTAAGATTACTAAGAGGTTTTGTTTTTAAGTTTTACAAAGTGATTACTTATTATATTTATAATTTATCTAATTTATTAGGTTTGTAAGATGTTAAATAAAATCTGAGAATTAATTAAGGTATGTACAAACTGTCTAGATACCTCGGTCACAAAAAATAAAAAACATACAAGAAGGATGGATCATGGATATCACAAACTTCAATTGTTTCTAGCCAAGAAAATAATTTGGAATAGATACTTGTAGACTCAATTATCTCGAAAATCTTCTTCAAACCGAACCAAAACGTACAGGTCGGCTTGGTCTGCTTCAGCTTTTTGAGTATTTTTACACACCCCTACTTGTAGTTCAAACTGTTTTCAGTGGTCGTCTATAATAGCCGTAATTTTATTGATGAAGAATGAAGTGAATTTCATCAAACCTGAAATCATAAACAAACCTGATTGATGGAATCCGTGTATATAACAGCAGCTAGCATCGGAGAGGTTGCATAGAACCGCAATATTTGATTCCTGTGCTTGACACTTGACAAAGGTTTCTGCCTTATTTCTCTGACACAAGTAAAAGGTTTCATTTGGCTCTAAAGATGATCAGCAGTCTAAATTGTTTTGGTGGATAAATAAAACTTAGAGAGATACTTATATTACAGAAAATTCAGAAACTAGTAACAGGAAAATAAATGTATATTGTTGTTATTTTCAAATAAATGATCATGCCTACCTAATTCTGAAAAAAAAAAAAAAAAAAGAGGAATCAAGACTAATTAGGTCAATGGGGGTAGGTGATCATGTGATTGAGTTTTGGAGGTAGAAAGAGGGATAAGCAAGTGGAGCCACTAACACTAAAGATTTAAGTGTACTAGGATCACAATAAAGCAAAACGAATTTTCTGATCCACCTAATGAGCTCATTGCAAGTGTACTAGGACCACTTAACGCATGTCTCATATAAGAATAAAATCCTAACATCAAATGGAGACACAACATGTGCATATAAATATCTGGCTGGGCATATGTCATCACACAGACAATGAGTGTGGTGACACTAGAAAAACATAAAATGATTGTGCATTAACAAAGTGAATGTCATGACATCAAAAATCAGTGTTACCACATTGAATTCATTATTTGACAAAAATACTTACACAAAGCGTTGCAAAACAAGTGGATTTATCAGGTGAAAGATGAACATGATGTTAGCAAATGATATAAAGCAAGATAGTTGTGAAAGGATTTCAGCAGAAAGAAAGCATTGACTACATTTGAAATTTTCTCTCCAGTTGTCAAGTTGATTAGAATAAAAATAGTACTTGGGTTAGTGGAATAAGAAGACCTTTATCTTGAGCCATTACATGTAAAGACGACGTTCCTTCATGGAGAACTGGATGAAGAAATTTATATATAGTAGCCATGAGGTTCTAAAATACAAGGAAAGAAGAGAATGGTGTGCAAACTTCAAAAGACCCTATATGGACTAAAACAGAAGCCTAGATAGTGGTACAAGAAGTTTGATGGGTTTAGTGTAGTAATCATTTCCTAAGATGCCAAGCAGACCAGTGTTGTTACTTCAAAAAACTTGGTAATTCTTATACCATCTTATTACTATATGTAGATGACATGTTGATTACAAGGGCTTGTAAACAAGAAATAGACAAGTTAAAAAGGCAATTGTCAAAAGAGTTTGCTATGAAGGATTTTGGGAGTTGTAAAACAAATCCTTGGTATGAGGATTAACAGAGATAGAGCGAAAGGTTTCTTGAAGCTATCATAAGAAGAGAATGTGAAGAAAGTACTCAAAAGGTTCAACATGGATGGAGCAAAGCCAGTAAGCACCCATTTGGCTAGCCATTTTAAACTATCCAAAGGTTAGTTACCTATAACAGAGCATGAGCGAGACTACATTGCTAAGGTACCCTATGCATCAACAATCAGCAGTCTTATGTATGCCATGGTGCGTACAAGGCTAGACATATATAGCACATACAGTGAGAGTTGTGAATAGGTACATGAGCAAACCAGGAAAAGCAACATTGGGAAGTAGTAAAATGGATTGTTAGATATTTGAAAGGTACTACAGATTCAACATTATGCTTTAGGAAGTCAAACTTAGAGCTACAAGGTTATGTGGGTGCTGATATGACTGGTGACATTTATAATTGCAAGAGTACCATAGGTTATGTCTTTACATGAGGTGGGACAACAATCAATTGGGTTTCAAAGTTATAGAAAATTGTTGCTCTCTCTATTACAAAGGCAGAGTATGTTGCTATGATAGAGGCTATTAAAGAGCTAATATGGTTATAGTAGGTCCTAGAAGAATTGAGTCAGAATTATGAGAAGAGCGTTTTGTATTGTGATAGCCAAAGCACAATTCACCTAGCAAAGAACCCAGTCTACCACGTTAGGAAAAAACACATAGAAGTTCGATACCATTTCACATGCTTAGTTTTGGAAGAAGAAGTTATAGCTCTCGAGAAGATTCAAGAGAGTAAAAGTCCAGCTAATATGTTTACAAAAGTGGTTACCATTGAAAAACTGAAGTTGTGTACAACTTCAGTTGGACTTTTGCTTGAAGAAAGAGAAGTTGATGCCGTTGCTAATGGAAGTGAAGAATCGAAGACATTTGTTGAATTAGTCTCCAAGTGGGAGATTGTTGAGATTTTGGAGTCAAATTCAATCCAAATTAGTATTGGGTTAGGACATGAGTTTTCCTAATATGTTTTTATGTAGAATTGTTTTTCCTTTAGATATACAATTAGGAATAGGAATATAATTGTATTAGGAATTAAAATAAAATTCCTATTAGGATATGAGATTTGAGTCTTATTACGAATAGTATCACATGTATTACCTATAAAAAGGGGTTAAGTCTTGGAGTTAAACATCACAAAGTGAGCACCACCAAAGAAGGTTTACTGAGTGAGCCAGTTTATGAGGCTTGTGAGAGACACTTGTAATTTTTTTCTTCATCTTCATAGTGAAATTCCATAACGACAAAGCGAACGTAGCTCTCATATTGGAGAGCGAACCACTATAAATGTTGTGTTTGTGGCTATTTGTCTGTCCTTTATTCGCATTCTTTAATTTTTAGCTTTCATAGAGCTTTGGGATTTGCTAGCATCTAATTAAATCCCCACAACATTTTACATATTTATCGTTGAATTCTTTTAAGATTGTAAATATAACTTGTGATTAGAAAAAATTGTGACAACAGTCATTTTTTAGAATGAATTTGTAAGAATAAACGATGAAGTTGTAGCAGCTAATAATAATGGTCAACAACTGAGTATGATTGTTTTAATATTGATTGGCATTGATTTTACCAAAAGGTAACAATAAATTTATCTACAAATAATTTTTGTATCCTAACTATGTGATATTTGATCAATAATGCTACGGACACCGATTTTTTTACACCGAAATCTTGTACCGGCCTACGTGTTCCGTGATTTCACACCAGCAAACCAAACACGTTTCACGTTATTAATTTTTTTTCTAGTGAACGGCCATTCATCAACTATGGACGGTCGTTCACTTACTATGGACTCCTGTCCATATTATATGGACGGGGGTCCATTTACTACGGACGGGCGTCCCCATTTAAAGGACGCCCATCCATCAGTAAAATAGAATAATTTTTTTTTATAAAAATTTGAGACGGCTGTTCATCACTTATGGACGGGCGTCCTTTGGAGGAATGGATTCCCGTCTCTTTCGTTCTTACTCACTCTCACTCCTGTCTTCCAAATATCTTCAATCAGTTTAGCACATTCTCTCATCTCACTCTTACTCATGGCTAGTATCCGATAGACTCCAAAATTCTTCTCCTGCCTAGGTTAATATGAGTGAGACACAAGCTACCAGGTATGATGGATGGGCTGATGCAGAACACCTTTGGTGAGAACGGGGTCAAAGGAATCAGGAAGAGGAACTTCTACTTCTATGAATGCAGTTAGGGAATTCTTTCTTAGCCATCCTGTCTTCCCTTCTTTATTTTTATTTAGTAACCCACGTGCAATCTCCTCCATTCTTGTGGGTCATAAGAGAAAATCAAAATGAAGAGTGTAGACGTAAAAATCTACCTGTAGGAAGGGGGGGTCTGATCCCGTGAGGTTGAGGCCACTAGCGATCCGCTGCACCTGCACACGTAGAAAAACAAACGCATGAAGCGAACGAGAAACACCGGGGTGGTGTTTGCCGTAGGCACTCTGACGCTCAAGTTAGCAAGGCTGAAAGAGGTTAGTATAGTGAGGGCTAAGGAGTAAAGAGGTTACCGAAGTCTAGTCGGAGACTGTGACTACGACAGTAATGTAAAGCTCTCAAGTAGGAGCTTCGGATGTGAAGGTATAATGTAGTGTCCTTTGTGAGAGGGCTGGCCTTTGTTTATATAGGACTGTCTGGTCTCCCAATCCTGGTGGGAGTAGGAGTCCTAATGTGACTCTGATGCAAACCCTAGAAGAATTAGGGTTGTGGTAAGTTGTCTTACCAGTGTCTAGATAGGAAGGTGATTCTAATCAAGAAAGTAACTTCGAGTAAGAAAGTGTTCTGAACAGGAAAATGACTTTGAGTAGGAGATTGATCAGGAACATGAATGTGATCAGTGGGCCATGGGCTCGAAACTCGCCTATAGGCCCAGGAAGTGAACTGGAACTTGGAGGCCAGTGCCCAGATGGTTTGGGCAGGCCGTATCTCGTATCGAATGAGACTAATTTGGTTTGGGCCTCTTTGGGATTTAGGCCTGGTCTCTTCTTCATAAATGGTCCTACTTTCCTATTTGGGCCGAGGACAATTTTTGGCCTTAACAGTTTGTCCCCCACTCTCTAAGTTAAGAGTTTCTTAAGTTAGAGAGTAGGTAGCGATCGAGACAAGCGGTTGGCCTTTTTCTTCACGTGGATCGAACGATTGCTGGCGTGGATAAACTGATTATCGTGCAGATTCCTCCTGGGTGTCGCTCTCGGTATTCCGTGACATGATCTGGAGTATGCCATCATTGCAAGTTGGTGTGCTAGATCGGTGTGAGGGGCTGAAGGGTAAGAGAAGTAGGCTTCGGAGCTCACACGCTTGTTCAGTACGTCCGATCGACTGGAGAGGAGATATCATTCTATTACCTGGGTGTTCCCTCGGCAGGCTGAGTCGAGTGAGGTAAGGAGTTTATTAATCTAAAATTTTTCTCTCGGTCGGGATGCATGGATGATCGAGTGGAAAGAATATGCGAGCTTCGACCATTGACTGTTCGTTCGTCCACTATGGAGGGATGAACGGGCGAGACCTCCTACCTTTTCAATAAATGGAGTTCGGGCCGGGTCATTCCAAGCTGGTCGACCAGGCCGGAGTAATGTACTGGCTCGGTCGAGAAGACAAGGCGATTGAGCACGGCTCTCGTACGGGATCGTGATCTCCTAGGTGCCATGGATGCTTGCCACGTGTTCAGTGGGGATCGACTCATGGTTTTCGAGGCGAGAAAACGAAGAGGCATCCTGACCATTGTGCAGTAGCAAGCCACCACATGTCCGTTTCTGTCAGGTTTCTTTTATAAAAACCGATGAATAGACTATTCGTATTCCATTAGCGTTTTTTCTTTCATTCTTCTGCAACTTGTTCTTCTTTCTTTTTCTCTTCTTCTTTTCGTTTTCGTTCTAATTTTCCTGAGCAGCGGTGGTTTCCTTCTATAGTTTTTGGGATGGCTTTATGGTAACTACTATTCCCTTTCGTCTGTTATGTTCATTTGTTTGTTTTTGCTGAGGTTTTGGGAGAGGTTGAGATTTTTTTTTGAGCTTTTAGAAGAGAGATTGGAATTTTTTGAAGTTTCCGGGAACTTTGAGTGGGATTTGAGGTGTTTAGGTCACAGATTTTCAAAAATAGGTGTGAATTTGGGATTTTCCGGTGGATTAGTCCATTTCTGGGTGATCTTTGACTGTTTTGGATAGACACGAAGAAGTCAAACGGTCGTACTATTTTCTTGTTTTGAATCGGTCGGCTGCTGGACCGTTGAGTCAAGTAAGGTTGATCTCGGGTTGTGGGTAGGTCTTAACCAGGGGTCGGTCATCGGGATCAAGTGGGTAGTATTGGTGATCAAATCTATGGGTTGATAACTCAGGACGAGTTGACACTGGGACTGAGCTGGGGTACCATTCGGTTACTAAGGGCGAACGAGGGTGACTTGGACCTGGGATTAGTCCAATAAGAATGGGGGCAGACTGGGGGCTGATGAGCAAGTTGTAAGAATTGACTAGTTAACGGCGATAAGTCTACCGGTGTTGAGGGGCGAGTAACAACTGGGTGTTCGTGGCCTCATTCGGTCAGTGTTCAGGGCGAACGGTCATTTGACAGGTTTCTTGGAGTTTTGAAGTTTGGATCAGAGTTGGCTTGGCAGAGCGGAGGGTCGACCTGAGGTGTGCTGGGGGTTGACGAAGTTGCCCGGGAGGTCGGCCAACCGCAAGCCGGGCGGCGACGGCTACTAGGTGTAGTATATTAATTTGGTCGATAGCTCAGACGAGTGGTCCTTTGACATTTCCTTTTTGGGAGTTCCGAAGCGAGGATCGAGTTAGTCGGTGGGGTTGGGCGATCGGGTCACCGTCAGATTCTGAATCAACTAGCTCGAGTGAAATTGTGGTGGATGTTGGGGATGAGTATGAGCGCGCCCCCACCATAGTGATGATGCCCGAAGAGGGCATCCCGATTAGGGTGTCGACTGGAGTTAGTGTAGCTGCCCTAGGTACGAGTACTCCCAGCCCAAGTGGTTCGGGTAGGCATGGGGGAAGTGGGGAAAACTCTGAAAGAGTTGGTAGTCCATCCTCTTCCGGTAGTGGCTCTAAGGAAGAGCCAAGCCAACAGGGCAGCGGGATTTTGACTAGAGATTATCCGCCCGTGCTGAAAAGATAGTGATGTGTGGCGTATCCGGACCTTGTATCACATGCCGTTCCGAGTTCTTCCGATGATCCTGGATGATGCGATCGCACGGGGGTTGGGGCTTCCGGGATTCGGGAGGCTAAAGGTGCGGACTGCTACGTGCCCACGCTAAGGTTTCACAATGGGTTGAGGCTACCCATCCCTCGCCTTGTGTGGGAGGTACTAAACCACTTCATGATTGCCCTGTCTTAGCTTATGCCGAATGCTTAGAGCCTGCTAATGGCTTTGGAAGACCTATGTGTTCTTAACCTTAATCCGCTGTGGCCTTTGGGTTCGGACGAGTCACCGTATTCGCACTTCTTCAAGCCGGAGAACAATAAAGAGTTAAGGTGGTCATTATCTCGTTGAACTTAAGGCATGATCGGTCTCACTTGGTGACCGACTTAGTTACTGTCAGATAAGAACTAAAAGCCGGACTGAGCATACTTACGCGGGGTCAAGGGTCGCTCCCCCGGGGAGGGGGAGAGGTCAAGGTATCGTAGATCCCTGATCGGTAACAGATATCATTGGTGAGAACTTAGTTGTTTCTTTTGTACTTTTGATTACTAAATCTTGATTGTGTTTTTTGTTTTCAAAGCTTGAGTTCAATCGGGCTGGACAGAGGCGAGACAGCTTGGACGTAGCGATCCAAAGAGAGTTAGCCATCCTGTTAGAGTAGAGGGATTAGCAAGTAGTGCTAGCATAGTCCAACTTGAGGACCAAGATTCTTCTTTAAACCGGAGTAGAGGCGATGCTGCAGAGGTACTCCCTTCCCTCGCCGGAAGGCTGCATCTTGGGATGTGCTTCAGTCGATATAGCAACCATATCATTTTTGGTGAGTCCGAGCTGAACCCACTAACCGTTGGAGAGTTTGCACTTGCAGAGTCACTGATGAAGAAGTTGACCATCCCGAACGCGAGCGAATCTATCACCCGACGCCGCGAGAAGAGGATGAGGGAGTCTTTAGCTAGGGAGGACAAGAGAGCAGAGGATTTGCTAGTGACGCCGCCGAGTCAGTAGCCGCCGAGTCAGTAGCCTGCAGCTAGAGCCGGGTCGTCCCATACCGCGGTTATGGATGAAGAGGCCGAGACGATTACCATCACGATTCTGGCTAATACGTCGACTTACTCTTATGCGACTACCATAAGTAAGCTGGTCGACTCATTTTTGTTCCCAGCGGACGAGGCGCGTCTTAACCAGATGGGTGTAGTTGCTGCGATTGATTGGGGGTGTGAGACCTGCTACTGCTCAAGTATGACAGTAGTATTTGATCAATTTTGTTCCTGAATCTCGTTCTGATGGCAATGTTTTGTTGTGCAGGTACTTACTAGCAGTCTTCATCTGAGGAAGTCTATCGTGGCACAGGAGAAACAGATACAAGATGTATCCAAAGTCAACACCTACCTCGCACCTAAAAGCGGAAAAGGAGGCGGTACGTATGGCAAGGTTGGAAGTCAGAGCCCTGCAGGGCCGAGCAAGAGTTTCAGCAATGTCTGAGGGGATAGCGCAGTGGAGCTCCGGAGCAAGAGGCATGAGTTGGCTGATAAGACCGCAGAGATTGAGTCTCTGACGGAGCAGTGCATTTCCATTGCCGATGACGCTATCATCAAGGCCTGCGGCGAACTCATGCTTGAGTTCAAGGAAGGGAAGACTTCTCCCGGGATACGGATGAAGACATCCACGGATCGCGGGAGCCGTTCAATTGGCAAGAAGTGGAGCCGGCTATCCGGGCCCTTTGCAAGGTCGAGGAACGATGACGCCTGACCTTGCTAGTCAATCGGGACCATCGGATGTTGGGGATGCGAGCGACCGGGCCGCTAGGACGGGTGCTGGTGGCGCAGACATTATGATTGAGTCGGAGATGGAGGGGGCGACTCGTACTGAGGATAGTTAGCCTAGTTTTTTCCTATATTTTGGGGCATGTGATGCCTTTTTTCTTGGCGTGTGCCGTTCTTTTGTATTTTGAACTAAGCCCTTTGAGGCCATCTGTTATTATACTCGGTTGTTCTAACTTCTGATGCTTTCTTTATGGATGAATGGGTTCATTGTTTCTTTTCTTGTAGATGAACCAAGTTGTGTTTGTTACTTGAGTGTGACCCATCGGCTAAGGCATGTAAGCCTTATGCTAGGGCTAGGTTGGCGTTTCGCTTATTGCTGGTGTAAGAACCATTCATTCGGTCTGGCCGACCAAGTATTAAGTCTTGGTTTGGATGAAGTCAGCCCGGAGGTGTGAGTTCTTGGGTCAAACGGATCCGACTCAAGGTGCGAATTGTAGGTCGGGCTGAGCCGATTTGACGACGTCTCTTCATGGATCGGGCTGGGCCGATCAAAGATGATCCCGTGAACCAAGCGAGGTCGATTTGAAGATGTTTTTGTGAACCGAGCGGGGTCAATTTGAAGGTGTTTTTGTGAACCGAACTGGGTCGATTCGAAGGTGTTTTCATGAACCGAACGGGATCATTTAGAAGGTGTTTTCATGAACCGAGATGGGTCGATTCGAACGTGAAAAGGGGCGTGAACCGAGCTGGGTCGATTCGAAGGTGTTTCCATGAACCGAACAAGGTCGATCCAAAGGTGTTGAATCGAGTTGGGTCGATTCGAAGGTGTATTCGTGAACCGAACGTGGTCGATTCGAAGGTGTATTCGTGAACCGCACGTGGTCGATTCGAAGGTGTATTCGTGAACCTCAACGGCTGATTCGAACAAGGTGTTTCCATGAATCAAACAAGGTCAATCTGAAGGTGTTGAACCGAGCTGGGTCGATTTGAAGGTGTATTCGTGAACCGAACAAGGTCGATCCAAAGGTGTTGAACCGAGCTGGGTCGATTCGAAAGTGTTTTAGTGACCCGAGCTAGGTCGATTCGAAGGTGCGAAATCAATCGACCGGAGTCGATTTGGAGATGTAAGATTTCTGAATAGTACTTTATTAATATTTGGCCATGAGGCCGACTATCTAAGAGGAGGTGGATAGGCCCACTCATCCCTTTAAAAATAAACAAGGGAAAAATAGAAAAAAGATTAAGTCCACCTAGAAGTGGTAGCGCTTGAGGTGAACGGCATTCCAACTATTACTGATATCTTTGCCCTCGAGGGTCTGGAGTTTGTAGGCGCCCTTCCCTGCTTCTTTAGTTACCTTGTATGAGCCTTCCCTTGCAATGTGTTTGATGAGCAGAGTTCCCCGACCCCCTGTTTTGAAAGCAAAAGTTTGACTTTGCGGATGATTTCCCTACGCCTATCCTGAAAGTACGGATCCTCACGTTGTGGTTGTAATGTCAGGCGGCCTGTTGCTGATAAATTGCATTACGGATGCTCACCCGTTCGCGTAGCTCGTTGATGGTGTCCAGGTTCTAGCAAAGGTTCTGGTCATTTGATTCGTCGTCCACCCCTTGGAGCCTAGGTGGACGGGACTGACACTTCGGCTGGGATTACTGCTTCTGAACCGTATATGAGGGAAAAAAAGGGTCTCGCCCGTTGACGAGCGAGCCGTGGTTTGGTATGATTAGAGGACTCCAGGTAGCTCATCTGCCCATGTACCTTGGCTTTCTGTAACCGCTTCTTTAGTGTCTGAATGATGGTCTTGTTTGACGACTTGACCTGGTCGTTAGACTGGGGGTTGCGGGGGGTTGAGAAGCTCAACTTTATCCTCCACATATCATAGAAATCCCTAAAGCCTGAGCTGATGAACTGGGATCCATTGTCGATGACGATCTCTTTTAGTATCCCGAACCTACAGATGACATTCTTCCAAATGAAGGCTTTTACCTCTCGATTTCTGACTTGCGCAAAGGCTTCGGCTTCAATCCAGCTCGTAAAGTAGTCTGTCATAGCTAACATGAAGACTCACTATCCAGGTGCAGTAGGTAGTTTTCCTACGATGTCCATTCCCCACTTCATGAAGGGTTGGGTAGTGAGGATGGAATGTAAGTCGCTCTGGTGGGAGGTGTGAGACATGAGTGAACCTCTGACAACTGTCGCACTTCTTCACATAAGCGGCTGAATCGACGCGCATGGTCGGCCAATAGTATCCAATAGTGATTACTCGGTGTGCAAGGTTGTGTCCTCCAGCATGGTTTCCACATTCGCCTTCATGTAACTCAGCAAGGACACGTTGGACCTTCTTTGGGCTTGTGCACTTGAGGTAGGGGCCCGAGAATGATTTTCTACGGAGTTGGCCCTCATGCATGGTGAATCTAACGGCTCTTGCTTTTAGTCATCGTGCCTTGTTCTTGTCAGCAGGGAGTTCATCATGCTCCAAGTATTTTACTATCGGAGTCATCCAGCGGTCAGCTAGTTCAACTCCCATGGCTTCCTTAGGCGGCTTGTTTGGCTGTCCCTACCAGTTGGCAGGCTACTGCATGAATAGTAGAGGGATAGACGAGGGGGAAGAGCATTTGAGGGCTGAGCCGAGATTGGCAAGAGCATCAGCGTGGGAGTTCTCTGCTCTAGGGACTTGGACGATGGAAAACTCATCGAACTATGCCTGCAGCTCCTTGACCATGCTCAAGTCGATGTCATCTTCGAGTTGCATGCTTGATACGTGCCTTGTAGTTGATTGACCATGAGCTGGGAGTCAGACTTCACTTCTAGTTTCTTTGCTCCAATTTCTTTGGCTAAGGAGAGTCCAACTATGAGGGCCTCATATTCGACTTTGTTGTTTCATGCACTTAAACCCATACCGTATTGCCCGCTAGATGATGTCTCCTTCTGGCGCGACCAGTACCACTCCAAGTCCGCTTCCATTTACTTTACTCGAGCCGTCCACTAAAAGGGTCTACTTGGATGGTGATCCGCCGTTCATGCATAATAACTCACTTTCTGCTTGGGTGGTGGTATTCAGGGTGAAATCAGCAATGAAGTCGGCCAAGGCCTGAGATTTGACAGTGGTGCGAGGCTGGTATGATATGTCAAACTCACTGAGCTCTATTGTCCCATCGCAGAAGCCTAACATCGATAGTTCCGGTTTGTGCAGTATCTTCTTGAGTGGGAAGGAGGTGAGTACAACTATTGAGTGGCACTGAAAGTATGACCTAAGCTTCTTGGATGCATGGATGAGGGCGAGGGCTAACTTTTCCAACTGACTGTATTGTGTTTCTGCATCAAAGAATGACTTACTTACATAGTAGACCGGCAACTGCTTCGTTTCTTCTTCCCGAACTAGTACTATTGAGATAGCTGTCTCTAAGACCGCTAGGTTAAGAGTAGAGCTTATCCCCGTCCAAAGGTTTGGAGAGGAGTGGAGGGGAGGTAAGGTAACCGGTACCTTTTCAGGCTTGCTTGCAAGGCTTCGCAGGAGGCAGTCCACTCGAACTTCTTGGACTTTTTGAGGGCATGGAAGAAGAGATGGCACTTGGCGGCTGACCTGGAGATGAAGCGGCTCAAGGCGGCACACGTCCTGCGAGGCACTGGACGTCTTTCACTCAAGTTGGAGACGATATACCAAGGATTGCTCTGATTTGGTCGGGGTTGGCTTATATCCCTCGCTGAGTCACCATGTAGCCCAAGAACTTTCCTGACGAGACCCCGAATGAGCACTTGGTTGGATTTAGCTTCATGTTGTACTTCCTGAGGACGGTAAATGCCTAGCTGAAGTGGTCGAGGTGCTGTTCGGCCATCAGTGACTTGACGAGCATGTCGTCAATATATACCTCCATGGTGTCTCCTAGGTACTCGGCGAACATCTTGTTGACCAGCCGTTGGTAGGTGGCTCCGGCGTTCTTCAGGGCCGAATGGTATCACCTTATAGCAATAGGTTTCCCTTTCCGTGATGAAAGCTATCTTCTCTTGGTCGTCTGGGTGCATCAAGATCTGGTTATACCCTGAGAAAGCATCTATGAAACTAAGGAGCTCATGACCTGCGGTTGCATCGACCATCATGTCGATATGTGGGAGAGGGAAGGAATCCTTGGGACAAGCTTTATTTAAGTCTGTGAAGTCGATGCATACTCTCCATTTCCCGTTCTTTTTCTTTACGACCACGACATTCGCCACCATTACGGGGTAGTGGACCTCTTTGATCATACCATTGCTCAAAAGCTTCTTGACCTCTTCGTTGACAATTCGGTTATGCTCTGGCGTGAATTTCCTTCTCTTCTGTTTCACTGGTGGGTGATTTAGGTCTACCTTGAGTTCCAATGGACTATTGGTTCATAACGACTATTATGTCACGCTGGGACTGTGGCGGTGTCAGCTTTGGTTATGTTTGTGGAATTCTATTAGCTTCTCTCTTGTCTCGGGCGGAGGACCCTATGTTTGTCTTTCTCTCAGGATCATCCGGATGTATCTATACTTCATCCAACTCTTCCATAGATGGTTGATCGGAATCGGTCGGTAGGGTTGGATGAGACTGTAATTGCTATGAAGAGTTACCCTTGCCTTTGAAGGTGTTCTTGTAACAATCCCTAGAAGTTTTGGGGTCACCCTTGATCTCTCGTACCCTCCACTTGGTAGAAAATCTGATTGTCTGGTGGAAAGTAGATGGGACTGCCCACATGTCGTGGATCCAAGGTCGGCTCAAGATGATGTTGTATGGCGAGGGGCACTCGATTACCAGAAAAATGGTTTGTTTGTTAACTCTACCGGACAGCAGATACCCAGGCCCCAGGATGATCTCCCTCCCCAAGTAGTATACTGTCTCGTCAGCCTGAAACCAACTAGCAGTCATCTCCTCCATATTGATGTTTGCCTCTTCCAATCCCATAGCCTTCACTGCTTCGAGAAATAGGATGTTTGCTAAAGAGCCTCCATCTACGAATACTCTTTTTACTAGGATGTTGGTGACCTGCAGGGAGATGACTAGGGCATCGTGATGTTGGACTTCATGGTGGTGTTTGGCTCTGGCGTATCGCTTGGCTGATGAGTAACTTACTCCATTTATCTCTGATCCTTCGGAGATGAGCGAACAAAACCTTTTGGTGTAGGTTCTCGCGGAGGTGGTGATGGTTCTTTTGAATTCTTATGGCTGATGGTATTCTTCCCCTTGTCGGTTAGTAAATCCCAGAGATGTCCCCTCTTTAGAAGTGCAACGACCTTCCAATCGTAAGGCGATACAGTCTGTGGTATTATGCCTATGATCACTATGGAACTCGTACCATTTGGTCTGTCTTTCCTTACCTCGGGATTGAGCTTGCCTGGCCACTTAACAATGGATCCCATTCCCTTCATAATAGCGATGACCTAGGTTGGCTCGACATTGAGGTTATATTCCTGGTATCTTGTACCGGTTCACTCCAAATGGTTTGCTTTCAGTTCTTGTCGATGGCCGATCATACGATTTCCTTGCTCTGTTCGAATTGACGTGTTGGGGGTTAGTAGCGGTGCTCCATTGGCCTGTGTTTTGGCTTCCTGTCATTCCGCCTTGAATCGTATCTGGAGTGAATCGTTCAGTTTATTTCATCCTCCTCCCACCTTATTTGGATCACTGCCCGGGCTAGAGCATCTTCCATTGTGGTGCAACCCAACTTTGTAAGTTCTTTGTATAGCTCTCCGTCTAGGAGGAGACCCTTCCTAAAGGTATCTACGACTGTCTTAGGGTTACATGCAGGGATGGAGATCTTCTCTTTGTTCAACTTGCTGACATACTCCCATCAGTGGCTCTCCCCTTCTCTGGTATACTCTGTATAGGTCAACCGACAACTTCTCGAGTTTCTTGCTGCTGGCAAACTGTTCAACAAATGTGTCGGTGAGTTGAGCGAATGAATTGATGGATCCATTCGGGAGGTTCGTGTACCATTGGAATGCTGGGCCGGATAAACTCGAACCGAAACTTTTGCATATGCAGGCTTAAACAAGCGGCCTGGGGTATGGAGACGGTGAGCATCCGCCGCTTGTACGAGGCTATGTGATCGTCCTGGACGGCCTGTACGTCAGTATGCTTTCATGTTGGGGATAGTACACTTCTGAGGCATGTCGACTAGGGCGATCTCATCCACGAAGGGTGAATCCGCATAATAATGGGGCCTGCTTCTTCTTGGTTGGGATCGGCATTCCTGGAATGTGTCGCATCACTGCTTCCACATCGGCCAATCTCTTGGCTAGTACCTGTTCCATAGGAGAATGTGACGCCACTAGGTCATCCCACATGACTGTCGCCTTTGTAATTGCCTTTGGTACATTCCGTTAGGTCATCCCTCGTGGGGTAGTCTGACGAGTTGTTCCTTCATGCGTTCCCTGGTAGCATAGATCTTCGGTCATTCCTTCTGGTTGGATGACTCCCATGGTAACTGTTCTGGTGTTTCGCCCTACATGGATGGTCAGGGGAGTCCTCTGATAGTCATTCGGTTGGTCAGGATGGATGGGCTCGAGTGCTGTTTGTTTAGTTTGGCCGTTCATCCCGTGAGGATGAGCCGAGCCGAGTGGAGTATGTGTTAGGATGGTCGACTAGATGTAAAGTGGGATGGTTAGATTGGGCTAGTCTTGTGGATGAGGGCTTTCTCCCACCGGGTCATCTTGATCTTAGTGTTGGGATGAATCGGCTGAGTGATGTTCCACGGGCATATCTTTATCTCCATGGATCGTGATGTAACCTCGTCTGATCCACGTATCGGGTTTAGCGATGTGACGCGCCTTTTGCCGCTGCGATCGAGGGAATCAATGTCAGCTGTAAGGAGAGGTTGCATGGACGGAACAGGGGTGGGAATCGATTGGGGGGTGCCTGGCCAGTCAGGAACTCTAGATCATAAAATTGACTAACCTTCTCCTTGAGAGACTGGTTTTCTGACCTGATGGACGTGTTTTCTATCCGAATTGCATTGTTCTCGGCTTCCAATGCGGCTACCTTGTCCAAGTTCTGTTGCATGAGAGCGGTTAGAGCTTCCAGTTTGGCCTCGAGGCCGGGGTTAGCGTTGTTAGAGTTGTCAACCATGGAAAGTTCCTTTATGTAACAGGGTTCGTCGAGTTGAATGATTGCTAGAGGCCCCACGGTGGGTGCCAAACTGTAGACGTAAAAATCTACCTGTACGGAAGGGGGGTCTGATCCCGTGAGGTTAAGGCCACTAGCGATCCGCTGCACTTGCACACGTAGAAAAACAAACGCGTGAAGCGAATGAGAAACACCGGGGTGGTGTTTGCCGTAGGCACTCCGACGCTCAAGTCAGCAAGGCTGAAAGAGGTTAGTATAGTGAGCTGTGAGGGAGAAAGAGGTTACCTAAGTCTATGCTGAGACCTGTGACTACGGCAATGATGTAAAGCTCTCAAGTAGGAGCTTCGGATGTGAAGGTGTAATGTAGTGTCCTTTGTGAGAGGGCTAGCCTCTTTTTATATAGTGACTGTCTGGTCTCCCAATCCTGGTGGGAGTAGGAGTCCTAATGTGACTCTGATGCAAACCCTAGAAGAATTAAGGGCCGTGGTAAGTTGTCTTACCAGTGTCCGGATAGGAAGGTGATTCTGATTAGGAAAGTAACTTCGAGTAGGAAAGTTTTTTGAATAAGAAAATGACTTCGAGGAGGAGATTGATCAGAATGTGCATGTGATCTGGGTCTGGGCTCGGAACTCGCCTATAGGCCTAGGAAGTGAACTAGAACTGGGAGGCTCGTGCCTAGATGGTTTGGGTAGGCCGTATCTCGTATCGAATGGGACTAATCTGGCTTGGGCCTCTTTGGGATTTAGGCCTGATCTCTTCTTCATAAATGGTCTTGCTTTCCTATTTGGGTCCGAGGACGATTTTTGGCCCTAACAAAGGGAAGATGGAAAAGACCCATCTTTGATATCTTGATTGCTTCTTTCTTTCATCTTGCACCCCTTGTAAGTAGTAAAAAAAGGCATCTAGCTTAGGTCTAAGCAAATAAAAAATGGAAAGATGAAAGAAAGAAGCAATCAAGATATCAGATGGATCTTTTCCATCCTCCTCTTCATTTTGATTTTCTCTTATGATCCATAAGAATGGAGGAGATGACAGGTGTGTTGCTAAATAAAAATAAAGAAAGGAAGATAGGATGACTAAGAAAGAATTCCCTAACTGCATTCATAGAAGTAGAAGTCCGTCTTCCTAATTCCCTTGACCCTGTTCTCACCAAAGGTGTTCTGCATTAGTCCATCCCTCATACCTGGTAGCTTGTGTCTCACTCATATTGACCCAGGCAAGAGGAAGAATTTTGGAGTCTATCGGATACTAGCCATGAGTAAGAGTGAGATGAGAGAATGTGCTAAACTGATTGAAGATATTTGGAAGACAGAAGTGAGAGTGAGTAAGAACGATAGGGACGGGCGTCCATTCCTCCAAACTTCAAGTAAGGGGACGCCCTCCCGTCCATAATTTATGGACAGCATCCAAAAGTTAATGGGACTACCTGTCCCATAACTAATGAACGGCCGTCCCTAATTTTTATAAAAAAAATTATTCTATTTTACTGATGGACGGGCGTCCTTTAAATGGGGACACTCATCCGTAGTAAATGGACCCCCATCCATATAATATGGACGGGAGTCCATAGTAAGTGAACGACCTTCCATAGTTGATGAACGGCCGTTCACTAGAAAAAAATTAATAACTTGAAACGTGTCTGGTTTGCTGGTGTGAATCACGGAACACGTAAGTCGGTACAAGATTTCGGTGTAAAAAAGTTGGTGTCCGTAGCATTATTGATATTTGATTATTTGGCAACATCTTTTTAATGAAAAGACGAGGCAATGAACTAATTTAATTATAGGATAAGCTAAATCACTTATCTCATCATTCTATAATTAAAGAGATATTGATAAATCAATGACAAATATTCCAGTCATATTGTAGTAAAATCCTATATTTGCACTATTAAAAATACTCTAAAAGTATCTCTCATAAGAAAAAAAATTAATCAAATCCTCAAATTAAATCACTCCTTAGTAAGATCCATCACCATTACATGTAAAAAATCATAAACATGTATTAAGAAAATCAAAATACAAACACAATGATTGTATCTATAATTTTTAGCAATTTTAGAGTATCATATCATGTAAAAATTACTAAATTAATACAAATTAAGCCATATGGCTGTGTTTGTTTTGTTATTCATATCATACCCAAAATACATATTGGTTTCAATATTCTCAAAATCTAATCACATTCTGTTCAACTATTTTAAACCCCATAGGTTTGTTAATTTAGCTAAACACCCCCTATAATAAAATATTAAAAATTAACAAAAACACTCCTACCCACCCATCAAATGCCAGCCACCATCACTGGAGGGTGGCCAGAAGTCACCAAAATGGCGCACAACCGGTTGGGTAGCGATCTGGCCTTTTTCGAAGGCCAAATCTTTGGCCACATCTAGTTGTCAATGATGGCCAAGATTTGGCCGTCGTTGACAACCATATGTGGCTAGATCTGGCCGTAGATCCGGCCTTTTTCGGCCAGATGCCATGGTGGATTTGGCCGGAAAAGGCCAGATCGACCCACGACCACCTAGATCCAGCCAGTCATGTGCCATTACAATGACTTCCAACCACCCTCCGGCGGTGATGGCTGACTGCCAACATTTAATGGGTGAGTGATGGTGTTTTTGTTAATTTTTAATGTTTTATTGTCGGGGGTGTTTAGCTAAATTAACAAACCAGAGGGTGTTTTTGTTAATTTTCAGATCCTATCCTCGTAATAACAACTCAACTCAACTTTTTCAAAAATAATCTACTAAACACACTGATATCTCTCATAAGAAAAAAAAATTAATTTAATCCTCAAATAAAATCACTCCTTAGTAAGATCCACCACCATTACATGTAAAAAATCATAAACATGTATTAAGAAAATCAAAATACAAGCACAATGATTGAATCTATAATTTTTAACAATTTAGAGTATCATATCATGTAAAATTTACTGAATTAATATAAATTAAGCCATATACTTTCTTTTTTTTAATCCAAATAGACATGAAAATAATAAATACCGAAAAAAATCAATACTTTCCTAGAAACTCCAAAATAAATATTCAGATCTACATTGATTTTTCAAGTTAGTTTGATGCAGACACAATCACATCCGGCTATTGGCTCTTAACATAAATGAGGATTGACCACCAATTTTCCTTCAAAAGATTTCGGTTGTCATATCAGAATCAATAACAACGTAAAATTTCAAAGGTTCCATGGTTTAGATAAGTACCTGTGGTGTGACATCTATGTCAAGACCAGTGGGATCAGAGATAAAAGATTCATCAATTGAATAAACTAGAACCCCTCTGTTGTTGCTGCTGCAATGCTCCGATCAGTGGGTGTAAGTCTCAAGCATTTAGTTCGAATAATGGGCCTTCCACGATTAGGCATGGCTCCTGGTAAATCGTAATCTAACTTTCCTCGTGCTTTTTTATCAATCCCTTCTTTTGTGTCACTGTTACCCTCATCATCAAATCCCCATGTGTGTCGCCCCGAACCCCTCGTTGAAGTGATCTCCAATTCTAACAACGAAGTCTCCCAAAATTGAAAAGTATCCACCGGAATGCCTTGTCCTTCCCACTTCTAACGCACATCGTATGGGCAAAAAATGGTCTTGGGCCTTATCAAGCCCAAGTTTGTAACATCTACAACATGACTCAAGACCATGGCCCAACCTGGATAGGCCCGTTAGCCCATATTATCTATTAAGGGTCCAGTGTTCTATTCAAACCTTAAAGACATCCACTTCCTATTTTACCACTATTCTAATTCTCCCAAGAGATCCATCTGTATCATAATTCATCTAAGATCTTGAATCTTATATGAATTAGAACTCTTACTATTCCAAAGGCAAATAAATCAAAGACTTTCCTATTCACTAAACTTCTATAATTATGGACTTAGAGTCCTACTAGGATTCAAAGATCTTATGACTACTATACAAACAGAGGTCTGCCCTCTCACAAGGATCCATGATCCAATATTCAATCTCCACTATTCAAAATCACCTCCTTACTCCTAAGTTCTTGCTCCTGAGAATTCTTCACCTTCGTCATGGTCCTGGAGTTCGACAAGACTCCCAGTAATCCTTCTTTTCCTTAACTCTTATTAAATATCATCTTTCAGTCTTGTTGACTTGAGTGTTGGAGTGCATACCACAAACACCACCCCGATGTTTTCTGTAAGCTTCATGTTTGTCTCTTCGTGTGTGCAGACTAGCCGGATTGTCAATGGCTCCAACCTCACGAGATCAGTCCCTGTTTTTGTAACCGTAGATTTTTTGCATCTATAATTTGACACCCACCGTGGGGCTCTGACAATCATCTACCAACGACGACTTGCAACATGAGAGGAGGCATGGAACTGCCTCCGACTGACATCGTCAATAAAAAAGTTTCACCATGATAAGAAAGTTTTTCTTTACCTTTCTTCATTTTAAATCCATTGAAAGTATCTAGGAATCATTCATCTATCGTATTTTATTTGTTCAACACGAAACATGATACTTTGAAGCATTAGAACACATCTCCCATGTTTATTATTTATTCATGCACCGCTTTAAACATTGATCACATTTTGGGACTTTATGTGCATCAGTGCATGTCTAATTGCCTCTTTGGAATGTATTTCATGTTTTAAATATCCTTGTGTGCAGGGGTGGACCCAGGATTTTTGCCTAGAGGGGGCCCATCGCTCCGCCACTGTTTGTCAATCAACTAGTGAAAACATAAGAAAATAACATCCAATTCACAAGGGAACACAAGAAAAAAAATTTCGTAGAAAAACCTCTTCAATGTGAAAAGATAAAAAAAAACCACGAAATCTAACGATCAACTTAAATTCAATATAATAAAAAAAGTTTACAATACCCACAAATCCACCAAAAATATTTTATATAAATTTAGAGCTCAATCACAACTCTAACAAAAGTAAAATACACAAAGGTTTACAAAGAGATGGATTACAATCACTCCAAATCCAGATCCAAACGTTAACATTCGAACTCAACCGTCTCGATTAAAGATCCACACATCCTCTATGTATTGACCCAAAAATCAAGTTAGAATGGTATATCTAAAGATCTAAATAATATGAATATTGATTATTTAAAAATGAAAGCAAGTTAGAATAGTATACCTGAAGATGTTCAATTTAACACGATTTTCCGCTTCATTATGTTCTGAAAATGTTCAATGATATCTTCATTTTGAATTGTAGCAAAAACTTCATTTTCAATGTAAACCACTAAGCAATTGTTCATCCACTCATCTCCCATTCGATTACGCAAAATATTCTTAACAAGATTCATTGCAGAGAACACCCTTTCAATTGTTGCAGTAGCCACGGGCAAAACCAGTGCTGATTTAATAAGCAAAAAAACTTTGTCGTAAGCAACATCCTTCTTAAACTCAACCATTTTTTTGCAAGATTGGCAATCCCATCAATATGAGTGAAATTGGCATTGGTACTAGCATCCTTATAATAATTTTCAAGTTGATTATCGAGCAACCAATATTTTAGTAGGCTAACATTCAGTGGACGTGAGTGAGAGAAGTTGAGAGTGAGATTTTTTTAATTTCTGGTTGCAGACTTGCAAGTTAGGAAACTGCCGTCACATGTGAAACTTTTAGAGAAGTTGGGAAGAAGAAGTGGAATATGAAAAAGACAAAACCCACTTTTTCATTTTTTTTAACTTTTACCTTTTTTAACCTTTAAAAAAAACTTACATTTTTTTTTTTTTAAAGTTGAGGTCAGGCCTAGGCCTACCCTCAAAGAGTCTGGGTCCACCCCTGCTTGTGTGTCTTGGCCGTGTTTTAGAATGTCTAAAACATCTTTCCAAAACTGACTTTCAAGCCAAAATCCCAAAACCCTTACGTAGATTCATTCAACTCTAGAATATATTCAAAACCCACCAAGCCGAATGAAGGTATCGCATCTTGATGCCCCCTTGCAGAAACGATTTTTGCTTCTTTCCAAACGCCAAAAAAAAAAAAAAATTCAAAGCCTGTCCGTTTTCTTCAGAAGTGCACAAATACAAACTCAAGAGGAAAGAGCCAAGCACTTTCATGAATAATGATTGATGATGACGAGTTCCTTTCCATCAACTTCAAGACCTACCAGGATCCTTTAATACACGCACTTAAGTTTCCCTTTTTTGGTCACTTGTTTAATTAATTTTACCACTTTTCCTGCTATATAAACCCTTTGCATAATTCATCAATTCCAACAAAAT
Organism: Pistacia atlantica; assembly: GCA_026229545.1. NCBI lineage: Eukaryota > Viridiplantae > Streptophyta > Magnoliopsida > Sapindales > Anacardiaceae > Pistacia > Pistacia atlantica. Next base: position 13,376,755 of record CM047910.1, on the reverse strand, counting down.
ATCAAGGCTTTAGCTCAATCCATGGCTTCTTATTCTAGCAAAATGCTAATGACTTTTATGGTTTTTCGCTATTTCATGCAACTTCTGCTAATTTCTACCAAATTTTGATATAACTTGGGGAGATGGTCGTGGGTAAATTCTCAACAACGGCACTGTTACTGCCTACTACTTAAAATTAGAAGGCTTAGCTTGGGATGAGATAGACTTTGAATTCCCGGGAAATTTAAGCGGTGATCCTTACACTATTCACACTAATGTATTTAGCCAAGGCAAAGGTGATAGAGTGAGGAACAACAACATCAGCAGCAGTAGATGTTGGCTCAGCAAAACCTCTCAAGTATGCATCATCAACAATTGGGACCCACAAAATGATATTTCAGGATTATAGTCGCGGCAACAGTAACAATTACTTGGAAATCATTCCGGAGACTCAAGCATGCAAACTAATCAACACTTTATGCATATGCTACAACAATCCAAGGTTCCATTGCAGCAACGAAGCCAACAGAGTGCACCTTTATTACCAAATCAAGGGCAACAGCATAAAGTTGCAACAGCCAAAGCTCAAACAACAAATGCGGCCCCACCAGAGGCAGCGTCAAATGATACAGAAGCCAATGCAACAGTAGCAACAATTGCATCAACGAGCAAAGTAGCACCTGCCGGGGCATGTGCAAACGCATCGTTCGCTTAAATGATCCTCCATTCGAAACCACTCTGGCACATTTTGCATGCGCACCATTTTTGCCTGGTACGTTTTACTTAAAACTTCATTTTGCTCGACCTTTGCCAATCACATGATAGAAGTATTCACCACCATTTGTCTTTTTTCTCCATTTGACTTACTTTTCATTCGGTTTATTATGCATGCATGCCATGCATATTATTTCTCCATTTGGTCTATTCTCCATTTGGTTTTTTCTTCTCCATTTAGTTTGTTGCTTAACATATGCACACCATACATGACACTATATGAATCGTCTTAAGTCTTCTACTTGGGTCCGCATTTAAACTAAAGAGCAGAGCCAACTCGACAATATCTCACACAGTAATCCACACCACCTGAACCCGTGTGGATTGAAATACATATAGTTTAGAAAATATCCCAAGTATTCAATCGGCTTGGCCCTTTTTTGTCAAGGAATACAAGAGAATTACCTAAGTCTTACATGCAACTTGTTTAAAATGAATGGAAACACCGTCAATATGCCCGACTCATCCTCTCACTCGGTTCGATGCATCAAGTGAGGACACCTTCACAAGATGTGCCTCACATCCTCTCACTTGGTTTGATGCACCGAGTGAGGACACCTTCATAGGATGTGCCTCACATCCTCTCACTTTGGTCGCTTGTCCAAGTGGTAACACCTTCAATGGATGTACACTACGTCCCATCACTCGGCTCGATGCATCGAGTGAGGTCACCTTCACAAGATGTGCCCTACATCCTCTCGCCCAGTTTGCTTGACCGAGTGGTTTCACCTTCACCCACTTTGAACATTCTCACTCGGCTTGAGACATCTCCATTCAGCCCAGATCATTGCCGTTTGAACTGGACTACTATCCAAGTTAATTACTTAACTTAGAGAGTGGGGGTTAACTGTGTAGGCAAAAAATCGTCTTAGGCCTTATCAGGCCCAAACGCATAACATCTACAACATGACTCAAGACCATGGCCTAAACCTGGATAGGCCTGTTAGCCCATATTATCTATTAAAGGTCTAGTGTTCTATTCAAACCCTAAAGACATCCACTTCCTATTTCACCACTGTTCTAATTCTCCCAAGAGATCCATCTGTATCATAATTCATTCAAGATCTTGAATCTTATATGAATTAGGACTCTTACTATTCCGAAGGCAAGTAAATCAAAAACTTTCCTATTCACTAAACTTATATAATTTTAGACTCAGAGTCCTACTAGGATTCAAAGATCCTATGACTACTATATAAACAAAGGTCTACTCTCTCATAAGGGATCCATGATTGAATATTCAATCTCTACTACTCAAAATCACCTATTTGCTCCCAAGTTCCTACTCCCAAAAATTCTACACCTTTGTCATAGTCCTGGCCTCCGACAAGACTCAACAAGACTCCCGGTAATCCTTCTTCCCCTTAGTTCTTATTAAATAGCATTTTTCAGACTTGCTGACTTGAGCGTTGGAGTGCCTACGGCAAACACCACCCCGGTGTTTCCCGTAAGCTTCACGCTTGTCTCTTCATGTGTACAGGTCCAGCGGATTGTTAGTGGCCTCAACCTAACACGATCCATCATTTCTGCAACCATAGATTTTTTGCATCTACACACATGAACATATTTGGATGTCCACAACTTAATTAGAAGCTTCCTCTTGATTCTGGGTGCGCAAACCAATTAAAATTATTATTGAAGCAAAGGAACGTTGGTGGGAAGAGTTGGAATAGGAGGATCAAGCTATTTGGAATGTTGTTTTTCTTCCCTATTTCAAATCCCAAGGTTGATAATTAACAGGGCACCACCACTGGTCACTGGGTGGCCTAATGGTAAAAGAGCAAAAGGAGTTTTTCCAAGCTTCTGAGTTTGAGTCCTTCCAGGCCCTAATAGGGGTGGTCACTGGAGGATTACCATTGGGTGGGAGGATCAAGCTATTCAAAATGTTGTTGTTCTTCCCTATTTCAAATCCCAACGTTGATAATTAATAGGGCACCACCAATGAGTGGCCTGATGATAAAAGAGTAAAAGAAATTTCTCCAAGCTTCTGAGTTTGAAGTCCTCCCAAGCCCTAATAGGGTTGGTCACTGAAGGGTTAACTAGTCAGAATTTTAGGGTACTAGGAGATTAGTTGAGATGCATATAAGTTAGCCCGAACACCCTCAATCATTAAAAAAAAAAAAAAAAACATGGCATTTGTATTTGCATTTTTATTTTGATTCACGACCTTTTTAATTTGTTCGTATTGTTGACTCTGTTTCTTTGCCAATCATAGTTTTATCCAAGTTTTGCTTGTTTGTCCTGGTGCAGTTATGCTTTCTCATTCATCAAATCTTGTCTTACCACTCTTTGGAAAGAGGTAGCTCAAACCAGTATGTTGTCAAAGAGATGAAAAGAAGGTTTATGTACCCCGTCTTCGAATTTGATATTCATTATTCCGAAGGTTCTGCGAGCATTATTTATCTATGCAGAAATTTAGGCTAACCCTAGATCTTTCTCCTGCTAAAAAATCTTCATATTGTCTTGTTGATAAATGGAGTAAAAGAATTTGATTTGAAAGTTCACCTGCATAGCCATGTCAATGTTTTCTGCTGAATTCATAACTAGTTTAAACTTTAAAGCTGTCCTAGAAAAATCTAAAATCTAATGTAGCATCAGAAAATAAAAATTGTTTCATTTATTTTATTTTTGACTTCTTTTTTTGCTCTTAATGTTTGTTTTCTGGATGTTTAACTTTTGAAGTGGAAATAAGATTTTTGAATATAATTAAATTTAAGAAATAGTTTTAACACAAATAAAATGATGACCTTTTTTGTCGACTAAAAGTAAAATTAATTTGTGTTTTTTTTTTTATGCAAATTAATGTTTACTAATTCGATAAATTAAAATAAAATTTTTTGGTGGTTGTGCATGTAGCACCACCTTTCAATTTAGAAGGTGTAAAATCACATGCATCCAAATCATTAAATTGAATCAAACCCAAATCGATATGTGACATTCAATTCATTTTACTAGCTATACTTATAAAATATATAATTTTAATTTTAATTAATAAAATACAAATTTTAAAAGAAATATAAATAAAACTTATCAATTATATTTATAACCATATCCAAATTCCAATATAATACATAATTAATAATATCCCATATAATTTTTCAGGCCAATAGGACTGGTCTTGGGCCTAAGCTGGCCTTAGGGACCAGTCCGGGTCCTGATATTTTTTATGGGTCTGAAACCGGTTCAAGCCCATGAGGAATGATATTTGAAAGACTGGTCCCTAAAATATGGGCCCAGTTCCTGGCCCGGCTTGGGACTGGGCCTTGCCCAGCTCTGATTTAAAAGCTCACAGTTAAGATAAGTACAAATGAATCCATTTGACAAGTAAATAACGGAGCCCCCTAATATTTCCTCAATATTTTAAAACCCCTCAAAGTTCTGAATATTTTTCAGCCATCTCTAGATAAAAAATCTAGCAGGTTAAACCCTTCTGTTGCCTTCCGGCTTCCTCTCATTGAATTTATGAGTTGGGTGTTTGCGACTCTTTGTCCATTGCAATAAAAAATTCCAAGAATTATTGACAACTTAACAAACTTTTATATATTTCATCGAACTTAAAAAAAAATTAAGGTTCTTAGGGAAAAAAAAAAAGCAATTTCTGATGAATTTTGGAAATATATATCAAAAGAAGTGATTGGTTAGAAAAATTTATAATTATCATAAATTTGTTAATTTTATAAAGAAAAAAGAATAAAAAATGGTGGTATTACGTTCATATAATAAAAAAATATTAGTTTTCTTAAATTTCTTTATAAAGAAATTTTCTCTTCTCTACATTGCTGTGTAGGCATCCATCAATAGAAACACCTTCTTTCCCTTATTTCTTGGATACCTTGACCAGTTTGCTATAATATTTTAAAATAAAGGTAAATAAAATTAATAATTAAAATAGAATTGATATATAATTACCAAGTAATACTATTCTTGTTAAAACTTATTCCAAATTTCATATCTTAAATTATGTGTCATCATATATGACATTGATATATAAATGAAGTAATGATGTATTAAATGATATGATAATCTCATATATTTACTCCAACTTGTACTATGAAGTGGCCTAAGGGTGTAAACGAGCTTAGCCGAGCCGAGCTTAGCTTTGGACTAATCGAGCTCGACTAGTTTGCTATAGTATCGAGCTTGAGTTTAAAAAAAAGGAAAAAAAAAAAGACTCAACTTTTCCACTTTCCCAATGAGCTTGAGCTTTTCGAGCCAAGTTCCTCATGAGCTCGACACTATAATTGAGTCGAGCCGAGCTTAAGCTTCCACCGAGCCAAGTGCGAGTGGCTACACTCGCGGGCCAACACCCTTACTATGAACAAGTTACACGAGCTGACATGACATTAAACTAAACAAAAGGTGGGGATATATAAGTGATTTTGACTTAAAAATACCGAATAGATGATTGACACTCTTAGCGCAAAGGGATACAAATAATACAATTTTCAAACTTTAAGGGTCCACTTGATTAAAAGTGAAAAAGTTGAATTAACTAGATCTAAGATTCTTCATAGTGGTATTGTTGTACTTGAGATTGGGGGCATCCAATTGAGGTTGGCCTTTGTCCGCATCCTGGACAAAGGGGGCATGAAGTTCCAAAACTGTTTTGTTTTGTTAAACGTTGGTTTTTGTTGATACAAAAATTTTTACCAACCAAAGAGATCTTATTGACCTTAGTGGAATCGAACGGATGTGGGCGTGATTACGGATAATCAGCGATGGGTGAATGATAAATGCAATAAAGTAAAAGATAATAAGATTTTTAAAGTGGTTCGTGCAAGGTAACCTCTTATGCCTACGTCCATTATTCTTGTATTTGTTGTAAGAGCTTACAATAAGAGTTTTATGAAAAATTTCTAATCCCTTTTTCATCATTTAAGGGGGTTTATATACAAAGGTTTGTACAAAGGAAAGAGCAAAAATAAAATGATTACAATTGATTTGAACTGCAACTCCGATATTTTCTCACAATTGGGCATTGTGATTACGCAGAGATTATTGTTAACCTGATCATTCTCGTAATATCTCAGATCTGCAGTTATCTAGGAATTGATTGAACGATCATTCGGGTTGTTCGCAATTAGTTTGTGCTGAGTCGAGCTATATGTCGATGAACTTATACTGGATCGAACAACCGGTAGAGTCAGACTAATTCTGGATCGATATAATACCTCGCCAACTCACTGAGTTTGATAAAAAATCACACACAATAGTTTTGTTTAAAGATGTTCCATGGATGGAAATCAGATGACATGATATGAAATTATATAGATAGATCTTAAATATATCAAATAATATAGTTTTTCATATCGGCACAAAATTAGCACACCATATATACAAAATGTATATATACGACACAATTTAATACTTCTATTGATCATAATATAAATGTTTTCGATGTTTACCTTTTATTGACACTTCATATGAGCTTAAATGATATATTATATGAGTGTTTTGTATTAAAACGACATGTCTTGTAGTGTCTCATACTGGATTAAGTTCTTGATTGCTTGAAAATGTTTAGCTCCGGTTGTGGGCCGGATTGTGTACCTTTTCCAATACAAAAGGTTTCGTTGGGAGCCACTGATTAAAAGCACCTCCGAATTCCTATTCATTTTAAGAAAATGATTGTTTTCATAACATATATAATAGCTTCTTTTCTTATACTATTTACAAACTGTTGAATATTTTGAAATTCTCAGTGAGATACATGTGGCAATACATCCGTTATGATAATCAAACATGTGAACCATGAATTCGACCTCAACGTGTCCTCATTGTTCATGACAGGGGGATCTAGCATCTTTGAGGGTAGGCCCAGATTTTAAAAAAAATTACAAATATTTATAATTAATTGTTTTTATATCAAAAAGTACAAATATATATGGTTTACAATCAAACTAATTGCTATAATATGTTAATACATCAATGTCAGGCTCACCCATTATAAATGTTGCGGCTATATTGGCCCACTAGTTTCATTATTATAAATATATTATATATATGCCGTATGCGGCCAATCTCCATAGGACCACAACTTTTGTATCCCTAATATTATTTAGTGGGTGCGCCTCTCTTTCTCTTTGTCTTACTGGATCGGTTGAAGTTACAACTTTTGAATACTATTTTCTGCTTTATCAGTTTTAGGTATGTATATGACTTATTTTAGTTTAGTTTATTTTAAGGTTAAATCATATTTGTTTTTATGGAGGTTTTTTATTCTGATGAAAAAAGTATGAATCTTATGAGTTTGTTTTGTGTTTGTTTGATTTTGTAATTAGTTGAAAACGTTATTATTAATTTGTGACTTTAAATATCACAAATACATTTATAAAATTAATTTTTTATATAATTAGAGGACAACTTGATTTGCACTACTCATTAATATATTAATAAATATATTTTTATTATTTTATAATGTGATTAGTTGACTAAGTATGCTCTAACAGTAATTAAATTAAATCTAGTTGATCTATGCCAATAATTTAAATAAGTCAAAAAATTTATTAGCAAATTATATAAGTTTTTAAATTTCACTAAAATGATTTTAAATTTAAGAAATAATTTTAATACAAATAAAATGATGACCTTTTTTGTCTACTAAAAGTAAAATTAATTTGTGTTTTTATTTTTATTTTTTTCATTTTTTTTTATGCAAATTAATGTTTACTAATTCGATAAATTAAAATGAATTTTTGGTTGTTGTACATGTAGCACCACCTTTCAATTTACAAGGTGTAAAATCACATGCATCCAAATCATTAAATTGAATCAAACCCAAATCGATATGTGACATTCAATTCATTTTACTAGCTATACTTATAAAATATATAATAATAATTTTAATTAATAAAATACACGTTTTAAAGGAAATATAAATAAAACTTATCAATTATATTTATAACCATGTCCAAATTCCAATATAATACATAATTAGTACTATCCTATATAATTTTCTACCGGTGCTATGGGCCTAAGACTAATCCTAGGAACCAGTCCAGGCCCTGATATTTTTTATGGGCCTGGGACGGTACCAAACCCATTGGGCCTGGCTGGGACTGGGCCTTGCCCAGCTCTGAATTTAAAAGCTCTCAGTTAAGACTTAAGAGAAGTACAAATTGAATCCATTTAACGAGTAAATGGATATTTGCCCAATGATCTCTCAAACTCTTAAAAAACGATGACTCTATTACTTAAACCCCTCAAAGCTCTGAATATTTTTCAGCCATCTCTAGATAAAAAATCTAGCAGGTTAAACCCTTCTGTTACCTTCCGGCTTCTCTCATTGAATTTATGAGTCGGGTGTTTGTGACTCTTTGTCCAATGCAATAAAAAATTCCAAGAATTATTGACAACTTAACAAACTTTTATATATTTCATCGAACTTAAAAAAAATTTAAGGTTCTTAGAAAAAACAAGAAAAAAAAAAAAAAGCAATTTCTGATGAATTTTGGAAATATATATTGTTAGGGCCAAAAATCGTCCTTGGCCCAAATAGGAGAACGGGACTAAATGAGGAAGAGACCAGGCCCAATCCCGATGCGGTCCCATTCGGATTAGGCCCATTTGATATGAGATACAGTTGGCCCAAACCATCGGGTCCGGGCCTCCAAATCCCAGTTCACTTCCTGGACCTATGAGCAAGTCCAGAGCCCAGGACACCCACATATCACTTTCCTATTCCAGATCAATCTCCTATTCGAGGTCACCTTCCTATTTATGTCACTTTCCTACTCGAGGTTATTTTCCTATTCGGGATCACCTTCCTATTCGAACACTGGTAAGACAGCTCACCATTGCCCTAATTCCTCTAGGATTTGTATTAGAGTCACACTAGGACTCCTACTCCCACCAGGACTGGGAGACTAGACAATCACTATATAAGCAAAGGCTAGCCCTCTCATAAGGGAGATTAGATTACGTTACACCTTCACACTCGAAGCTCCTACTTGAGAGCTTCACATCACTGCCGTAGTCACAGTCCTCACTAGACTTCCAGCAACGTCTCTACTCCCTAGCCCTCACTATACTAGCCTCTTTCAGCCTTGCTGAGTTTAGCGTCAGAGTGCCTACGAAAAACACCATCTCGATGTTTTCCATTCGCTTCACGCTTGTTTCTCTACGTGTGCAGGGTGGATCGCTAGTGGCCTCAACCTAACGGGATCAGACCCCCCTTCCGTACAGGTAGATTTTTACGTCTACAGTTTGGCGCCCACCGTGGGCCCTCTAGCAATCATTCAGCTCGACGAACCTTGCTATGTAGAGGAATTTTCCATGGCTGACCCTTCGAACAACGCTAACTCCGGCCTCGAGGCTAGACTAGAGGTTTTGACTGCTCTCATGCAACAAAATTCAGACAAGATGGTTGCATTGGAAGCCGAGAACAATGCACTCCAGAGCGAAAACACATCCATCAGGGCCGAAAACCAGTCTCTTAAAGCAAGTTGAGTCGGCTATGATCCGAGCTTACGCCTTGCAGTACCTCCCAATCGATTCCGCGTCCCACTTCCATCCATGCAACCTCTCCAAACCCCAGAGCACAGACCCTCGGCCTCTAGTAAAAGGCCACGTCCATTAAGTTCATCGGTGGTCGACGACTCGATCCTGACTCATGGAGGAAAAGATCTGCCAACAGAACCCCATTCATCCGATCCACCCCAGTCTCGAGATCAAGAGACAAAAAGCGCACACCTACAAGACCAACCCATTCTTACCATCCAGCCTCACCTCCACTCAACCATCCCCGCACAAACACCATTCGGCTTGGCTCACCCTCACGGATTGAACGGCCAACCCAACCAAACTATAACACTCGAGCCCACCCATCCTTACGGACCGAATGAATATCAAACAACCCCCCTGACCATTCATGTAGGGCGAAACACTAGATCAGTTACCATGAGTCATCCAACTAGAGGGAATGAACAGAAATCCGGGCTATTAGGGTGTGCACGAAGGAATGATCCACTAGACTACATCCGCGGGATGACCTAACGGAATATGCCAAGGACGAATGTAATGGTTGACCCAGTCAAACGGGATGACCTAGTGGTATCCCCCTCTCTTATGGAACAGGTACTGGCCAAGAGGCTAGCTGATGTAGAGGCAGTGATGAGGCGTATCCCAAGAATGCGGTCCCGACCAAGAAGAGCATGTCTCACTGTTACGCAGATTCACCCTTTGTGGATGAGATCGCCCTAGCCGACATGCCCTAGAAGTATATTATTCCCAGCATGAAACCCTACGACGGCACAACTGACCGGATGATCACATAGCCTCGTACAAGCAACGGATGTTCACTATCTCAATATCCCGAGCGATGAGGGAAGCCTGCATGTACAAGAGTTTTGGTTCAAGCTTATCCGGTCCAACACTCCAATGGTACACAAATCTCCCGAACGGTTCCATTGACTCATTCGCTCAGCTCACCGACACCTTTGTGGAGCTGTTTGCCAACAGCAAGAAACTCGAGAAGCTGTCGACCGATCTATACAAAGTATACTAGAGGAGGGGAAAGCCATTGAGAGAGTATGTCAGCAGATTCAAGAAAGAGAAGATTTCCATCCCTTCCTGTAACCCTGAGACAGTCGTAGACGCCTTTAAAAAAGTTCTCCTCCTGGATGGTGAACTATACAAAGAATTGACGAAGCTAGGTTACACCACGATAGAAGACGCCTTGGCCAGAGCAACGATTCAAATAAGGTAGGAGGAAGATGAGATGAATCAGGCAATTCACGCCAGGTATGACTGAATGTAGAACGACAGGAGGCCAGAGCTCAGATCTATTGTAGGCCCTATAAGGTCACCAAAAAAGTAGGGAAGGGTGCCTACCTGCTCCAAACTCCTAAAGGCAAAGACATCAGCAATAGTTGGAACACAATCTATCCCACATGCTACTATTAGGTGAAATCAATCTAAATATTTGTTGTCTTTTCATTTTTTATTTAAAAAGGATGAGTGGGCCCATCCACTGCCTTCATAGACATTCGGTCTCACGGCCTGAATTCAATGAATCATTATTCAGCAACTAACACCTTCGAATCAACCCTGCCCGATTCATGAGCTTTCACACTTCGAATCGGCCCTGCTCGATCCACAGATTTGTATCTTCAGATTGACCCTGCTTGATCCACGTAATTACACCTTCGGAATCGACCCTGCTCGATCCACAGATTTACATCTTCAGATCGACCTTGCTCGATCAAATGTTTATTACACCTTCGGATCGACCTTGCTCGATCCACGGATTTGCATCTTCTGATCGACCTTGCTTAATCCACGTAATTACACCTTTGGATTGGCCCTGCTCGATCCATGGATTTGCATCTTCAGATCGACCTTACTCGATCAAATGTTTGTTACACCTTTGGATCGACCCTGCTCGATCCACAGATTTACACCTTCGGAATCGACCTTGCTCGATCCAATGGATTTACACCTTCAGATCGGCCCTGCTCGATCCACGATTTGTATCTTCAGATCGACCCTGCTCGATCCATGTAATCACACCTTCAGATCGACCCTGCTCGATCCACGGATTTACATCTTCAGATCGACCCTGCTCGATCAAATGTTTGTTACACCCTCGGATCGACCTTGCTCGATTCATGGATTTACACCTTCGGATCGACCTTGCTCGATCCACGGATTTGCATCTTTAGATCAACCCCTTGCTTTCGATTTACGATTTTTTTCATCGCACTGCGACTCCCACGGATTTACACCTTCGGATCGACCCTGCTTGATCCACGAATTTACACCTTCGGATCGGCCCTGCCCGATCCACGAATTTACACCTTCGAATCGACCCTGCTTGATCCACAGTTTCATCTTCGGAACGGCCTTGCCCGATTCGTGGATCCACGACCGGTTGATCGGCCAATCCCGGTTCGATCGTTACAGCTTGCTACACATTCACTGGCGACCGAGAAGGGTTCTTACACCTCAAAATTGACAAGTCATTGACCTAACCCAACAGAGAGTTCACACGACTCAGCCATTGGGCTGCACCAAAATCAAAACACAAGCATACGACTCAACTCTACCATCCTCACTCTCTCGGAACCAAGTATTAGATCTCCACTCTACCCAGTAGACCGACCGACTGAACTCCACTATCCTCACTCCCTAGAAACCAAGTATTAGATCACCACTCTCCCTATGGACCGACCGATCGACCCGATTTTTTTAAACTTTGACTATCACCACTACCCCACCCCACGCCACCGATCAACACACAGACTTAACCTATCTAAAGATTCAATCGCCCTTCCTACCCGACCGAGCCAGCACATTGCAACAGGCCGGCTCTCGCAACGAAGTCGACACTCCCATGCTTCACGTCCAAGAGATTATCCCAATCGAGGCGATTGACTAGGAGTAGTCTAGCACTTATTCACCCTTGAGGCGATCAAGCCAAGGGGCCTTGCATATTTGATCTTCCATAGTGGACGAGTGGGCAGCCATGAGTCAAATGTTTGCACATTTTGTTTGGCCCTTTGGCATCCAGTAAAGAGCGATGTGGAATCACAAGCACAAGTCTTACGGTCCAACAAGCCGGTTGAGCCGATTCCATCCCACTCGATCAACCCGAGCACCCCAACCGAACGAACCTTTAATTTAACATCGTCTCCAACTCATTCGACCTGGCATGCCGAGCGGATACCCTTGTCATGGGATTTTAGTTCACTTCTCTAGTTGACAGGACACACTGAACGAGCACGTAAGCCCTAGAAGTCTCGTTATCTCAGTCCCTTCGACCCTTCACACTGATCGGGCACACCCTTTTGGGGTGATTGCATATTCCAGATCAGCTTTGATACCGAGTGACCCTTGACTACGAATCACCTACATCAAACTGGTCAGCTACGCCGACAATCGGCCGTCCAGGAGGGGAGATTGAGCGCGCCTCGATCGCTTCCTACTCTTTGACTTAAGAAAAACTTAACTCAGAGAGTGCGGGGCAAACTGTTAGGGCAAAAAATCATCCTTGGCCCAAATAGGAGAACGAGACTGAATGAGGAAGAGACCAGGCCTAATCTCGATGCGGCCCCATCCGGATTAGGCCCATTTGATACGAGATACAGTCTGCCCAAACCATCGGTCCGGGCCTCCAAATCCCAGTTCACTTCCTGGACCCATGAGCAAGTCCAAAGTCCACGGCACCCACAGATCACTTTCCTATTCCAGCTCAGTCTCTTATTCGAGGTCACCTTCCTATTCAAGTCACTTTCCTACTCAAGTTACTTTCCTGTTCGGGATCACCCTCCTATTCGAACACTGGTAAGACAACTCACCACCGCCCTAATTCCTCTAGGGTTTGTATCAGAGTCACACTAGGACTCTTACTCCCACTAGGACTGGAAGACTAGACAATTACTATATAAGCAGAGGCCAACCCTCTCACAAGGGAGATTAGATTACATTACACCTTCACACCCGAAGCTCCTACTTGAGAGCTTCACATCACTGCCGTAGTCACATTCCCCGACTAGACTTCCGGTAACGTCTCTACTCCCTAGCCCTCACTATACTAGCCTCTTTCAGCCTTGCTGACTTAAGCGTCAGAGTGCCTACAGCAAACACCACCCCGGTGTTTTCAATTCGCTTCACACTTGTTTCTCTACGTGTGCAGGTGCAGTGGATCGCTAGTGGCCTCAACCTCACGAGATTAGACTCCCTTCCGTACATGTAGATTTTTACGTCTACATATATCAAAAGAAGTGATTGGTTAGAAAAATTTATAATTATCATAAATTTGTTAATTTTATAAAGAAAACATTACATGTATAAAATAATAAAAAATGGTGGTATTACGTTCATATAATAAAAAATATTAGTTTTCTTAAATTTCTTTATAAAGAAATTTTCTCTTCTCTACGTTGCTGTGTAGGCATCCATTAACAGAAAAACCTTTTTTCCCTTGTTTCTTGGACACCTTGACCAGTTTGCTTTAATATTTTAAAATAAAGGTAAATAAAATTAATGATTAAAATAGAATTGATATATAAGTACCAAGTAATACTATTCTTGTTAAAACTTATTCCAAATTTCATATCTTAAATTATGTGTCATCATATATGATATTGATATATAAATGAAGTGATTATGTATTAAATGATATGATAATCTCATATATTTACTGAATTAAAAAACAATAAAAAGGTCCAGCTTGTACTATGAAGTGGCCTAGGGGTATAAACGAGCTGAGCTAAGTCGAACTTAGCTTTGGACTAATCGAGCTTGACTCGTTTGCTATAGTGTCAAGCTCGAGTTCGAGCTTGAGTTTAAAAAAAATAAAAATAAAAAATAAGCTCCCAACTTTTCCACTTTCCCAACGAGCTCAAGCTTTTCGAGCCAAGTTCTGGTGAGCTCGACACTATAGTCGAGTCGAGCCGAGCTCAAGCTTCCACCGAGCCAAGCGCAAGTGGCTCGACTGACACCCTTACTATGAACAAGTTACACGAGCTGACATGACATTAAACCAAACAAAAGGTGGGGATATATAAGTGATTTTGACTTTAAAATACCGAATAGATGGTTGATACTCTTAGCGCAAAGGGATACAAATAATACAATTTTCAAACTTTAAGGGTCCACTTGATTAAAAGTGAAAAAGTTGAATTAACTAGATCTAAGATTCTTCATAGTGGTATTGTTGTACTTGAGATTGAGGTTGGCCTTTGTCCACATCCTGGACAAAGGGGGCATGGAGTTCCAAAACTGTTTTGTTTTGTTAAACATTGGTTTTTGTTGATACGAAAATTTGTACCAACCAAAGAGATTCGATTAACCTTAGTGGAATTGAAATGGATGTGGGCGTGATTACGGATAATCAACGATGGGTGAATGATAAGTGTAATAAAGTAAAAGATAATAAGATTTTTAAAGTGGTTCGTGCGAGGTAACCTCTTTTGCCTACGTCCACTATTTTTGTATTTGCTGTGAGAGCTTACAATAAGAGTTTTATGAAAAATTTATAACCCCTTTTTCATCATTTAAGGGGGTTTATATACAAAGGTTTGTACAAAGGAAAGAGCAAAAATAAAATGATTACAATTGATTTGAACTGCAACTCCGATATTCTCACAATTGAGCGTTGTAATTGCGTAGAGATTGTTGTTAATCTGGTCATTCCAGTAATATCAAGGATTTGAAGTTATCTGGGAATTGATTGAACGGTCATTCGGGTTGTTCGCGACTAGCTTGTGCCGAGTCAAGTTATATGTCGACGAGCTCATGCTGGGATGAACAATCGGTAGAGTCGGATTTATACTGGGTCGATCTAATACCTCGCAACTCACTGAGTTTGATGAAAAAATCACACACAAGAGTTTTGTTTAAAGATGTTCCATGGATGGAATCAGTTGACATGATATGAAATTATATAAATAGATCTTAAATATATCAAATAATATAGTTTTTCATATCAGCACAAAATTAGCACACCATATATACAAAATGTATATATGCGACACAATTTAATACTTCCATTGATCGTAATATAAATGTTTTCGATGTTTGCCTTTTATAGACACTTCATATGAGCTTAAATGATATATTATATGAGTGTTTTGTATTAAAACGACATGTCTTGTAGTGTCTCATACTGGATTAAGTTCTTGATTGCTTGAAAATGTTTAGCTCCGGTTGCGGGCCGGATTGTGTATCTTTTCCAATGCAAAAAGTTTCGTTGGGAGCCACTAATTGAAAGCAGCATGAGAGGAATGATTTAATCGAGCAATAAATGCACAAAGTTGTTCTGAAAATTTTAATTTAATGTCCTATGATTGCCTATGATGATGAAGACGGTGATTAATTTTTGATGTCCTAAGGGTTATTTTTTTAATTTGGGGTGTGTTGACGCCAAAACTCTAGTATCGGTTAGGAGATAAGAGCCTTAGTTCCTTATATAGTACAATAATACTCTTAAAAACCTAGAGACATATTTTTACGACAAAATCATGCTGCCTTGTCAACAACTAAGCTTATAGGGCCAAAACGAATAATGCCTTGAAAACCCACATTCTATGTGACTAGAGACGGCATAACAACAGTCATCAGGGTGGAAAGTAGGATTGTTAAGGGTAAAAAGGGTATTATGATGGACGAAGAACTATAGGTGGAACGTTTATAGATGCTTTTGGTTTATTATTTGGGAATAAGATTTTGGGAATAATATTGAGTAGTTGAATAAGGGAGTATTACGAGGTAAAATTTAAAAATTTATAAAAAAAGCCACTAGGTTTACTAATTTAATTAAACACTCAAACATATAAAATGACAAAAATACCCCTACCACCTACAGTGTTAGATTGTGACCACCATCGCTAGAATCTGCCGAAAAATCGTGTTACGACACATACCGGTCGGATCTGTGTCATAACGCGTCGTTATGGCCTTTTTGCCGAGATCCAACGGATGCAGCGGAAAATGCCGATATACTTCTCTTGTGGCCATCGGCTGATCGAAAAAGGAAAAAGGCCAAAACAACGGCGAGATCGGTGAATTACCGATTGGTAATTCACCGTTGTGGCAGATTCTGGCTACCACCGACGGTGGTTGCGAGAATCTGACAAGTATGGGTCATGGGGGTGTTTTTGTTAGTTTTTAAACTTTTTTAGGGGGTATTTAATAAAATTAATAACCTTATGGGGTCTAAAAGTAATTAAAAAAATTAGGATAATATTTCTGGAATAATGTGCCAAACATTATTTAGAGAATAAGATTAGGAATTATGGGCAAAAATAATAAGCCAACCATGCCCTATGATATTTTAAACCATGGGCATCATATTCGCCAAATATAGGGTGAATAAGTAATTCAGCTTTTAGTTTTTATAAAAGTTTAATATTTGATTAAAAAAAACAAAAAACAAAAAATTAAAAAGACCAGCCTAACTACGAACAAGCCACACGAGCTGACGGCCACAATAAATTAAAGTATTAAACAAAAGGTAGGGATATATTCGTAATTTCAACTTATAATTACAGATAGACGGTGGATACTCTTTTGGCTGCCATAAATGTATCGCTAATCTCAATGTTTTTTCCTTCTCTCGCAAGAATTTCTCTCTTCAAACTCCGGAAATATCTGGTTAGTTCTCTTTCCCTTTCCACCTGAAATCTTGATCTTCCCTGCTCTGCAATTCAAATTTCGTTCTGGGTTTTTATTTTTTTTCCTGTTTCGTTTCGTTTTGTCTGGCATGATTATGATTGTACTGCCATCTGGGGTGAGTGTTTTGTGGTAATTGTTTGTGAAAAATTCCATCTTTTTGTTGTAATGAACATGATTTCATCTGGGTTGCCATTGATTTTTTGTTTTTGTTTTCTTGTTTTCGTTTCCTGTTCTGTGGTTGATTGTTGACCTTTCTTTTATGTGAGAAAAATGGAATTTATGTGGCTTATGGTTAATCATGTGGTATATTTTTTCAGTTGACTTTACCAAAAAAAACCTTTTGTTTGATCAATTGATTATTTTCTGCTTTTGATGTCTGCAAATCAGAGAGAGAGAGAGAGAGAGAGAGAGAGAGCTGTTGTTGTAGTTTGAAGCTTCTGAGTTACACTAATTTTTGTTCTGGTTCCTGCAATGAGAAAGAAAATTATACCCAAAGTTTTCCTTACTTTAAAAGTTAAAGGTTCCGGTAGCAGTCCACAGTTTAGAACTTGGTGAACTTAATACTTATAAGATATGTTTTTGGGGTGTATATATAAGTAATCTGATTCATGAACATGATGATGTTTAATCTGTGTATGTAATAATTTTTAATTTTAATAGAACTGCTACCGGTTTGGATTTGTAGGAAAGTGAAAGAGTATGAGCTCATTTACTGTCTTTTAAATGTGGCTTACTAGTTTATTTCTGTATTTATCATTGATGCTAAGCCTATATACATTCAATTTGTAAAGGTTTTTTCTTCTCCTATTTGAATGTTTTCTTTATAAGAATAACATGATTTCTTATGTGTTCTTTTCATCTGATTATAATTGTACATGATTACTTATTTGCTAAGTTTGATATGATTATATAGGGCTCTGGAATTTAATTTTGTGAAGTGAAAAATAAAGGGGAATTTAGTTTTCTGTGGTGACATTTTTACTTCCGAAAAATGCCGAAGGATAGAAGAGTTCAATCTTTGTCTTTTGATCGGTCTAGGGCATCTCCTTACCCTTGCAATTCTAGTTCCAGGGATCCCAAACCGAACAAACTTGAAATACTTGAGGATACAAGAGAGTGGGAGGAAGTTAGGTGCCCAATCTGCCTGGAACACCCCCACAATGCTGTTCTCTTGCACTGTTCTTCTTCCAAGAAGGGATGCCAACCTTACATGTGCAATACAAGCTATCGTCACTCGAATTGCCTTGACCAGTTCCTTAAGACATCCGCATCTACTCCTTCAACAGAAATAAGACAAGACATTCCCTCTGCAGGCTTGAACTCATCTGGAACAGCAGAGGGAGCCTCACTGTCTGTGCAATCCAGGCATGATGTGAGACTGTTGCAGCCAAAGCTTGGTTGCCCTCTCTGTCGGGGAGAAATTTATGGGTATAGTGTGGTAGAAGCTGCACGTCAGTTTATGAATTCTAAAGTGCGTAGTTGTTCTTGTGAGAATTGTGATTTTAGTGGTTCTTATTCAGAACTGAGGAAGCATGCTCGGTTGGATCACCCATCTTCACGGCCAACAGAGGTGGATCCAGAACGGCAGCATGATTGGAGAAGGTTGGAGGATATAAGAGGGTTTAGGGACTTCCTTACTATTATGCAACCTGTAACAGGGGAAGAAGACAGCGAGGAAAATGCTTCTTCCGATTTTATGCTCTACTTACTTTTGGGATCATATCTCATTTATGAAGTAGAAGAATTCCTTGTTAGTAGAGATAGACAGCTAGTGCATGACGATAGGGTCTCAAGGAGACCGTTGAGATTTAGGTATGACAGAGAGACTAATTATGCCCCCAGGCATAGATCAATGAATGATACTCGACCAGGGAGGACAAATGCTGGCAGGTACAACAACATGGAGGTTAACCGTTCCTCTCGATGGATCGATAGTTCACGAGCAGGAAGAGTAAACCATGGCAGGTATAGTAACGAGACTAATCATTTTCCCAGATGGAATGACTATTCACGTCCTCGTACAACAAATCCTGGCCAAGGATTGCGGTGGCGAGGACAACAACAAAGGTCTAGATTCAATAACCAACGGTAATAGCAGCATCTTAGTGATCATACTGCTTGTCGAACAACCCTTAGTGTTTAGTTTTGAATGTAAGTGCTCTTTGTCTTGCACTTTTCCCCTTTCCCTTCTTGTTCACTCTTTTGTTAAGGTTTGTAGCAATACTGATTTGGATTGATTTAAGCTTTTTCGATTTGCAGATAGGACCAACAGCATGTTTGAAGACATATTCATCTTCTTTGGTCAGCATTCAGGCTCATGAAGCTGAGACTAGGTCCCTAGGATAGTAAAACAAAGAATGAGCTAATGTATTTTGTTACTGAATTTTGAAGGTTATATCCTAGATTGAATGGAAAGGGGGTCTGAATCACCTCATTTTACTGTGAATCTCATGTATTTTTAATTAAGAAATGCAAAGTTAATTTTATTTTCTTTCACAGTTCTTGATTGTCATAGCTTATTTATTCAATTTGAAATTGTTCAAATCATTGTACTAGGCTGCAGTATCCAATCCAGTATGCAAGGCCACTGGATTCAAGTTAAAGTTGGTCTTGTCTCCAGCCAAGGAGTAAATATTGAAACTCAAAAATGTTGATTAAAGTGTAACAATAATGCTGCGGACACTAAAGGTTTGTACCGAATTTTTGCACTGATCTACGTGTCATTTGAGTCAGATGCAATTACGTAGCACATTAACAACTATTCCGTGAATGAACGGCTGTTTATCAAATGTGGACGAACGTCTTTGATTATTGGACGGTCGTTCATTTTAAATAGATTTTCGTCTATATTATATGGACAGAAATCAATTTATTATGGATGAGTGTCTATCTAAAATGGATGTCTGTTTATAGTTTAAATTATAAAATTTATAAAACAATAAGCATGGATGCCCTTCCATATTATATAGATAGGCATCCATGTTTAACGGACCAGCGAGCCTGTTGGATGGATGGTCGTCTATTGACATACGATACGAGGATTTTAAAAAAAATTTAGGTCTAAAAATTTTGGGTCTCGAAAAAGTTCTAAAAAACAAAAAGCAGCAAACATCCATTGCCTCATCAGCTGCTCTTCTTCTTCGTCTTCATTCCTCATCTGCCGATCTTTTTTTTCATCTTCGTTCCTAATCTGCCACTCTTCTTCTTCGTCGAAGCCATCTGTCATTGTTATTGTAAGTGTTTGAGTTTATTTGGTTTCTGTTCATCATGTTTTATGGTTTTAATTGATGATTGAGCTTGATTTACAACGTTCACTTCTTCGTCTTCGTTCCTCATTTGCCACTCTTCTTCTTTGTCTTCGTTCCTCATCTACCGCTCTTCTTCTTTGTCAAAGCCATCTGCCATTGTTGTCGTAAGTTATTGAGTTTATTTGGTTTCTGTTCATCATGTTTTATTAGTTTTGATTTATGATTGAGGTTGATTCAGCTGTAAAGAACTCAACGGGATGCTAGGAAAAAGCGAAATTTAAACTGGTGCTTTGATGTAAAGAACCGAATGAGAATATGTTTTCGGTGTGCTTGTGTAGTCAATGTAAGCCTCCATGTGAAGATCATTAGCTGCTGATTGATTAGTTCTATTTCCATTATATTCTTAGTTTTGCTTGATGCCAATGTGTGATGTGGGTCAGAGGTTGTGATCTATTTAAAGATCGAAGTGAAAATACCCAAATGCTCTGTCCAAATGAGAATATGTTTTACTAGAGTGTCGCAGAGCTTTTTAATCAAAGGTCTGACACCTAGCCTGTTGTAGATTGCTGGAACTTTAACTAGTAAATGTGTGAAGCAAATTAAAAATTCGCCACCATATAATTTCGTACCGAAGCCGTAGCCTACATTAGAGAATCTTAATTGACAGTCACAATTCCAGAGTTACTAGTTTCCTCGAGGAGAAGTGCATATTAT
Organism: Pistacia atlantica; assembly: GCA_026229545.1. Lineage (NCBI taxonomy): Eukaryota > Viridiplantae > Streptophyta > Magnoliopsida > Sapindales > Anacardiaceae > Pistacia > Pistacia atlantica. Next base: position 13,355,924 of record CM047910.1, on the reverse strand, counting down.
CAATCTCACTTTGATAGTCACTCGATTTTCTTTGTGGCAAGCAAATGGTAAACATATTGGATAACACACCATCAGATTTGGAAGTTGCATACTAATCAACTAAAAAGCAAAATGTTTTCTTTTGAAAACTGAGCTTTACTCGAACCTAGGTAAGTCAACGTTTACTTTCGAGAAGGGTTGGGCATTTCCAAGAAGGATATATTTCAATGGAGATACTTGTGTCATGCCACCTCCTGATTCCTATCCATGGTTGCCAAATGCGAGTTCTTTCCGGTTAGTCTCCCCACTTAATTTACTCATTACTTTATTGCCAACCCTGGCATTCTTATACGGGTACGCATAAACACCCGTCCCTGCTCTCAACAAAACGTGGGATTCTACAACTTTTAAGCTGAATTGTTTGACCCTGGTCCTCAATGCAAGCCAAATAAGACATTCATCCGCTAGTGCAATGGCTCCAGAAATTCAAGGGACATTGGAATGAGCTCATATTTGTCCCAAAAACTGCATGTTTGTGCATTGGTGGATGAATTCACAGCCATTCAGCTCATCCTGTTGTTGTGCTAGATGTTTGTTTTGTGCTTAAATGTCTACTTCGTAGAATTTCCATTGTAGATGTATATTCCATTTGTAACATAATTGAGAACTAATCAGAGAAACTAGAGCTAATTAATGCATATATGTGATCTTGTTGTTTATATTCTCTCCTTTTTCTCTTCGTTTATGCATTATCTTGATTCAAAATCAACTTAACGAAATCTTATGTTAAATAAAAGTAAAGGAGGTCAGTTCTGTATTTTAATTGAGAAAAATAATTGCCAAGTTGATTTAGCTCAGAGGGAGAAATGAGAAGCCTTTTTTGTGATGGCAAATTATGTTCTAGATGCCTATTGTTCTGGCAATACAAGGAAGAAGTATCCAACAGCAACAATGCCCAAACACCAACAAATTCTATGAGATTCATTATAGAGTACATATATAATTTGTCTACTCACAAATTCAATAATTCTTTGCACAATGCTACTGTTATGTTCCTCCAAAGAATTTTCAGGTTTTAAACCTCTGCTCCCACTTTTGTGTCCAAAGTTAACCTTCGTTTCAAAACTTGAATGCTAACTCTTTCAAAGTTTCAAGCTGGAGAACCAAAATTACCAAATAACACCAGCTTGAACATCATCATTTAATGTAGCCATCTGAGCTTAATTTCTCTTCTTCTTGTGATTGTTTGTGTCATTTCCATTGGTATTGACTTAATATGATTATTGATTGTTTTGCATCTTTCAAACTTCTTTGGTTATCACTAATTATAATGATGAATTTTTATATATATAGGTTTTCTTCTCTATGCACCAATTATGATGATGAATTTTTTATATATACATGTTTTAGAAGAAAGCAGGAAATGACGGGCAAAAAATACAACCATTCCTTCATGGAGGCACATCGTCTTTTAAAGTCCAATTTTGAGACATGCGACATAAAAAGCAATACGAGGAAGGTGTCAAAAAGAGATATTTGCCTTGGAAGAAGTTTGGATTTAAGACTTGTAACAAAGTTTGGGTTTATTTGATAAAATTAATGGTTGGATCTGTAATTTGAAATAAGACCAGTTGGTGAGTATTAGATATGATGGATATAAACATTTGATCTATGAGTTTTTTAGTAGTTTGGAAGTTGTGGAGATAGATACTAATGAGTTTCTGGCGTATACAATGTTTTTTAGATTAAATAATAAGAATTTTGTACTGACACCACAAGATTTAACAACCTAGATAGGATTTGATTTTGAAGGTTTGGATAACGTATCTAGGACGTGGGATTCCAAACAAGCTTGGATGGATGTTTCTGGAATAGGGATTTACCATTCACATAGGTGTAAATCTACAAAGTTAAAGAATCCTACTATGAGAGTATTTCATAGTTTATTTCTGACTTACATATTTAATGGCAAGAAAGAGACAAATAGAAATATGATGGTTAATGATTTATTGTTCATGGAAGCAACAATAGCAAGGAGACAAGTAAATTTAAGCAAAGTTATTGATTAAGAACTTGGCAAAGGTTCAAGCAGAAAAAAGAGAAATATATGGGGGATGTTTGTTACGTTAATATGTGAGAAGTTGGGTATTTAGATCATCCCTAATGATGAAGCAAATAAAATTAAATTTTCTACAAATAATTTGTTGGGGGATGTGACATTGTGTAAAATGGGTTTGATTAAAAAGAATATGGCAAGAGAATGGTTTGTGATTAGGGATGAAATGAAGGAAGATGCAACGGTTCAGGAAGGTGTCACTGTTCTAGAAGGGGTAAATCAAAGACAACTCTATGTATGCAAAAGAAGAAGAACGAATATTGAACCTAGATCATCTCAGAATGTACAAGATATACCTTCTCATACTTTAGATGAAATAGTAAGTAGATTTGAGCGGATCGAAAAGTTTCAAGAGTAATTGTTTTTCACGTATTGAGAGGAAAATACAGAAACATCATCAATTGCAAAGTGATTTCAACTCATTTGCATCAAGAATAGAAGAAACGGTTAACATCCTTGGGGAATGCATGATGGCAATTTTTAGCATGATGAAGAACTTCTCAAAAACCTCATCCTCTTCCACTCAACCTCCACCCCCTTGCACTATGATGAAGAATTTCTCAACAACCTCCTTCCTTCTTTTCAACATCCTTGGGGAACGCACTATGAATGTTAATAGTCATTATGTGTGGTTCAAATACTAACCTTTATGTGCGAAGATTATATTTGCCTTTTGTTTATAAATATGTTAATTATTAAAGATTGATTTCATAAGATGTTCTTGATAAAGATTGCCTTTTGTTTATAAATATATATTTTTGTTTATACATATGTCAACCACATTTTTAAATGCATATGTATATGTAATAGTAGACATACCAAAAGACATATCAAAATTCAAATCTCAAATGAAATGCATATCCAAAATTTCATCTACAACCGGTTAACAAACAGTCTGCAATGTGATGGTAATATATATTGAAAACATTCAGAATAAATTACATTAATGTTATTATTATGAATTCATAACCCTCTACAGATAGCCTACTCATACCCAACCAACGACCAAAATAATAAAAGTAAAACAATTGAATCAACATACAACTCAACTGCATTCGTTAGAAATTAACCAAAGCGCGAATAATTTCTACCAAATACAATTCTATATGCTTCAACCTGTCAACAACATCAAATCTCTCCCAGCGAAACATGTTCATCATTTACAGACTCCTGCCTAGTACATAAATTACTTTTCCTGTGAGATTCTGAATCAAACCAATGGACAACTGTCAATGTTTAACAACCACAATTCAGCACACGTTATAGAAAATTTAAGCCATTTACAATTATATAACATACATAACATATACCTGGGTAGCAACAACATCATTCGACAACACTTGAGTTTCCGATATACTTTCAACAGTGTTAACGTAATCATATGTGAGGGCATTGGCCATGGAAGTAGATGAAAGAAACTATTCATTTTCTCGCTTTGCTAATGATTTTTTCCTAAAAAGTAGCATAACACAATAATAATCAAGTCGATATTATTATAAACTTCAAATAAATAATGTTTCAAAAACAAATATCATGTAAGAATAGGTGTATGACTCATACCAATTCCTTGTTTTTGTAATTTTTTAATTTTTAACCCTACGTACAATTTCTTCAACCTTAGACTGGTTTCTTACATAGAGGATGACCTTTATTGCAAACTGCATATGGACTAATAATTAGACTATTCCCCTCTTTGGGAGGATTGCCCCCATCTTTACTACTTAAACCGGTTGTGGAAGAGATGTTTATTTTTCTACCAAGCCTTCCCTCACTTTCTTTCTGCTCCAACTTTTTTCTCATGTCAATCATAAATTCCATCAACATATTACAATCTTCCTCATTATTTGATGTTATATCAGTTACTGTTAGCATTATATTAGACAACTTATCAAAACATCATTATATTAGACAACTTATCAAAACATTGTCCTTCTACGTTGGTGCTCCACCTATTATAACTTACCTTAATTTTTCGTCCGACGCGTAAAATGTACTTATTTGGAATGTGTGAAACCCTTTTATGAATCAACACAATAATGGAATGTCTACATAAAATCCATCTAAACTCAAACAAATGACAGGTACAATGAATATCACACAAACTTTCTTCAAAGTATACCGCAAAGGGAACACACCGATTACTATCTTCAAACCAAACATCTTTTAAAAACTTGATATTCCTCATATGAATCACACTTTTTCAGAAAAGATAATTCACAATAAATCTTCCCTGTAATCTTCTTGAAACCTTTTAAACTTTGCAGTTGTGTATGCACTTTGAAATTGTTTCTCAATAGGGTAATTAATTATGAATGATATCAAAGATTTGAAAGATCTAAAATCAACCTCCCTTTCTTTTCCACTTTATCCTGCAATGCATTATCATATTGTTCCATAAATTGTTTCAACATTGTTTTAGAATTTACATATCCATAAAAAAAAAAAAAAATGGATACTTTCACTACGTTGGGTAGTAGACATATCTACCTATAAAGTATCTTTAAGAAATGCAGGCACCTAACGTACTATTTCTTTGTACAATCCACATAACCATTTATTCTCATGAAGGTTGTGCACATCAATAAATTTGTTACACCGTTCTTCGAACTCTTCACGTGTAAAAGAATCATACACAATATTTTGTAATTGAAACTTTATATTTTCATATTCCTTATACCCTCTTAACTTTTCAGGCAATTTTTTCATTATATGTCACAAACACCACCTGTGTCTTGTACTGGGAAAAACTATCTCAATTTCATTTTGCATGGCCTTATCTTGATCAGTGATAATTCCATTAGGAGCAAAATCCATATATTCAAGCCAATAACGAAATAGTCATACAAATGTCCCAATGTTCTCATGGGAAATTAACCCACAACCTAACAATATTGAATGTCCATGTTGATCGACCCCCACAAAAGTAGCAAATGGCATATTATACTTGTTTATCAGATACATTGTGTCAAAGGTCACAACATCACCAAATTCTTTATTATATAGCCCTACATCTGGCATCAACCCATGGCACATTTTATAATCAACTCTCTTCATCTACATCAATTATGTACTAGAAATTTGAATTCTCCTTTTGCATTTTCATAAAATACCCGAGTATTGCCAAAGCATTTCCAACTCCAAATCTTAGCTTCTAACTTTTTCAATTTAGTTCCTACAATCTTTTTGTAGAAACGTCAAATTCTCTACACCTCTTGCCTCAACTGAATATGACTGAAAATTTTTATACGGTCTAATCCCAACCATATCATTAACTTCAAGCCTCATTTTCACATAAGGTTGTATCGTTCATTTATCCTTGAAATATCTTTTTTTCGTCGAACTTGTAAGATCATGGTTATGTTCAAGTACAACTAATTTAATTTTTAATTTGCATTCACCATTCAAAGCTACACTAATTTGACTCTTACAATTTGTTTTAGCAACATGTTGTTTTTTCAAGGTATTTCTAGATTTATATCTCTCCTTCCAGAACAAGAACACACCACTGTCACGTATCTCATCTCCTTATCATCTCCTTTCTTTGACGTACGTATCATTGCTTAAAAACCCATTTTGTTACCATACGTTTTGTAATACTTTCACCAAACTATTAATTGAATCAAACACCAATCCAATATAAGGCTCCACTTCTTCCTCCACACATCCCATATCTTCTAATTTATTCACATTCATTTTCCTGATCATTTAATAATTTTATAATGGACAAAATTAGAATATACTAATACAACAAATCATAAGAAACAATACAATACAACAAATTTAAAATCATGTTAACGAAAAAGTTAAGGTTTCAAACTCAAATTTACCTCAACATCATTGAAATGAGACAAACTGAACTCTTGCATATTCCGTAGTTTTATGCAAAACCAATACTAGTTTTCACGTTTATGAATTTGGTTCACAACAGTCGCCAACAAATATTGTTTATCAGTTATTTTCTATTGTAACATATATTCAATCCAAAATATAATACAAAACTAAATAAATGCATAAATTAAATAAAAAACTCTTAAGTACCTCAACAATGCTTTCTAATCCCAAACAAGTTTGATCTCCCCAACTCCCTTTCCACCCTAAACGATTCTTTCATAAAAAATTGATGGCTTTCTTTCTTGTCACAATAGTTGCTTGTTGTGGCTATTGAGGAAGAAACCGACAATACCATGTAGAAGACTAACCAGAACACGTAGACGAGAAGAAAAGTTAGGAACGATAAAGCGAAAGGTATTAGCTTTAACAATGAAGCTCTTTTTTTTTCATCTAAAAATTTTGGCACTTATTTTGGAGAAACGTATTAGACAAGCTAATCTTTTTTATAAATTGAAAAAAATATGTAAATTAAAAAAAATTATTTGCTTATCATTTAATGTGGACACCCATCCGTATAATATGGACGGGCGTCCATTATTATAATTTGATTTAAAGAACAACTTCAAACTCAAATTTAAGATGACCAAAAGAACAAAACATGTATAAAATTAGCTTAAAAACCAGAGTTAAAGACCAACAGAAATCACAATCCCTCCATGTGGACAATGTGATTTAAAGACCAACAGTTAATATAAGGTAAACATGAAATACTCCCAATGGAACTAAGCTAATGAATAAAAAGGACAGCCATTAGAAAACACAGAAAAAAACCATAAAATGCAATTGGACAGAGAAGCTCTCACCTGGTTTGCGTCTGCATACAGATAAAGTAAGACAAAGGAAAAATAATGCGTGTGATTGTCTGGACCAACACAACCCAACGTCCATCAAGCTCTCACCTGGTTTGCTTCTGCATATGTCAATTAAATTAGCTCTTCTTCCTTTCGCGTTTGTGCATCTTTATCTTTCTTCGATGACTTTCTTGGTTGGACCAACCTAACCCGCTTCAAAGGCTTCATCCTGGTCGCTCATCCCTTTTTTTTTTTTTTTTTTTTTTGGCTGTTTGGATTACTAAAGAACCAAACGGATTAAGCATGGATAGCATTGAAGAGCTGGATGAGGAAGAAGAGTTTGAAGAGAAGATTTTAATGTTTTATAAAACACTAATCATGGACGCTATCCATGATTATTGTTTTATAAATTTCATATTTTAAACTATGGATGGAGATCCATTCTAGGTGGACACCCGTCCATAGTAAATGGACTCATGTTCATATAATATGGACGAGAGTCCATTATTATTTTCGCATGGACAGAATCCATTTAAAATGAACGACCGTCTAATAATCATGGATGTTTGTCCATATTTGATGGACAACCGTTCATTCACGGAATAATTGTTAATATGTTACATGGTTGCGTTTGACTCAGGTGACACGTCGATCAATGTAAAAACTTGGTGTAAACCTTCAGCATCCATAGCATTATTGAAAGTGTGATACCTTAGCTTAATCGGAACTCAAGTTAATTACCATGTTGTTGCCTGAGAAATATGTTATCAAGAAAACTTTAATGCTGATGTTCTTTTTGTGCTACTTTTTGATTCACTTATTTCTTCAAATAATCACAAAAGAATCCTTATATAATTAACTTGAAAAATATGAGGTGTTTTATTTATTTATTTTTTTGGTTCAAACATTGGCCGAAAAAATATTTCATTAATTTGTGTTGCATTTAAAAAGAATATCAAAAACTTATTTAATATAGTATTTGGATATTATTTTAGGACTAAACAATTAAAATTGGTTGTATAGTTAAAATCACATAAAATAAGAAGAGAAAAATCGTTTTTTTTTTTCTTTCTAAATTAACAAAAATACTAAAAGTTAAACTATTTTCATTAGAAAACAAGTAATTTTATATAAATTCAAAACTAAATTGACTAACGAGGATTTGCAGCAAATCAATATTTTAATTAATAAAAGTGCAAATGGTTCTAATTATGCTCTATCAAGTTCGAGTCTCTATGATTGTTAATAAAGGTGGTTATTGGAATTTACACTTCAATTCGGTAGTTTTAAGGTCTCGAGAGATTAATTGAAGTACACGTAAACTGGCTCAGACACTCCCAATCATTAGAAATAAAAAAAATGCAAACGGATAAGCTAATTTTATTCTTTCCTTTCTTTTATTTATTTATTTTTTTTCACTTTAAACTCAAAGTTACCGATGATAAATAATAAATATTTTTCCTTTTTTTTTTTTTGTAGCACTTTAAGTTTGCTAATTCTTATTTACCAAAGAAAAAAAAATTGAAGGCAAGATAAAAATAACAAATAATAATAAAGACACGTAATAAAGACAAAAGAGTGAAATAACTGGAGAGAACTGAAGCCAAAGCCCTAAAACAGTAACAGAGAACCCACTTCAACTCTTGGTGCCAATTTCAGGTATTAAAATCTTCACTTGTTCAAAACCCATGTGTATGAAGAGTCCCTTCAAACTATTCTTACTTTGTATCAACTTGTTTCGTTTATTTGGAATTGAAGAAATCTTGTACCGTTGTAATTAATAGACGGTGGTTTTTTATTTGCTCAGTTTATAACAACATGGCAAGATCGTTGTCCAACTTTATCTTGAAGGGAATCGCAGGTTACCCAGTTGGGCCTTCTTCTAGACTTGTAAGAATAAAGATTCTATCGTTCGTTTAAGATTTGAGTTGGGTAGAAAATGAATGAAGTATTATGAGTTCACTTGTTATGAGATTGAATTTTTTGGTAATTGATTATCAGAATTTGATTACTAGGGATTTTGGTCCGTTTATGTTTCCAAAATACATGGGAGTTTGTTTGTATTGGCTGAAATCAGAATTTATAGTTTTGGTGTGGTTGAAGGGTGTGTTTGGGAGTACTTTTAATGCCACCAAAAGCACTTCTAAATATGCCAAAGTTTTTTTTTGTGTGTGTGAGTTCTTGTTTAGTTTGGATCATCTGGCTGAAATCAATGGCTTTTCACAAAGCATTTTCTACAAAAGCGCTCTCTAATATGCACGATGTTAGAAATTTTTAATTTCATTATTTCTCTTGTTCTAGGTCAGAAATAATTGCTGAAATCATGGGTCCTTTACCCACAAAGCATTTTCTACAAAAGCACTATCTAATATGCATTATGTTAGAAATTTTTATTTCATTATTTTTCTTGTTGTAGCTCTGAATTAATTGCTTCTCTGGGTGTTAGGTTGGGTAAATTCTGCGTTTACTTTAGTTGAATTATGAATCTGAATGGTGCCAACTTAGCTAAGTGATAAATATGTTTTTGAAGTCATGGAGTGTTATCATGTATATCACTGTCAGACATGAAGTGTTTTGCCCAGTGTATTAGTGCTGTCAGAACAATAACATATTTTCATGGTTTTGCATTTAATTGTTAGTAGGTATCTGGATCCTTTTACCACAATGGAATGAAGTACTCTACTTCTGTGCCCAATGATCCTGACACACATGAAGATTTTAGACCTACTAATAAGGTTGAGAGCTCTGGCCTTTCTTTAAAGGATGTTGTTGAAAAGGTTAATTTTTCCTCTGAATCTTCTTTGTGTTTTGCTTTGTTGGCTAAAATTATTATTATTATTATTATTATTTTCTATATTAAATTTCTATGAAAATTGTGCATTCAGTAATTGGGATTAGATTCTTGCTGTAGGATGTCAAAGAAAACCCTGTGATGATTTATATGAAAGGGATTCCTGAGATTCCTCAATGTGGATTCAGCTCACTGGCTGTGAGAGTTCTGCATCTATACAGTAGGTGCTCTAGCCTAATGACTTGAATTTTATAATTGTTTATCCATTTCCTGTTTAAGTTTCTTCAGTTGCCAGTGTTGGAAATATTTTCTATAAAACAACTTATTGACTTGCTATGAAAGAGGGCAGAAGACATCACATTGGTTTTTTTTTGGGAATGCACTTACACTCTTATTCTAACTGTGCTGAAGGATTCAAGATAAACTCTTCAGTCATATGTGAAATTCAAATACATTAAATGTTTGTTTTTTATGTGGCTGTGAATGTTACACATATCACCAGCTTTTTGAAAAGGGCAGTCACCTTATTAGCTCAATGTACAGTACTCGAAAGAAATGCCTATTTTAAATTGCCTCAGAGCTAGGATTACAACCAAGTTAAATTATTAGTCAAGATGGCCAATCATATTTTATATAAAATTTTTGTCTTCATAGTATTCGTCTTTCCTTCTAGATAGAAAGATCAGTTGCATCTCAGTACAAGAGAATGGTTACGGAAGATCAATTTACAGACAGTTTTAACTAAGTTGATAAAGGGTTATTGAGCTTCTGAAGTGATATTGCCTGCACAAGTCTTTCCAAAACTAAGAGCGAGTGATCACTGGAGCTTTATATACAAGACTTTTTGCAGATAGTTTAGTTTCTTTCTTAACTTTGTTTATGAAAAGATTTCTTTATATTTAGGCCTTCAATTGCTATACTTGACGTTTTTGGTACCTCTATATCAGATATATTTTTTTCTATTTTGGATGCAATAATCAAATAGTTTGTAATAGAATTGCTGTGCAGGACCAAATTGGTCTTCAGGAATTATCAATTATACAGGATATTCGGTTATTAATAAAAGTTCAACATTACCCTAGTGGCCTCTGCATATTGTTTTTATCTCAAAGGGATTTGTTGATTTCTTTAGCATATATATTGCTGCTTACAGTATTTTTACTCATGGTTGGGGCCTGTGCAGATATTCCTTTAAGTGCTAGAAATATTTTGGAGGATGCTGAGCTTAAAGACGCTGTAAAAGCCTTCAGGTGAGTTAGTAGTGGACAGGATTTAACTCTAATGTTAAATATGGTCTTGAAAAAGCTCTAAAAAGGCATAAATTTTTTGTTGGTGAGAAAATGCTTTTATTTTTTAGTGTTATGAGATGTTATCAAACTGCAGTGGTAACATGCAACATAGGGTGCCTTTTTAGTTCAATTTCAAGACTATATTAATGTTCTTTTATCCACTTTTACTAGAGGCAAAAATTTTACTTGTTGCTAGCACAAACTTGATGCCTTCTGCTTAAGATTTTAATCATGCTTTTTATAGTTGATTTGTCATGGATTGTTTCTGATAGTTCTAGATGCTTACTGCCTTGGTTTTTTCCTTCAAATTTTAATTTTATTGACAATAGAGTCCGATAATTTTTTTTCCAGAGATACATATGTTTCCCATGATAGATATGTAGAATTTCTTCTTACATGTGGTTTAAATTTTTTTTCTTAGCTGTGTCCTTATGTAAATTTGTTCAGGCTCTTTTTTGTTTTGATGCAAGGCCTGCCTTTTTTGTGCTGCTGGTCTGCTGTTTTAGGCCTCCGTGAGTTTAGCTTGCTGGTTGTCAGGATTGTAAATGCTGATTTTTTTGTTTCTATTGTGTTTTGTTTGGTTCCTGGAAATGTCCAGGACGCATAAACTCTTGTAGAGCCTCTCTTTTTGGGGTCTCATTCTTTCATTCTTTATACCATTTCCATTTACCCAAAAAAAACATTTTTGAGTAGGACACCAGTCAACATTTATGACATTCTCGTTATTCCAATCCCAGATTGTACTTGTTTTATAAAAATCTCTTATTTCTTTCTATGCAGCAACTGGCCTACATTTCCTCAGATTTTTATTAAGGGAGAGTTTATTGGAGGTTCAGATATAATTCTCAATATGCACCAGGTATAGGATTATTATTTTATATTTATTGAACATAATTTGTACCTTTCCATGAAAGTGCAACTTTGTTGCTCTAATACCATGGTCTATCCCATGTAGACCGGCGAGCTGAAAGAGAAGCTCAAAGATATTTCGGCCGGACAAGAAATCAGAATGAATTGCTGCTGTTGAATGCCAAGAGTTGGGATAGACTTATTAGGTGTTTACTATTCTCCTGGCGTTACTGCAAAAAATGACGGGATACTAGTGTTCTTTTTTGCCAAGTTTCTTGTCCCATGAGATAAGCTTGGGATTGTTTGCTTACTCCTTGTAGTTGATTTTAATCTATTTGTACTGTTGACCTTAAAATAAATTAGTTACCAAAACAGTCTTGAGGACTGGTTTCCAGTTAAGAAATCCATATTCTTGTTTTATGACAAGAGAACGAAAAATTACAACATGGACATTGATTATTGAGCAATACCTATCCATAAGACTAATTGTTTCCATAACAAAATAGTTTCAAAGGCGTTTAAAGAGTCTTGAATTAATAACCAACCTGGGTGAAACTCAACAAAGTTGATGGGTCTTGGGTTGACCAGTTTAACCCGGTCAAATCGAGTAACAAAAATTTTAAAATTCAGCAAATACACTTTTAAAAATCACAGTTAAGTTTTTATAGATTTGAAATTTAGCAAACAAACTCTAAATACAAATTGGCAGTCAACTTGATTGGTGGCAACTATGAAACCAAATGCAATCCTAATCATCCATTGAGTCCCATTCCCTATAAAATCTATCCAAGATTTGGCCAAAATCATTTCAATTTTGGCTAGATTTCACCAACACCAACGTCAACATTCTAAGCCAAATCTCACTACCACTAACGTCGACAACCCTATCTATCACCACAAAAACACTCCCTCTCTCTCAGCCTTGTGACCAAAACTCATCTCAACCTACTCCCTATTCGTCTTGCCAATCGCTTGACAAAAGCGATTGTTGCCGTCTCTGGTTTTTCTCAATTTTCGATCGATTCAGGAAATCAATTTTGTCACCATCATTGCACTCACCAACCCATTTCTCTTCAAAAGCTTCAACATCCCGACCTTTCAATTGTTTGCCAATTCATTATCCTAATTTTTAAGGTTTTTAATGAATACTTAAATGGGTAATCCGGCCCGGTGAAAACCCCAAGTCGGGCCGGGTTTTAAAATACTGTTAATAACACATCCATGATGAACTGCCAATGTGAAGCATCAAAGGAAATAACAATAGCTAGTCCGATGCTAGAAATATTTTGATATGAACAGCAACATCGCTTCAAGGATACCGCGTTATCACATTACAGAACTCGTAAATCTATACAAAATATGAAAAAATTTAGCTGTAATATTAAAAAATGTCCCTTACACCTGTTTTGTTCACAACAGAACAAAAACTACAAAAAAAAAAAAAAAAAAAAAAAAAAAAGGCATATTGAGCAATACCTATCTATAAGACTGATGTTTTCACAACAAAATTGTTTCACTGGCGATTCATGAGCAAAACTGTATAATAACACATCCATGATGAATTGGCAACAATAAAAGAAAATAAAAAAGTAGCTGGTCTGATGCTGCATATATTTTGTTATAAACAGCAGCATTTGATCCAAGGGATACTACATTATAAAATTGTGATTATTTGCCGATGGTGTTGAGGAATTCTTTACAGCTTGCCTGCTGCCACATGAGAATTATACCACCCGTGATTTTAGTTAGCCCAAATGCTAACCATGGCCTGTATTACAACAAAACGGCCGAATTCCCTAGCCAATTTCACATAAGTGCCTAGTCACAACCGGAAAAAGTACAGCAATCATCACTTCTTAGCACCCACAGAGCATAAATATCGAAGCATATATTCATTGGAAGAACAAGTATCAGCTATATCCTGATGTATTCTGGTAATTGCCTTCTGCAAGGATTTTAAGGAAGGAAGCAAGTTCCTGGAATTCTGTTGAATGGAGTTACCATGAGTTTTGCAAAGCTCCTGACACAAACCCGCAGAATCCATGTAAGATTTCGTATTCGCAATTTAAAGTGGTTTGCATTTAAAATGAACAGAGGAAATCAAGAAAGATCTATGGAAAAGTACCTGAGACCAGCGGAGTATAAACTCCAAATGTGGGCAACTTTCTAGAAGATCTGAAAGTGCCTCAATTAACCTTTGCATGTATCTGTGAGGGATTGACGAGGCAACAGCAGGTATATCAACTGGACTGACAGCAAAAATGCATTTTTTTATTAGACTATCCTCGTTTAAACGAAGGCTGAGAATTAAAGCTCTGTTTGGTTGATCTTCATTTAATGCTGCATCAACTGCCTGTGCAATAAGGTAAAAAATCATGTAAAACAAAATTAAGTAGAGAACCAACCCTGCAAATAAGTTAAGGTGATCCTGTTAATTACAATTAAACTTAAATGCATGTCGATTTTCTATTGCTTCACCATGATTTTCATTCGTAACCAGTGAGCAACATATGGATGATAATAATAAAAAAAATAACAATTTCCTTCAAGAGATTTTGGTTGCCGTATCAGAATCAATAACAACATAAAATTTCATATGTTCCACGGTTTAGATAAGTACCTGTGGTGTGACATCTATGTCAAGATCAGTGGGATCAAAGATAAAAGATTCATCAATTGAATAAACTAGAACCCCTTCTGTTGTTGCTGCTGCAAAGCTCCGACCAGTGGGTGCAAGTCTCAAGCACTTTGTTCGAATGATGGGCCTTCCACAATTAGGCATGGCTCCTGGTAAATCGTAATCTAACTTCCCTCGTGTTTGTTTATCAACCCCTTCTTCTGTGTCACTGTTATCATCATCAATCAAATCCACTGGACCTGATTCTGTCATATTCTTAGAGTTTAAGAAGTCAAGAACCCCATCTAGAGAGAGATTATGCGTTATTTGAAATCGACGCAGCAGAACCTGTGCAGTAGTGATGAATCCGTATCTTCATTAACACAAGGTTCAGCAAGAATGTATTCACATGCTTTTATATATATATGTAAACTAACCTGATCAGCTACATCATACATACAAATGTATTTGCTACTTCCCCCAGCTAATATATAGCTTCCATCAGCAGAATAACATAATGTTGTGAAGCACTTTCCTGAACTTGAATTAGCTGCTGATCTACGATCAGTCATGAGACGCCCTCCAGCAATATCCCTACGCCCCTCAATGGTGTACATTAACTCACCATTAACTGGAATCCCAGAAATGAATCAGCCCATCCAATGTGCTGCAAGCTAATTGCCTTCCATCTGGGCGATAAACCACTGTAAGAACATCATGTGTGTGAGGGAAGGATTCCACAGAACCTTTTCCTTCAAAAACATCCCACAACCGAACAGTTTTGTCCCATGATGATGAAGCTAAAACAGCCTACATGTGAAAACAGAACAAACTTGTTAAGCTATTCATGAGTCAAAAGATAAGATAAAATATCTGAATAGTCTATAAGGTATGGAGAATCACTTGAAACCAATTAGATAAACTAAAAGAATCAAGAAGAAAACCATAAGGAAATGAGTGCAAAGCTTTTTAAATAAAACACTTCAGGTTCAGAGAAAAAGGTCAAATGAAACATTGGCACGTCTAACCAGTGTAAGCACTTGATCAAAGGATAAGTCAAACTCACATTTGTAGGAGAAAATGCCAAGCCATGGACAGGACCTTCATGACCACTTAGAATATCCAACAAACGGCCTGTTTTCATTGACCAAACAAATATCTACAATATACACATTACAAAGAAATGTCAGAGAAGATAAATTATGATAGCAGAGCACTATCAAAATCTCTTAGTGATAAGAAAATGTACCTCAAATGAATCTAGAGTTCCAGCACAAATAACTTCGCCGCTTTGATCTGCTGCCAAAGAAACAAACTGCCTGGAAGAAGGGGTAGTAAAAGTCCTAAAATTTCTATAGCGAAACAAATCCCATGCACGAACCGTACCATCCAGAGATGCACTTAGAAGGCAGTGGTTATTAGCCATAAAATGGAGAGCAGTGACAGCATTAGTGTGCTCAGTGAATGTCACAAAGCAAAAGCCTGATGAAACGGTCCAAACCTGCACATGAGTTAAAGAATTTTATGTACAAATTTTAAAATAGGAAGGTAATCATTGACAGATTAGCATGAAATGACATTTAAAAAAAAAAAAAAATCACCTATAGGATCACAACAATCCTATTTTTTTATTAGAAAAAAAAAAATTCATTGACATAATCTTCCAGAGAAATACATAATTATACTCAAATGTTAAATTGAAGATAATGACACAATGTTTGTGCAAAATGCTAACTAGTTTGCAGTGAACTGAATAAAATAAAGATTTTTATAGTTAAACATGAGCTAATAACATCAGCTATTAGATCTTTCATCCAACAGACCAATAAGCACAAATGGAGAAACCAAAATAATTGCACATCATGAATGATACAACCAAATCAATCGACTGGGGGGAAGTGAGTATGGTACATTGTTATCTACAACATAATATAGGAAAATATTATATATTTATAAGGATGCATGTTAGTTGGCTAAGTAGAAGCAGCATACGATCTTGCAACGGACAATTAAATAGCATGTATACACATATAATTCCAAATCACACAATATTTTGCATATGAATAAATAAAATACCTTGACTTTGTTATCATCTGCACCAGTGGCCAATAGTTGTGAGTCTGGTGAGTATGCAAGACAGTTAACATCAAAATAATGCCCCTGCTGCTTCAATATATAACTCTCTGATCGCCACTCCCAGACAAGCAACTGCCCTAGCTTTGCACACCCAAACGTCAACCAGTTCCCCAGCTCATTAAAAACAGCTGTAGTGATCTTCTCTCTTGAAATCGATAACAAATGAATACACACAAAATCAGGCATCTGATATAAACCAAACACACCATTTGAGAACCCCACAACCAGCATATCCAGCCCCTTATGATAATCACATGCTGTTAGCTTAGCAGGTGCCTGAGGAAAATCATCCTTTCTCAATAACTCCCATTTCCGCTTATGCAAATACTCCTCTTCACACAGATCACCATCTTTTCCATCAAAATCCTTCCTCTTCTTTCCATCACTTTCTTTCCCTGGAGTACCTGGTGATGGAGGTTCCGAACCTTCCTCGCTAATTTCATCAATTTTACCATCATTGCCACTATAACCCCAACTAAATATATAACAATCACGAGCAATTGTAAAAATTCTGTTAACCCTACCGCTCTTTTTATCAACACCGAAAAAACAACCCACAACTGAGTCTCTGTGACCTAAAAGTAAAAAAGGCTTATTGCTATGAACACCTTTTAATTTTTCTTTTACATAGAACAATCTTGCAGCCAAATCTTTCGACCCAACAAGCAAATACTTAGAATCAGGACTCCAATTCAATGCAGTAACTTTATCATTGCAATCAGCTAAAGTCCTTATTAACTCAAGGGCAAAGACTTCCTTTTTAAACCCTGGTGATCTCCATATCTGAACTAATTTACCTGTAGATACATTTAAAAAGTTATAACTAAGCCTAAAATAACAATCACCCTATATACGAAAAATTTAAAAAAAAAAAAAAAAAAAACCTCATCTAAAACACAATTACAAATCTACTAAATAAACTAATTCAAATGCTAAAGAAATCTCAAAAAACATGCTGGAAATAAAAATTTATGGAATTAAGGTTGTGATTGGAAGCTTTTTACCCCCAAAACAACCTACTTTAGGAGTGATAGGGCTTTCAGGAAAATCACACGTTAAGTAGTTTTTCAGAAATCACTTCAAATTCTGACTCAAAAATGTTTCTTCTCAGCAAAGCATTCATCAAAGTTCTTCTCCAAGAGCAACTCGTTAACCTCCATTAAATAGAAACAAAAACATTTTTCCTTTTTAAAACTCTTAACCTTCAAAGTTTCAACAATTTACCTGTGCCAACGGCGATATATTTTCCATTAGGACTAAACTGAATTGCATTGACAGGATACTTAAATTTGACACGGTGGAGGACCACGTGGCGGTGGAGGTTAATAAAGAGACACCGCTGGTTCTCATCAACCGTCAAGAGAAACGTGCCGTCCGGTGACACGGCAAGGCGACAGACGTTGGACGATGATTGGACGGGGAGGGTCACGGTTTGGGACTTTATAAGGTCTGTGACTGACACTCGGTTACCGACCGGTGAAATTAGCTGTGTGTTCTGGCTTATGACAGCATTGCCGCCTCTGTAGGGGGCGCCCAGGAGATTCTGAAAGCGGTAGTTCATGAGTGTGGGGGAGGCGGACTGTTTGGATGGCAATAAAGTGAGGGAAAGTGAGGGAAAATTGAAGAATTAAATGGAGAGTGTAACGTTGAGTTCTCGCTTTTGTTGTTAAGCGTTAAGGTTTTTGTTTAGGGTTTATTGACCGAGAAGACGATGCTGTGGGCCGAGTGACCCGACTACGAAAATGAAACCCGCCCGCATTTTGTTTAAGCCCGTGGCCCGACGGCCTAGTTTTATGCGTAATTGCAACTAAATTCTAATATTTAATTTATTTATTTTTATATAAAAAATCTTGATAATTTTGTTGGAAATTCTTAAAATTAGCTTTAGATATTATCTTAAAGTTCAATTTAAAATTTAAAATGATATAAATCCATTTTATGATTATTTTGTTACATTTTTTCAAGTATATTCATATATATAGTTTTTGAAATTTTTTTTTTTTATGATAAACCTCATGTGTTTAGTATTTTTTGTGAACATCTGTTGGTTTCGGATGAGTCCTAACTATTTTTTTTAATAGTAATTAGTAAGCACTCACTCATTTGGAAATGCTACCCTAACTCTGTGTGTTTGCCTTTTCTGTAATGAGTATCTGTTGGTTTTATAATTGTCCTCAATTCAACTTTCAAATTTATTGATAATTTTATCAATTTAACCCTAAAAAAAGTATTAACACCTCAACAATTTTCAAATCAAATTTTTTAAATCAGCGGGTGCTCATAACAAAATGTCTAACATATAGGGTTTACAAAAAAAAAAAAAAAAAAATTCTTGAAAATGATTATAAATCCCAAATTTAAATCTCAAAAATAGAAAGCTCAATGGGCCAAGGTTTCACGGGCCTAATGGTCCCGGCCCACAACTCAGCCCACTGTAAATAATAAACATTTTAAATATAAAAATAAACACATTTCCCGCTCCGTGTTCAGGTTCAAAAAATAATCCGATAGAAAGCAATTTCACTTTTTCCGCAAAATTTCTCGCACGGAAAGAAAAATTACAATGCGGCGTGAATATATTAGGGTTTCAATCGGTTCAAATCATTATGGAATCGCCTGAAGGCGATCGTATCAAAGCCAGTTTATCATCAACATCAGCTTCATCTCCGGCGGTTCAAGTTTGTCTCCATTTCCACTGTTTTTGTTTTTTGCTTTTACGGCATCGTTTATTTGTTTTTCGTTTTCGGTGCTTAGATCGAATCGTTTGTTGTTTAATCAGTCATCCGTTTTCGTTTTAGTGTTTGTAACAGTTAAATGTTGTATTTGTAGGAAAATGTTTCATTAAGCGATTTGGGTTTTCAGTGATTAGGCTTTAAAGTTTATTTATTTATTTTTGTAATTATTTGGTTTTATTTATTTTATGGTCGATCTCTATTATGTTGCTCAGCAACCAAATAAAGCAGCAACTTTTAATTTTTTAATGTTAATATCAGTGGTGTTTGTAAAGTTGACCATGGATTTAATAGTTAAGAACGATTGAATTTCATTTAATTATTATTGATCTGTTTTGGGGATTGGCTTTAGGTTTTTGTTGATTTTTTAGTTAAGTAAAAACTTGGTAAAAGGATTAAGTTTAATGTGCTCTGTGGTTACTGAAAAGGGTAGAAACAAAAACCAACTGGATGAACATTAAGTTTTGTGAGTCAATATAACATCAGAGCACTTGAAAAAGTCAAGTTTGAAATTTCATTCAGTGGCTAACGGAACGACACAAGATATAAAGTTTAGAGCTTTTTTTTTTTTTTTTTGCAATCATATATAGAACCTGTCTCTGAATAATCATTATTGGTGTTGACTGCTCGTCATCTCAGTGAAGTTTAGAATTGAATTATGGAATTTTGAGTTGAATGGTTAATCATTATTTTTTTCCTCCTGTAATTCCAGGATTCTCCTTTTTTCAATTATCTTAGCAATCTCTCTCCTATACAGTCAGTTAAAGCAGCACGTTATGCGCAGAGGTTTTTTGAATCTCGTTTTCCAACTCCACCACCAGTTTTTAGATCACCCCATGTAGATCTGCAGCGAGAAACCAGCTTTTTGAAAAGGTATTGTTTAACTAATTCTTTTAGAGCTTCGGAATAATCAAAATATTAATAATGATAGAGCACTGAATCATATGTTCTTTTACGGTGTAATTCTCTTTTTAGTCTAAAATTTTTAAAGTCCAAAATGTCCAAGACTTCATTCATTCAATTGAAGGATTTTATCTACATGATGTCAGCAATGATGTAGATGCAGGAGGTTCAGATGGTCATGGATATCACAGTAATCAAGTGAATAACAAACTTATTGCTTGCTTGCAAAAGGAAGTCCAGCCTTCGAGTCCTTCCGCGTGTGTTGATGAATATCTGACTGATCCTGTAGAGGTTGAAGACTCTAAGATCTCTGCTGATTTACGTGTGCAACCTACTAATAATGTCGGCCAATTGTTACGATGTGGCTTTACTGGCCCCAGAGAAAACATCCGAAAAGTTAATGATGCTAATAATGGAAACCCAGAGGGTTACGTCTTTATGTTGCCCGAACAATCTAGAGTCAATATGCCTAGTTCACTGAATTTGGTTGAAACTGCAGATTATCAGGCTGAGTCTAGTACGTTACCTGTTTCTGGTGCTGAAAATCCTGAGCAGCATGTGACCCAGGTAATTATATATGAAAACGTATCTACTTTCCAATGTATCTGAACGAAAACAACCATGAAATGGTGAATGTTGATTTGAAAAGGCCTTATCCACTGAGTTATTTTGAAATGATGTTTCTTAGATTGTTAAGTTGCAGAATGCAGGTATCCAACATAATGAACAGGATGGAAGTTGCCAGTTGTTGCCTGAATCTTTGCAGAGCGTTGAAGCCTATCAAGATTGTTCAGACAGCTCAAGACCAGTGTCAAAAGGATCCTTTAAGGTATATATGTGTCATTATATACTGCTAGTGATGCATTGATTGTAACCTGCTCTAAATTTTATTTCGATTGGTGGATAATTCTTTTATGTTGTCATGTTAAAATTCATGTTTCATTTATACAGTGACAAGAGACTGATACCTTTGCCTTCTTCGTTATTGCTTGATTAGTGTACTCTTTTGTGAATTCTGAAATAGATTGAATACCATGATTACTTATTTATGACTTCATGATTTAGTGTAAAACAATATTTATTGAAAGTAAGTTATATCTTATGCTGCCTGTCATGTTTGATGGTGTTACGCACAATATTTTCTGTTGAGTGCTGTTTACACCATTTCTTGAGCTTGAAAAGGTGGAATTCGCAGAAGTCAATGCTTAATTCTGTATTATAAAGCTAGACGTTAGTAAATTGACTGATTCGATTTTTAAACTTTATAATTCAAGAACTGAATGTTACATCACTATTTCCCACTCCAAACCCTCAAATTTTGGTTCAAACTCTACAGAATCTTGATTTGCCTAATGAAATATTTGAATTGCATCTTGAATAGGTATTATTACTTGACGTCTACTGCTTGATTCAAAGACCTTTTAATCTTAGACAAGACACCAGTAACTGAAGGAAAGCCAGAGAGTAACTGGGGCCATTGTTTCTATCTAAGTCAATGGAAGTCTTGTCAAGCTATTTGCTTAATCACCTTTGAGTTATATTTCTTTCTTTATTTCACGTAGCATTACCATTTCTTCTCTGTTGATGTTGTTAACTATTGGGCACTTATGCTTGTTGGAGAGCTTAGCATTTAAATGACATGGTTTCATTTTTTTTGGGACTAAATGGCATCAAAAAAAGATTCTAGCTGATTCCTACTCACCATTTATCCACAAGGACTCTTATCTATGTAGGAAACAATCTTACAAGTGGTGTTTTTAAGTGTTCATGTGCACAATTTTCTAAGAAAATATAAAAGTTTTCCAAGTCCAGTTCTCCCTTGGGCATTATAAAATTGAGTTAAAAATCTTCCTTGATAAATTTTACAGATACTAGCCCTGTTTATATTACATCATGCTATGCACAGAGTATCTTTTTCTTTGTTTTTCATGAGATGTTGAACCCAATTATTGAGAGGATATAAATAGTTTTTGTGCATTCTATTATAAGAGTGATAGTATTGAATATATGTTTATCCCTTTA
This sequence comes from Pistacia atlantica, assembly GCA_026229545.1. Lineage (NCBI taxonomy): Eukaryota > Viridiplantae > Streptophyta > Magnoliopsida > Sapindales > Anacardiaceae > Pistacia > Pistacia atlantica. The sequence continues at coordinate 13,333,808 of CM047910.1, read as the reverse complement.
TGAAGCAGCCTTAGTTTCAAGTTTAAAACAATATTTATTTGGCTGTTAAGAATTTATTATGCGGTGTGGGCAAATGCAAGTGCTTTTTAAGAGCATGGTTTACAATACTTTTAGTTCCTGCCTTGTATCATTCCTAGGAAGAGTATGTATGATGACAAGTTGGAAGAAGTTGAATTTATTTATTGTACTGGTTACAAGGATCATTCTTCACATATTTTTTTGAAACAAGGCAAGTACTGCCAAATTGCAATTTGTTTTTCTTATCCACTTTGCAGTTGTTAACTTTTCCAATCAAATGTAGGAGGCTACTTTGTACCAACGTGGTATACGTAGACATCTTCAGTTTGAGGCTCCAGTGGTCTGCAAGAGTACTACTACTCATAAAAGCCATAGTTCTCACAATGTAATTCAAGAAGTCGATAATTCAAAGGTACCTGCTAGCCATACGGACTTGGAGAGTTTGATATTTTCTGATGTTGATCCAGGAGAGGTGTCCAACGGTAGGGAGTCAATCAGCTACTCCCCAACTATAGCTTCTTGGACTTCTTTCAGCTCATCTGAATTTGTTGGTTCCAATCAACATAGTAGAAGCCTTGCCATCTCAGGTCCCATTCCATCTGATAGTGGCTTGCATTTAAAAAGCATTGGCGGATCAGGGCCCATGGACTCAGATCTTATTCCACGTTTGAAATTGTCTGGTTATATGAGTTCCAAAGATCATGGGCGGAGGGATTGTTTAGCAAAGGACTCAAATAAATCCTTATTCTCACCTGAAGCTGGGGAAATTCATGCTCATGTGGACAATTATCAGCAAGATAATCAAACTATTGTGGAAACCGGTCCTGCTGCTTCACAGTGTAGTGAAAGTATGAAATCACTGTGTGATTCTCTGCATATGACTCCTTCTAAGCAGGGAGTTTCCTCTGAGTGCAGGGTACTCATTTCACCAAATACTGAGAGGGTTGAGGAGTTAAACCAAGCGAGCCCCCAGAAAAAAAGGCAAGTACACATTTATTCTTTCATTTAATCATTTTGATATTTAACCTTTTATTTATTTTGGCTGTTTAACTTGGGAATGTGTGGTGCAACCAGGAAAAAGGCCATAAACACTGGTGAGGGTGATGGCTGCAAACGTTGCAACTGTAGGAGGTCCAAATGCTTGAAACTGTAAGTCTGCAGGTAGCACGTATAGAGTCTACATTTAAGTGAATGTTAGAAGTTGATATGCATTTAGACTTCTTTCATTTTCCAGCCTCAGATCTTCGTTTAGAAAATAATGGCATAATAAAAACCACCCTGTACATTTGCCATTTGTTTCAACTGGTATTTTTGGTCATTGGCAGTTACTGCGAGTGCTTTGCAGCTGGGGTCTTTTGTGTTGATTCTTGTGCATGTAAAGACTGTTTTAACAAGCCTGAATATGAAGACACAGTTCTCGATTTGCGACAACAAATTGAATCGCGTGATCCGCTTGCATTTGCTCCAAAGATTGTTAAGCATGCCACCAACTCACCAGCAAATATTGTGGTAATTCCTTTGTATCCATCTTGTTCAATTTCTGTGAAACTTTAAGTACTTTGATTTGAGAAACCTTTGCAGGAAGATGGAAACTGGACAACTCCGGCCTCAGCCAGGCACAAAAGAGGATGCAATTGCAAGAAGTCTAAGTGTCTTAAAAAATATTGTGAATGCTATCAGGTATATAATAACTTGGTGGGTTGCTATTATTTCAAAATTAATTCTTCAATTCTTAGCTTAGCAGTAAGGTTTATATCTCTAAACATGTTGCCCAATTGGGTCTCCCAGTTTCCAAAATTACTGTGATTATGTTTGTCCAAATTTTCTACTAATTTGAAAAGGAAAGGCCTGATACTTGAGTTGTGATCAGGAAACTGGATGGGAAGTTAGCACAAATTGGCCCATTGATCATTCTGATTGGATACAATTTCTTTCTTTTTTTTTTTTTTTTTTTTTGGGTTTGCTTATATTCTAGGCTAACGTTGGATGCTCTGATGGATGCCGGTGCGAGGATTGTTGTAATTCATTCGGCAAGAAGGCAGGTCAGAATTATATTTTTCAATCTTTAGCTCCTTCCAGTCTATTCAGTAAAATATTATAGTTTATTTTTCTTCATCAGATGAACTTATTGAACTTTTTCAGTACATGAAATTAAATCAGATACCAGCTTTCGCCTTCAGAATTTTCTAGCAAAAGTTCATGTAGAGAACAATTATATTTTATCTGAACTATCAGCAGCAATATTTGCCCTTCTGAAATCCTTGCGAATCTGTACATTACACATGTTTTCAGTTGTCTAGGCATTTCAATTGATTGATTGGTCGAGTCTGTCGAGTGTCAGCTTATTCTACATCAGTCAGTACTACGTTTGATTTGAACATGTTACGTAATATATAATGAACTGCATTATGAACAAACTGATTAACCATTTGTTTCAAAATAGATATGTTTTTTATTTTTTTCTTATAGTTGTCGAAACACTTCTCCACAATGTGTAATTGCAGATTCAGTATACCGAAGAGTTCAAAGATGGGAGAATCCATCTGCTGATGGCACCAAGGCTGGGACATTAAAACAGTTTTCGCCAAGATGGGAAGATCTTCCAGATATAAGCCATTTCACCCCACTGCCTCTTCCATATCCAAAGGTTTTGGCTTCTTCAGCTTCACCTATAAGCGACTATCAAGAAGTTCCACATACTCAATTGCATCAGGGAAGTACTCTCAAGTCATCATCTGGGCATTGCCATTGGCACAGTTCAATGAGTTTTATGCCACATTTATGCGAGAGCAGTGCTGGTCATGGCTGCAGTTCTGACAGTGCCTTCCATGACTTACTGAAAGATGATGATATGCCTGAGACACTCAAGGAAACTTCTACACCGACCAAGACAATCAAGGTTAGCTCACCAAATCAGAAACGTGTATCTCCTCCACAATCTCGATCACAGGAATTGAGGTCAAGCTCTTCTCCAGGCCTGCGAAGTGGGCGCAAATTCATTTTGCAGGCTATGCCATCTTTCCCTCCTCTTACTCCATACATGAAGTCAAAAAATGATACTGGCCACAGCGATTTGAAAGGTGAAGCCAGTGATCATTGATTTACAGAGCTAGAGAATGGTTTAGTTACAACAGTTTTATTTATTACATTATAATAAAATATTATATAGCTGGGTTTTATTCTCAAAAGCACACTATGTAATCTGCAAGTCGATGACTGCTTTTTTCTCGGACAAGCTATGAAAACTTGTATTGCCCAGATACTGCTATAGGAGTGTTGGTAGAGTTCTATGGTGTTGCAGCGCCAGTAGCCTCTGGTGAAAGGACATCCTGTAATTATCATCTGTATATAGATCTATAATATCAAACAGTTCTGCCGTTTTCTGCTGGCCAACTTTGCGATTCTGTCATTTTGTTTTTATTGGAACTTTGAACATCAACAAGCAATTTTTTTCATCAAACATGTGGTAGATTTTAGTGATGTTCTTCACTATTAAAGTATGTTGAATGCAGATTACAGGATTATGTAGAGCTATGCCCCATGGATTCTGCTACTCATGTTCATAAATAAGGTTGTTTAATTGATTTTAGAATCCATAAACAATAATAGCCAAAGTCTACTAGACTGATTATTGCATTAATGAATGCACAAAAATGCTCCAAAAGTAGAATTGACTAAATTCATTATCATCTATGCTCTACAAGTGAAATACAAGAAAAATGCATACAAAATTTTTATTGTTAGGACCAACAAGAAAACGGGAAAATTAGGAAGCTTAATTTATCTATACCATATACCCGAGAACCATTTCTATTTACTAACAACTTGTACATAAGCTTTATCATTTTTCTCCCATGTTATTGCTTCCGACTGCTTCCTCGTGTTACGCTTAACTAGAAACTGATGTTGTGCTACAACTATGCACGAGACCCCTCGAGTCCCAGCCTTGCAGCAAGCCAATTGCAGACCTCATCCATCTCTTTAGGAACTGTGTAATGACCAAGCCTGCACAATAAAAACCCAACTACTCAGTAAGTTCTTTTCTATTTTCTAAAAACTTAATCATGGGTTTATTCTTGCATAGAAAAGACATCAATGCTTACCCTTCAAAAGATTTGAACGTAAGGTGTCGAAATCCTGCTACACTTAAGGAATTGGCTGATTTCTCTCCATATTGAAAGGGGACTACTTCATCACCTGCAACAAAATAACATTTGGTATTAATTCATTATAGCAAAAAGGTTTTGATTGCACTCATGTATAGACCACAATAAAAAAGTTTTGCAGAAAAGTTCTATGGCGGTGTTTAAAGTAAAGGGGGAGGCTTTCCTATATATTCATTTTTGAATTATTTTTACATGAACGCTTCTTAACAGTCATTTGTGCAAAACTTTTGGTATTCGCAGATAAGAGATGGATATACGTACAAGTTCCATGACTGAGCATAATGGGCAAGCATGCCGCACGTCTTGCAGCCTCATTTGAACCTTCTATTTTGTTCCTCAAGTTCCTGTATCAAAATAATGTTTAGCAAACAAATATCAGAAAAAATTTCAGATATGTGTTGAGTGTTATTGATATCCTTTTCATACCTGCTGTGGCTCAACGGATTCATGTAATGCATAAATGTTATGAACCATGTTGATATCTAAGTTTGACAAAGGTAATTTATGAACTGTTATTATATGTTTTACCAGTAGCTTTCATCTTATACAGAAACTTGTGCATAAAAAAGGATATAGATGAACATTTATTTGAGAAGGATATATCTGAATGTTGTCATACCTTGAACCTGGAAGCCAGCCACTGAGCCCGACAACTGCCCTTAAGTTGACACTGTATGGAATTCCATTTCCATACCTGCCTAGAGCACAACAAGTTGCAGAGTAAAGGGCCATTGCAGCACCCATACTGAAGCCTCCAATACCGACTTTAACTGTCAAAAAGGAAAACAAAATTGTAAGATAATGTGAAGGCCATTAATTGAATAAGCTGACCTCACATCAGTTTATAAATTAACTTAAACTAGATACTACTAACAACAATTCACTTAATATAATTTAAAGAACAACAAATGGCATAAAGAAGTTACAGTGGAAACTAATATTAGCACATGATATTTAGAACTTTCGGTTCAGGTCACATGATACATGTGATGATTAAAAAACATGGCTTCTTAAAGATATGCTGGGAACTGAAGTTCATCTTTGAAATGGTATATTTGTTGCGTAAGTTGATTAAAGAAATACATGGGAATTTACAGAAGCTCATAATCAATTATTCATAAAGAGAAATGACTGTAATAATGTAAGGTAGTTAATTTCAAAAAATGGCCTTGGAAAGTACCATCAGCTGGCTCTGTTGACAACAAGTTTGCAACATGTGCTGCTGAAGCGTCTAAACCCTCCCAATCATCAGGACCGTTGTCTGAAAGCTCTCCTACGTCAAACCCTGATGTACATCAAAGAAGCAATTTACATGACTCGGTTAGTATCAAAGCATGATAATATTTTTTTTTTTTAATATTTAAAACAAAATATAAGATATATAATTCTCATTTAATCAACCCGAAGAGAGTCCTGAGAGTCAATCAATATTACATGCAGTGCAAGCAAATCCACCAAGTATAGCCACAGGACGAGTAGGAGCAGTTGGGCAAATCCATTTAATCTGCATCATAGAATGACAGCAGATTACTATATATAAATTTGGATAGCATCATATCAGTCGAATAATTAAATCCATGAACTTTAATCACCATAGGACAAAAGGAAGTAGTAAGACATACATAAATAAAAATGTTAACTTATGGATAACAAAAATTATATGTATACTTACATTTGGCAGAGGCAGGCCTTCCAATAGCTGGGACCAGCTGCAACCAAACAGAACACTGAATGAGAAACCTGTCTTTAACTTTTGTAATTTTTATATTATCATGAATGAAGCAAATGTCCAACTCCACCACCTCCATAATAGAGATTGAGAAAAATAGAAGAAAGCAACAAGCAATTATTTTAATATGCTACATGTTAATCCTGTTACGGGACACCCTTAGAAGTTGACAACCAAAATCTAAGAGGGGTGTAATCTGCATAATCATCTAGAGTATTGGGACCGCAATAGTTGGCTAAAGTAGCTACTCAAGGCAGAAAACCAGAATTATGTGAACATGACCATCTGCTCACTGTTTACCAATAAAAAATATAAACCCAGTTTCACCTTGAATTGAGGATTATGAGTTCACCATTTCCAATTTACAGAAAATTTCAGGAAAAAACATGAATTTAACTGTATTAGTATGAATATCCTTTGTTAAAAGGTCATGAATGGCTACTCATTTGGCAGAAGAACCAAGAACATTTTGTGGTCCCCCATAAATGAATATGACATATGCACTTTCTCTATTTATGGCTTCTTGAGTTAAGCTTGGCATCAATCTGAACAAGAAAAGGGAAGGAAGAATAATCAAATCTATATAATTTCGCGGCGCCGCTGCTCTATCCTATCAAATTTATTCGAATGAGAAAACAACCAAAAGAATCTCAACAAAGAAAAACTATAACATCATATGGGCCCTCAATTTGGAACATGCCAAGATGCTGACTTTCTCAAACTGCCTTTCTTTTTCTTCCTTTTGCAACCAAAAAGTCGAGCCTTAAAATATAGGTTTTGGACACTAATACGGAAAGAAAAACAAAGCAAGCATCAAATAAAGACAACAAAGATCTTGAGTCTGCTTCCAGGCAAATCACAATGTGAACAAATGAAGCTCACACAAACAGTGACCACCAACTTAATTGCTCTATAAACACTCAAGCGATACTGTCAATACCAGGTAGGCAGGTAGGCAGGTACCCAGATACAAAGTTCCTCTTTATACATGGAAAGGAACAGAAATTCGGAATCAAAAAGAAAGAGTCCTACATCTAAACAGGATATTAACAACTAAATCACAACAATCCGTGAAACAAGAAATTACAACATTGTAAGAATAGGAATGCAACAATATAAAAAATATGAAAAAAAGAAATACCTGGAACCATTATCCCCAAGGCCATGTAACCAAACTATAGTGGCCTGGTGTTTCCCTTTGGGCCTCACCACATAAGTCCTCCCAAACTCAAATGTCCTTCTAGCAGTTCTACTACCTAAAATTTGCAGCGACAATATCACTTCTCGGAAATCATTCAAATCCAAAGAATAGAACACGACAGGGAAAACCTCAGAAATGGAACAACAATCGCCATTGAGTAAAAAATTGAACTAATCTACCACACACAAGAAAGTAAGAAACCCCATTTAACTGAGCTGTGAAATTCAGAAGAAAATATAGGACACAACAAAAAGAACTAAAAAAAAAAATCAGTTCTTGCAACTATTAGCAATCTACACTCCATGCAAGTTAAGGAAGAAATAAAAAATATAAAACTAATCATTGAAAGAAAGAAAAGAAACAAACCAGAACCCATAGTATGATGTGAATAGCTCATATTCGCTCCTTTGGAAAAAGTGGGAAAAGAGGGAGCAAAGGCGAAGAGTAAGAAGAGAGTGGAAATGTAATGGGATGATAAAAGAAGGAGAAAGAGAAGGGTGTATTTATAGTGAAAAAATGGAATAAAAGAGATGAATATGCATGAGTAGGTAAGAGTGATAGAGTGTACACCAGCTAGCTGCACAATGTGCTAAAACCACCTAGAAACTCAAAAGAGGTGAAAGGGCATCCATGAAAAGTAAGCGGCTAAAAAGACAATGACAAAAAGCAAGATATCTTTTTATTAGCAGAGAATCAAAGCAGAGTAGCAGAGGCAGGCAGAGCACATTCATCCATTTCTTGATTTGTAACATGGAGAGAATCTATGCTTGTGCACAACAACAAAAAAACTATAAGAATATTACTGAAAACAAGAGAATAACCTAAATTTGTAAAAGAAAAAAATATTTCTTTCAATCATTTGTTTATGAATTTTTCATCATTGATTGACACCCATTAACATAAAGTTATCAACTTTCAAGTTTCCAATTTGTCTTTTTAACAGACTTAAACTTGTTTTAATCAAATTTCATTATCAACTCTCAGAGAATAAAAGCTGGGGTTTTGGGTATAAATGTGTTTAGGGTTCTGGTATGTTTCATGTTCACATACCTGTAATTACTGTTAAATTAGAATCTAAAATAGTATAAAGCAAATTCAAGATTCCAAATATTCGGCGTTTAATTATTGATTTGATAACATTATCAAACTAAAATAACTATGATAATTTTCAAATTTTTAATATGATATCAAATTACATTTAAAATCTTAATAATCATAAGATCATTAATTTAAATAAGAAAATGAACTTACATAATTATTTAATGTGATGTAATTGTCCCACCATTTTAAGATTTTCTGAGGAGACATAACAGGAGAAAGGATACCAACTTTTCCCCCACTTTCCATCCTCTTTCTTGCTTGATATTATATTTTCTCAACTTGCTCAAGCCTCCAAAGACCCATCCACAGAACTTTTCTCCTTTATGCTCTTTGTGTTGAGGGAAACCATAATAGCACATTGTAATTCCAAAATCTACTTATGTTGGAATAATTCTTATATTATCAAGAGTAAAATTTCATAAAATATCTCATATTAATAAAACAAATTGCAATGCTCTTATTGGTCCAATAATGTAGTATATCCTCTAGTTTTACTTGTCAAAAATTTGTCTCGCCCATGTTTGATATAAACTGTACATGTGGAGTAATCTGTAATCCCAGTAACATAATTCTTTAAAATTTTCTGCAAAATATTTGAACTTTTCTCATACCTAGTTGCAGAAACCAGATTGAAGTTGAAGTTTCGTAATGGGATATAAACATAATTAATGTACTAAAAATTAGTCACTATACTTGTAGTCCAATGTGCAGTGAAAAGTGGAAAGTGGGCATAAATCCTTAGCTGCAACAAGATAAAGTTAGAAATGCAGACCCACCAGTCAGAGGCATTCACTGAGTTATAGGTCAATGGTTGTGAAACTGTTAGTCCATTCTTTATGCACCACTATGTCTGGGTCGCCTATGAAATGCAGCTTTAATGCCTTAAAGCTTCTGCCTTTTCTACCTTCAAAAATTCTCCCTCTAATGCTTTCACATCCACAGACAGTTGTATCCAACCCCAGTATCTCATACATAATTTAATTCTCTTCTGACAGTATTTTACTACCAGAAAAAACAGTCTTCTTTGACAGCCAATGACCATTTTTATTGGCAAAAAAAACAGATTATCAAAGAAGCCACGAAAACTTAATATAACTTATCAGTCTAAAACGTAATCAATCCACATAACTTAATATATAAAGTATTTCGGCAACTGATAACATTATGAATTATATTTTTTCATTCTTCAGCTTATCTGGTCAATGGAAGTAATACTTGCACTAAAGCTTTTATATATTTTTTGAGTTAATGATTGAAAACGATTAGAGAAGATGATAATGAGTAGATTTATCTGGTTGACCATGATTTTTTTTGCTGAAATGGCTGATAAAGATTGGTAACAGCAGTAAATGGAGGCATCTGATTTCGTTTCTAGGTCAAAATTTAGGCCATTATCTTTGTTTCCCTCATCTGTGGAGGGTTTTAATTAAATGATGCCTTTTTGATTGTCAACTCCACTCATTACCCGCCCCAGAAGAATAAATCTTGAATTAAATTAACACCACAAATTGGGTTTCTGAGTTTAATAACACTAGACCAACAATATGCTGTCTTGCACTGATCTTATATTTTAGATTATAATACTTCTTTGTTAATTGTTCCATTAACTTTTTTATATATAAATCGTACTCAATTTCATTTTTCCCTGCGAAAAATCATTTCACTTTCTAATAGTTTTCTTTGTTTTAGTTGTATAAGGATGGTGAATATGTATGGTCTTGATATAATTATATCAAGATGGTCTTTTATATATATATATATATGATGGTGAATAATGGTCTTTTATATATATATATATATATATATATATATATATATATATATATATAAGACCATCTTGATATAATTATATCAAGACCATACATATTCTCCATCCTTATATGTAAAATCCAACAATATTCAAGCAAGGACTTGATTAAAGAAGAATATATATATATATATATATATATGAAATTTCTCAAGTATGAATATTTTCAAACTTTTAACGTGCAAACAAAAGGTGAGCGTTCAATAGCTCACTTTTGACTTTAGGGATTGTGAATTTAAGCACCAAGCCGTTACCTATTATCTACTCGTGTGTATATATATATATTGGAATTTGTTTTTCAATGATAGTTTGAAACTGAAGCTCCGTCAATCTACATAATGTTTGGGAAGTAGGTGTCAAAATAGTCATAGTATGCCCGAGAGATCTTTTTAAGAGAGAAGATTTGTATTCAATTGAATTGAATTGTTTGTATTGGGTTTTTGTGAATTGTAATGTGAATACACAACTTATTTATACAAAAATACAATAACTATATAAGGAAACATAATATTGACATAATATATGTAATCTCTTTAGGTAAGAAAACACAATAGCACCACTGTAAGTAAGGAAATGAAACATCTTATAATAATGTTTGTGATCTTTCTAGGTAAGGAAATAGAATATCAACATTCCATATTCGCATGTCAACACTCCCCCAAGCTTGTGGTTTTGTATAAGTCATAAACTTCAAGCTTGCATTGTAGATGTGAATTTTGTCTTCCATTAGATGTGGGATAAGTAGGCAAAAGAGGCAAAGAGAAGAAACAAAGGCTGCCTGAGTACGCTTGAGATGAGAAAGTATGAACATAAATGTTTTATGTACAAAATTGTGTTTGACCTTGTTTGGTTATCTATCCCGAGTGCCTATGTGTCTTGCTGGCTGAAGCAAATATTAAGGCTAGAGTGGGTTGATTAGCAGAAGCTTGAGTAATACGACGGGAGCTTTGAAACCACTTGTTAAAACTCAATAACCTATAATAGATATAAATGTTGAAAATGATTCAATATGTACTAGGAAAATTCCAAGGAAACATTGGAGGGGTCACAAACAGTCCCATTAAAACTCAGCCTCTTTAGACATGTATCATCTTGTTGACAGAATTTTCCTAGACATGCACATAACCATATAAATAGCTAAGCTTTGATACCATTTCAGAATTGAAAGAAAGCAATTGAAGAGAGTCAAAGTATGCCCTAAAGACATCTTTGAGAGGGCAAGAGAGACAATTGAAGAGAATCGAAGTATGTCTGAGAGATATCTTTGAAAGAGAATAATTGTATTCGATTAAATTGAATTGTTTGTATTGAGTTATTGTTATTTGTTACGTAAATACACAACCTATTTATACAAAAATATAATAACTATGGAAGGAAACATAATATATGTAATCTCTCTAAATAAAGAAACACAATATCACCACTCTTAAGGAAATGAAATATCTCATATAATGTTTGTCAATAGTAGGAGATAGTGTCACCCTAAACTATATGACATCAATTTTCAAGAAGTTGGAAACAATGACCAATTTATAGTATGTGAGAGTATATCGTAAACATCGAGTTAACCCATGATAAGCATTTTAACCCTACTTTTAATATCATATGAAAAAGAATTTCCAATAGAAAAAAGTTAAAAGTATGCATTTCGGATTCAGTAGGTAACCATGTATCACGTGAAACTACATAATAATAATAATAAAATGGTATCTTAAATAGATTATTTAACTCTTTTTTACTTAATATATTATAAGATTATCATAATATATTATGGTATCTATGCTAAACAAAAGTGCCCCAACTGTGGGTTTCGTGTTGCATCTTAAACATCAAAGTTACATCCATCCATATTTGAATTAATATTATAAGATATTGAAACTATATCCTAAGGAATTTTCTTATACGATTACTTAATGCGAACAACTTGGTAACTTTTGAGATTATTAAAATAGTAGAAATTAAAGTAGTGCTACTCAGCCATGCATGCATATATTTGCAAAGCTGGCTTCCGCACTTGTAAATTAAATTCTATGAAATTAGGGTTAAGGAAGGGACATCGAGAACAATAACCTATATATATGTATATATATATTTATACATTGTGAATAAAGTGTAGGTATGGTATATTTTGTCTGGCCAGAAAAGATCGATTGTGTTCTTGGTTTTGAGAAGACATTTGTGAACCATATCAAACTAGCTTTAGCAAAGATCAAAATAGCTAGGGTTCCCCATATCTTACTTTCATCTTTAAATTTATCTAGTCAATATAGTGTTTTGATTAAACAAGTACATGGATTGACAGTTAAACAAGTGATTTGCTAGGTTTGTGGGAATTATGGGATATGGTAGATTGGGTAGAATATATATTGATTATTCAGTTTTATATTTCGATTGATATGACATTATACAGTAAGTTGTGTTTGATACGAACGACGTTACATCAATTGATATTACAAACACTAGCACATGTTCTCATGAGAATATTTAATAATATTATAGCTACTATCTATAATACATCAATATGACATTATATAATACGTCGCATTTTGGTACAAGCGATGTTACATCAATTGATATTACACCACTAATAAATGTATTTACGAGAATATTTGGTAATATTACAACTGGTTGAAAGGAAAATGTTAAATACTGAGATAAAATATCTAAATATTGTTTAATGAGTTATAATCTTTTGAGTTAAACTATTTAATTAAAAACACAAATTCATGGTCATTGATTTAAATTTATCTAGTCAATATAGTGTTTTGATTAAACAAGGACATGGATTGACAGTTAAACAAGTGATTAGCTTGGTTTGTGGGAATTATGGGATATGGTAGATTGGATAGAATATATTGATTATTCAGTTTTTTATTTCGATTGATATGACATCATATAGTAAGTTGTGTTTGATACGAACGACGTTACATCAATTGATATTACGAAAATTAGCACATATGTTCTCATGAGAATATTTAATAATATTATAGCTAGTGTCTATAATACATCGATATGACATTATATAATACGTCGCATTTTGGTACAAGCGATGTAGATGTTACATCAATTGATATTACAACACTAGTAAATGTATTCACGAGAATATTTGGTAATATTACAACTAGTTGGAAGGAAAATGTTAAATACTGAGATGGAATATCTAAATATTGTTTAATGAGTTATAATCTTTTGAATTAAACTATTTAATTAAAACACAAATTCATGGTCATTGATTTATTGCAATCTAACATATATGAGATGGAAATTGAAGATAGTTTTCTAATAGGGTAGTCACTGGCTCTTACTCAGTCGATAGTTCTAGGGTTCCAGATGATTAGTTAAGGTGCACGTAAATTAGTCTGAACACCTCCAGTCATATTAAAAAAAAATGTTGAAGGTATTTTCATTTCTACCTCATCAACTCTTAAACCGTTGGATTGTAATGGATCAACGATTAAAAATTTAATTAATATATTATTTTTCGAGTTATAACATGAAACATCATATTTGTAATGTGAACTCTCTATCAAATGAACAAGAAAATTGAGGAAAATTTTGGTCCATTCAAGAGTTTGGTTCTTGCTTCCGTGGATTGCTAATTTACTGGTGATAAATGTGACAAGTAAAAGGTTGGATTCTGTCAAAAAATGAGACGAAAAAGTAAAAAAAGAAGAGATGGGAAAGGAAAGAAAGATTTTAAATTCCGATTGTTTCTTGCAATCTGTCTTATTCCATATCAATTGATCCCCCATGGAATCACAATCAATTTTATTCTTCTTTCTTTTCTAGGCAACTATGTATATATTACACTACATTATACCCAAAGAATTTTGTCACGATTTGACTGCTAATAAACATGTACAGAATCAATGGCACCATGTAAATCTTAAACTGTTAGTATAATATTCAAAGTGTTCATGTTATAATTTGTGAAAATTTTGAGAATTTTTTTTCTTTCTCTAATGAACTTACTAGAAAAAGTGGTTTGGTATAGAAGGAATAATTAGTCGGCAATTGATGAGATATTTGCCCACGTAATTTTGTCTCTATTATCTCAATGGGAAAAGAAATTGAGCTGAGTTGTTCCTTTGTGATTCATTATTGGTAAGATGGTGATGGGGGGGAAGTTTTGAATCAATTCTCTTTTGATTCCGATCACGTTTTCAATCAATAAAAATTGATAGTTTTGTTTGAGGTGTTTGGTTTATAATCTTTTTGGAAGCAAAAACAAATCACTCTTCCTTTTTTGACAAGAGGGTGTTCAGACAGTGTACACATACCTCAACTAATTTTTCAAAGTCTTAAAGTTGACAACCAAGTAAGCCCCTCAGTGACCACTTTTATTATAACTTATTAGAACTTAAACTCAAAAACTCATAAACTTTTTTTTGTTCTTTTACCATCAGGTCATCCAGTAGTAATTCGTACTTGATTTTTTACTCTAAATGCTGCTATTCCCCTTTTAATGTCTTTCTGATTTCCCAACTGGGAATGTTGCTAGTCCCCTTTTAATCTCTTTCTGATTTCCCAAATTGGGTCTATTTCAAGTCTTTAAATCAAATTTTGAATATAACCCTCAATATTAATCCTTAAATGTGTAAATTATTAGTTCCGCCTTTGGGAAAATGAGTTGCGCAAAGGTAGATGTAGCGTGCTGAGGAAAGATGCCGATGTCTCCTGGAAAATGTTCAGCAGCCTCTCAAGTGCTTTCCAAATATTCTGATGGCCAAATAAAGCTCTTGAAAAGTTCTCTTTACAAATGTGCGAACCACATTTACATTACACATCCGTGCAAACACTTGGCAACACAAAACATAAGGTCAAACTCTCCATCTTATGAAACTCGCTTTGCATCCTCTGTGTCAAATTACGAATCTCTGATACCAATTGTCAAATCCCACTTTACAAAATGGATTAATTCCGTAAAGTTCTACAACCTTATTATTCATACATACTTAACGAATCAAAGCAAATAAAAAGCTATAATATATCACCAAAAAAAAAAAAAAAAAAAATCCTCATCTATAGCTCAAAATGGCAGAATGTCCCATCCAAACTGACATTAATCTCTTCAACACAAAAAAGAAAAAAAAAAATTGTGTCATGTAGCAAATCGAACTGTCTGGGAATCACCAGGGAGAAGGGGCTTATGCCTAGTTATTGTGGTTCGAGATAGGCAAAACTCAAACAACCTCAGGGTGAAGAAAGAAATACTGTGAATTTGAAGCCTGAAGGGAAGATCAAGTAATACAATGCCAAAATCATCCAAAAGTAACAGAAATGTAATTCGTCCTCTTAATCGAAGGAAGGGTCATCATAATCATCCTGAATTCTCATGGACATTGTTCACTGGCAATTCATGATCAAGACATCTTTATGCTGAATCAAAATGAAACACTTGGTGCAACTCTGGAGGATTAGAATACAGGAATCCAACATTATAAAACCACAAAAAAAATGATTCCTTTAAAAACTAGCATCAAGATGTTTCAGGAAAGAATTGAAATGTAGCCATCTAATTATTTGGCAATGCATTAAAGGAAACCTAAAAAGATCCATAGTTCCAACAGATGACTGACCCGTGTCTTGAATAACCACAAAAAAGATACCATCCCAAACTTTGGGAAAGCAACAGCCACAAGAACTAAGGACCATCCAAAACAAACAATACAAGAGCTTTTCAACTTTTGAAGCTGCAGTGTATACTGGAAACTGCCTCATCGACTCCTCAATATTTTATTCCAATAGGAAAATTAACAGATGCAATCAGTGATGGTGATCATCATCGCCATGTCCATCTGGTGGTCCACCGGGGCCTACCACTTCCAGCTGTCAATAAAAAAATTTAATTAGTAGGAAAATATAAGGGATCATGAGAAAAAATGGATAATTTCAAGAAGACAAAAGTTTTGAAAGCCACTTAATTCATTCATCCAATTCCATTTTAACAAAACCAATGAAAAATGGATTTCCTTCCATGAAATTACAACTCATGGAAATCAAGTACCTAACTCAGTCCCATCCAGGCCCCACAGACCAAATCTTAACTAATAAAAAAGGTCTCACTGGAGTATATAACATAATTAAAGGGCTTCTTATGTCATGATTCCTGTCTTTACAATTTCATTTGCTAAGAAATCCACTAATAATTAAGATGTCATATTTGTTGCTTGGTTTCAGCTTAGTCCAATCCAATTAAACCTAAGAATCCTCTTGATGATTGGATCAAAGGTGTATTACATACAAGGAAACCTGAGTAATACAAGCAAATTCGAATTGATTGATTATGCCATTTTATAATGAGCACAGACAAGATAAAAATATGATGCAGAATTCTAGGTCAATCAAATAATTTTCGGCCCATGGTTTGGCAGGGAACATAATCCACCAAAGGACTTCAAATCCCAAACTTTAGATATAGTTTGACAGACAGGCCTTTCTAGTTTAAGAGTCTGTGATTGAAGTTTGATCCTGCGCTTACCACAAAGTACTGTGAGCACACTGGGCATTCATGTGGCTTGTCTTTCTCCAGCCAAAACCAGACAACATCATGCTCCTCCTCTGCAAATAGAAAAGAAAAAAGGTAAATCATTCTAGATGAACGTTATTAAACAATGCCCTTTTGGTAATTTTTTGCCCAAATCATTAGAAGGCATTCATATAAAGCTGTGAGAAAAGAAAAGACAAGATTTTGTATATTTTAAAAAAAACCCACCGCCTTCGCCTCCAGGGCAGCCAACTATTCTCTTGTCATAGTAAGACTTGACAACAGCAGGTGCTTCCTACAAGCAAGTCAAATGAGACAATTATACATATGTCAAACTGTTGACGTCTAAGTGTAAACCAAAGCCAGCCACTTTGCGTTAATTTACAAATGAAAATATACCACACTAAGCTTAATATGGATATATTAAAAACATCATCAAAGAAATAACTGGTTCAGACCCAATATAAGTCTTGACTGTATTAAACTATAAAGGCTTGTTAGGTAATCCATTCAATTCAAAAGAAATTCCACGTAAGTATCTGTCATCCAAAATGGTGGTCCTGATGACAAAAATGATCCCCACCCCGTAGGACAGTTCCTCTGTCTAAAGCAGACCTATCATATAGCACTCTAACAAAAGAAAAGAAATAGAAGACCTATCACCATCCCGGTCTTGCATACTTATATGAATTATTTCTTACTTTTTGTCCATTGTTCCAAAAAAAAGATAAAACAATAGAAATGATTATTTATATCTGACTACTCAAGTTTCTATCTCAAACTTAAAAATTTTAACAACCAATGCAGTGGATATCTAATTCAATGATGTTAAGAGTATCGCAATTCATTTGTTCAAGATCTAAAGTTTTCAAACCATTCAAATGGAAATGGGTAGTGGAATCTAGTATCCCCTCTCATAAAAGGGAGAGAGAGTAGATTAGAAGTACAAAGACTACACCAAAAGTAAGAGAAACAAAAATAATAAAACAAAACCCCTCCACAACAAAATATATCTTTAAATTCAATCAAAAGGGCCTTCTTATGAATGTGGAAGACATACCGAATCTAAAAGATTTTCTCTTTCAAAGAAACATATTAATCATTTTAGTGCAATAGAACTGCAACTCTTCAACAATAAAAAGTTAGCATAAAAGTTGCATTTTAGACATTTTTTACCCTTATCCCCTCAAAAATTACAAAATAATAAATGCTGAGGCAACACAAGGAAAAAATCTGCCACTGAACACTAGAAAATCAAACACGCAATTCAACAATATCTCAACATTTCCAACAAGAACATCCTCAATAGTCAATAATATCAAGCATTACTACGTAGATGAGACATAAACAGATATCTTGACTGAGAATCTCCAGTAAGAAATCCGAATGACCACACAGTTGACCACTATTGGTAAAACTATTTTGCAACACATTTATGAACAATGTAACAAAACTGCAAAGGAAATTTACCTTAGTGCCAAATGGTCCAGCAGGGTTGTCTATCTCAAGAATATCCCTTCCCTGCAGAAAATAGAGAACCCAAAATCAGATCATCAGTCAGCTGCCAAAAGCATCTAATACAAAAATCAAGATGCTTACAAGACATGAAAAGGAAAGAGGACCACAATTAGAATTATAAACAACAGACAGATTTATTATAAAATTAATTTCAACAGAAAAAGTGCGTTATAATATTTGCAGAACAAGTGATTCATTTATTTGAACCAAAACAGAGAAGCCTCAACTCGAATAAGCATATCAACACCAATCAGCTACACATATATAACATTTCTTTTAGGGAAACCAAAAAAGATAAAAACAGTAATATATAACATTTTCCACCAAACCAAACAGCATTCAAAATGAACATCTTCTGACCCAAAACAGAATTTAAAACAAAAATTACCTCAAGTGCAGCTTCGAGCTCCTCCCGCTCATGTCCAGTAGCAATAGGCATGACATCCTCAACCCTCTTCTTCACAGAAGTCTCTATTACAAACAAAATAAAGGCATTTACATCAATCAAACATAACAAGCACATAGCCACTCATTTAAGCATCATATATACAAACACAAGCACACATATTCAACATTTCAACCTTTTCCCTCTCCAATCAACAGAGCACGGTATTCCCAGACACACACATTAACTTAATCCTATTCTTCCTCATCAACACAAAAAAAAAAAAAAATTTCCACTAATAAACCATCTACTTGATAAAATTTACATAAATAAATGAATCCACAGATTTACTCAACAATCTTCGTCAATTTCACACAAAATTATCCACCACAAAACTCCAAACCAATCTAAGACACACGAAGAGATAAAATTCAAACACAAGACACGTATATTCAAATACGAATACATATAAATGCCGCAACAAATACAGGAATGAATACATAAAAGTGAAGATCTTAGGGTTTTGAGTACCTGGTTCAGAGGAGAAGAGGCGAGCTGCGAAGACTGGGGGAGAAACGAGGGATCGATTAGCGGACAGAGCGATTGTAGGAGCGATAGATGCAGATCGACATGAAGATTGAGCTTGAGCAAGTGCTAGGGTTCTGAGGCGTGAATAGCAGATTCTTCTCCACATCGTCGTCGTTTGGAATTAGGGTTTGTGTTAATTGTTTTCTTTCGTTAGTGTTGATCTCAGGTCACCTCTGTGTGTTCGGAGAGATGAAAACGACGCCGTCACTCTCTCTACACTTTTCTTTTTAAATTCCGAAGTACGAGTTGGAAATGAAATAATGTGAAACGAAAGGAGAAAATTTTTAGGGGTGGCTGCGATGAAGACGCCTCTCAATAACGGTGTTGTCAGTGGGGATTGACTTGGCACGTGCGACCTGAGTGTCTGTGGTTTGACTCTCTACACTCAATTTTATTACTTTGTGTGTATTATCCCAATTAGAATTCGCCACATAAGCAAAAAAACACTTGGGATGGGCTACTAATTTCTATTTTCTGTTAACAAGAAAATCGTGTTTTTAACTTTTCCTTGCATGAATTATAACACTAATATTACACCACTAACCTTTTTTCTTCACAAACTTTCTTTTATAATTCTTAATATGATAATTCATAATTTAATCAACTCGTAATTAATTAGTTAGATTCCATGTGAAATCTTATGAATTAATCAATTACGAGTTATCACATCAGGATTATGAAAGAAAATTTGTGAGAAAGAAGTTGTTAGTGTAATATTATTCAAATTATAAACTCATAAATAATCTCTAAGTGTGAAAATATTTTGAGGATATAAGCGTGGTCCATAATAAACTTGACCATATATTATGTATTTATAACAAATTAAACCAGTAAGACTTGAACAACACTTAATATGAGGAATGAGTTTATATAGGGCATATGTAATTAAGTTAATAAAAGTATTGTTTTAAGACTCGGGGACTAGATAGGCTGGTCTGGCCAATAGGACCAATACTCGACAGTCTCTTGATCCAGTTCAGGTTCCACTCCAAGGGGTTTTTTTCCATATTTCAAACTTATAGGGACTACCTTTTACTTTACAAGGGTGTTTTTACAATATTTCAAAAACCTAGGGACAATTAATTATTTGTAAATTTTGAAATAAATTAAAATTTTAGAAACTAATTTGTAATTTTTAAAGGTATTTCGTAATAATAATAAAATTTAAGGAACTTATTTGGTAATTTTAAAAAAAAATTGTCCACCAACATCAACAATCAATTCAACCAGTTGGATTGGACGACCGTAACCCAATCACCTTGTGTCACAACAAGTTTGGTTTTAAAATAATGTATAAAAGAAAGTCTGAAACTTGTTACTCTCTTAATTTTCTTTAAACCTTTAATTACTTTTTTTTCCTTCACAGGGAAAAATTAGTCTTTTATTGTCATTATCTCTTGAATTTTATAGTTTCCAAATTCTAGATCAAAATCTTCTCCTCATTTTAGCTTTTACCTAAACAAATAAAACTTGTAATTTGAATTTGAATTTTTTTAATAACTGGAGATGTCTATATCAACTTACGAACACTTCAACTAATCCCTCAAGATCTTAAAACTATCGACCAAGTAAGCTTCAAATGATCACCTCTATTAACAACTGAAAAGTGACTCGAACTCAAAATCTCTTGAATAATACACCCAAAGTTCCTATCGATCCACTCGGCTATCCAATGGTTAGTTTGTAATTTGAAAGTTACAAAATAAGAATATACAAATAAACCCCAATCACAAATAAGTGAAAATGCACGTGTCATGAGATCCTTCTAAGTTTAGAAATGCTCAAATCAGAAAAGGATTCAAGTCGTAAAAGATACACCAAAGTTGGCCAAACCTCTGGTCCCCTTTTATTCCATTCTTAGAAATGGCCAAAAAAAGTAAAAAAACAAATCCTATGCCAATGGGATAAAACATTCAAAACCAGGAGAGGATAACAACAAAAGTGTACAAACAAACCTTAAGATAACAGTTTAATTGGATAAATTGATGAAGTGAGACAAATTTGGATGGATTGTGGTTAAGGGATTACTCCTAATTTGGTCTATTGGGAATCAAAAGGGTTTAAGCTATGATTACTGACTTGAATTTGCGAGAGTGGAAAACTATCCTCTTGTAATGCCAGGCCTAATTTGTTAATGTTGTTTTAAGTTATAACCAGTCAGAGCTTTTGCTTTTGCCTTCTACTTCCGGATTCCTGCTCTTTATTTTCCTCTAATTTTCTTCTTAAATTTTTTAAATCATCTTCGCTCACCTGGCCGTTCAGTTTTTGGTTCAAAGCGTATGCTTCGCCCAACTTTCTCTTGCATTCTTTGCTTGCAGAATCATGAGAAACCACTGAGACAAAACACAGAAGAATGGAGCAAAGGGAAAGTTAAAATACACAATCTATTCATAGTCCAATCACAATCAATCAGAAGAACATTCCAAATATATTATTTAACAGATCCCATTGACAAGTTTTAACAGAGTTGATTCAATTTTTGAACCTTGTTTACACCGGTATATCAAAGATATGAGAAAACACTTGATGGAGACCACAATGAGATAACTAACCATGGTTTTGGGTAATCTCTTCCAATTATGCACTTTGCTTGAGTTTGAACGCTCAGTGGAGCTGTCCATGGTTCATAAATATATTGCTTTGGCATATCTGATCATTAAATATATGTGAGCAGCAGTATAAACCGAGCCAAAGAATATGATAAAGGGGATGAACTTCAACATACCTTTCAAAACAGGCAGAAAATGCCTGATGTAATTGCCATTGGGGTCGTATTTCTTTCCAAATGACACAGGGGAATAGATGCGGTTATACTGGTCAGCACAAAAACAATTAAAACATGAACAATTGCACTAGAAAAAAAGTAACTTGCGAAGGGAAAATCTAATTACACAAGTCTCTCCACTAGCAGCCACTGTGGCTAAGAGAAATGTGCAGATGATTTGTACCTGGTAAAAGAATGATGAACATGATAGCCACATCCAATTTCCGTTATTAATTGCCCAATCTGAATCAATAAGAAGTCTTTCGAAGACATCACGCCCTTTTTCCCAATGAACAAACTAGCAGCAGGGAAAATTCATGTCAAGACCAAAAAAAGATATAAGGAGATAAAAAGAATCCAAAACATTTCAATCATACCAGATCGCCACGAGTTAGGAAACATGCTACACAATGCCGAGCAAGATGGTGCATCCAACCCCACTTGCGAAGCTACAACAGTGCAGATATACAAACTTCAAATACTCTGCCTAGATAAGGAAGGGCACACCTAGGTAGCAGCAGCAGTTAATGAAAAAATACAAAGCATAACAAAAATTTAACCTGGACCATAATAGCGTCAATCCAAGGGTACCCTGTCCTAGCTTCCCTCCAAGCAGCCAGCAGTTCATCATCATTATTCCAGGGTATCTATATCACCGGATAGTATTTCATCAGAACTCAATAACAAATGTGAAATAAATAAATATTGAATTCAGAAGATCATGCAGAATCACTTGATTTTCCTTAAACCAGTGGTAACCATTTCAGAGGGACTTATTATTCCTCTAGAAAAAAAATCACAACTTGCAATTTGAGAAACAGAAATTGCTTGCCACAGATTTTGACTTGTGAAGAAGAACTATACAATATAATTTGAGAGGATATACCTCTGACAACATTAATCAGTTACACCTGGAGCCTGTCAATGAGCTATAGTGACCATTGATTCTGACAAAGGATGTTTTCCCAGAGAAAAATAATATTCACAGTTTCTTCACATAGATATGCAGAAAATTGTTCAATTCTTTTGAAATCCCAAAAATATTTGACTTTCTGTAGCAGAATAAATACAAACTAGTCTATTTGGAATTGCATTATAACTCTTAATGACAAAATTCTAGATACAACATAAACCAGGCTCACACAATATATAATTTTATAGAAAGAAAATAAACCTAAATGAAACAAATATGGCCCTAAATACAAATAATCATCAGTCACATTATCATCATCACCGACTTTTATGTATATCTTATATCATTTTATTTTCCTTCAAATTTGAGAGTAGACTTCAATTGCAATTTTCAGATAGCAAAATGAACAAATACAAATCTCCAACAAAGACAATAAACTGATGAAAGCCATTAATTGCACTTACCTGCTTGCAAATTCTATTACCTTTCATCCGGTCAAAATTTGGAGTGCCAAAAGCAACTGTGTAGAAGAAATCTCGCCATAACAACTGCAGTGTTGAACCAGATTTTAGTTTACTGCATCTAGAAGACTAGAACCAGCATTACTAAATAACAGACAGTAGACTGACCTGTCCAACAAGGGAAACTGGTGGTGATGTGTGCTTTTTGACATCCTTATAAACATTTATAAGGCATTGGTAGAAATATCTGGAAGACAGACAGCCAAACTGCAAAGTGATAAGATGGAGAAAATGGAAGAGTTACAAAGCTCAAAATGCAAATGCAGTGGAGAGATTAGACAACATTTGTGTAGGTCTGCAGTAACAAAATCCTCAAAATGTCCAAAATAGAACATCCCAAGTAAACTCACTTTCAAGTAAGGTGACAGAACAGTTGTTGCTGGCTTTGCATATGCAGATGGGTCACCTTTAGGTTTCTCAAAGTTTGCCACCCACTCCTAATGTTTAAACAAAGAAAAGAGTTACATCAATGCCAGCAACACTAGCAACTCAGTATAAAGTGAGAATTTAACAATAAAAACTTAAAATGCTAATATAAAAAGTTGAATGGAATTTCCATGTAGCATATTTACATCATAATAAAAGAGAGAAAAAATTAGGAACTTGTAGTGCCTTTGTGGCATCCAGTGAAGCCATATTGCTTATCTATTGTCAAAAAACATTGCAATTTTTCATTCTGAAGCAATTTTCCTGACTTAAATTGTTTTTAAGCTTTGAATCATTACTTGCATCAGAAAATCAAGTATATGGGGGATATTTAGAAATAGTATTACTAGTACGGGGAAGCTGAATTGAAGTATTGAGTCTCTTCAAATTGTTTATATCTTCAAAGAGCATAATCTTATTTCATTCTGCAACTGATATACTTAGCAACCAAAACTTAACTGGTGCAGAACCTTGGCATCATACCTTGTTACTGATGGATTCTCTCAATCTCTTCAAGGCTTCTGACTCACCACCTCTAAAAGGCATCAACTCATCCTGCACAGACACTATTATTCAATGACAAACTAATAATCTTAGAAAGTATTCGTAACTTCATACCTGTTCATAGTCTCTGTAGCCAAGTTCTTCAACTGTTGGAACTTCTGTAATCTCACAACTTCCAACATCTGCAATAGGAGGAAGTGACGAAATTGACATTGACAGTGGGGACGATGCCCATGAAGGTTGGCCGGCAAGCTTCAAAAATGATTGATAACTCATTGCTGGCCTTCCCCCATTCTTCGTGAACAACACAGCCATGAATTAGTGGAAGAAACACTAAACTAATACAAGAGCAAAAAAAACCTCCTTCAGAATCAAGTAAACAAACACTCTTCCACTTCATAATCTAGTTTTAATCTTAATTAGATACTTGACAGGTCTAACGCATTTGACAGGGAATTGACACATACCTTCTGTATAATATCTACAGGATTGAAGAGTGTATGACTCACTGGAGAGAAAACCTCAACTCCAGCTGTAGAAGCATAATCCTGTTAAACAAACGTAAAATTCCTATTAACTATTCTCCAAAACATAATCTCGTCATACTACCTGATTTCCTAGATATTTCTAAAACATTACAAAGCTACTTCAATGTTTCTTGAGTTGGGAAACAAAAAACCTGACCTTAACTTTCTTATCCAAAGCCTGATAATACGGTTCCGTGTCATACTCAAAGCAAAGCTTCTTGATATCCCACTGCAAGAACAAAATAAGAAGAGACTAATTATAGAGAATAATTTGTATAAGTCTAGTGGTAACCAATAAACTTAAAGAAGTGTTAGAGAGATGAACAACCCAAAAGCGAACTGTTTTAGAGCGTTCAGCTAAATAGATTAAAAAGAATAATTACTTATTTAAGTATTCTTCCATGGTTAAACAAACTCTAAACTGCTTCTCAACAAATGGTAGATAAACGTTGCTCTAAAATACCTTCTTTTTCATCTTTTTTCTAGGAGAAGAAATTGAATTATTATGTAATTAAAAAAAAAAAACCAAAAAATTAAAAAAAAAAAAAACTTTACTAGAATTCAAACGAAGTACAATATAACTATCACATTTAAAATACAGTTATAACGGTAAAAAATATGAGACTTTCAAAGAGAGAAATTGAACCTCCTTTAAGCACCGAATCACAACTTCACTTGGCTCGCCCTTCAAAATCAGCAATCTGGACCCGAGTTTCTTGAGAGACAAGTCAAGATCCACCAGACTCTCAAGCAAGAACCGGATTCGGTTCAGACCGGCCAGGGTCGACCCTGGAGAGAACGCGTTAGGGTCTGGCTCCATGTAATGCGGATCAATAACAAACACAGGATAAACAGACTTTGATCCCTTCGAAGCGTACTCTAACGCCGGGTTGTCATGTATCCGGAGCCCCTTCCTAAACCACACCAGCGAAGCCGAACCAGAAACCGATCCGGAGGCCATAATCGGAGCCAAAAAAGGAGTTTTAGAGAGAGTAAGTGAAAATCTCATGAGAGGGAGAGAGAGAAACTCTGTGTGTTTAAAAGTATCAGAGTTTGGCGCGTTAAATTGTGGAAATGAGAAGGTGAAGGCTAAACTGCACTGAGAGTGTAGGATAAGGAAGCTTGTGAGGCGACGTGGCGTGGCGGATTGAAGAGGGAAGAGAGGGTTAGTGTGCACCGTGCGCATAAGGTATACGTTAGTGGAACATTCGGTTGCGGTTAAAATGGCGCCACGTTGTGCCTTTAAAATTGCTGTGCGTAGAGGGTTTTGGTCCTTTCGGAGGTTTAGCTTAACTAGCTTCAACTGTAATCAGTGATCACCTTCCTAGCTAAATAGACATCTCAAAAGATTTTTTTTTTTGGAAGAAAAAAAATAAATATGTATTCAGAAAAGGATCTCATGATCACGGACCGATCCTTACCTATGGGATCGCAAATTTCAAGTGTGTCTATAAAGAGCAGATCAGATTGTATTAGTGTCTTTAATTTCTTTCTTTTGTGTAATACTAATAGATAGGGTCTCATTAATAAATGTTACAACTTACAAGATTAGAGATAGACGTTTGCCCCAGCCCTGCAGGGATTTGTCTCGACTTGGCCGAAATGGGCCGGGGAATCCCCGAAAAAAACGGGGATAGGGTCAGGGATGGTCCTTAGTTATGTCCCCGCCCCGTCCCCATAGAGCCCCGGTCGCCCCGCTTTTTTTAGAATTTTTTTTTTGTTTCCTTTAAAAAATTGTATATAAAGTTAAGGTTTAAACCATAATTTTAAGTAATGTATCTAAATTTATGATATATACTTTTATAATATTTTCTAATGTTTGTATTAAATTTATAGAAAAATAATTTAAACGAGGAAGTTTAATAATTAAATATATGTATTATTACTTTGTGAATTTCACAAAATAATAATACGTGGGACGTAGCCCAAAAATAAATTTAATTAGATTATTACAATTTACAAACTAATACAAGAATATATACAATTACTTAACGACTTACAAATTACACAAATTCAATTATCCTTGTAATTAATTAATTGATGGATTAAATATGATGTTAAACTTAATCAAATAATGAGATTTGTCCCTTTCACAAATGGACTAATTTTATTAGTTG
Source organism: Pistacia atlantica (assembly GCA_026229545.1). Classification (NCBI taxonomy): domain Eukaryota; kingdom Viridiplantae; phylum Streptophyta; class Magnoliopsida; order Sapindales; family Anacardiaceae; genus Pistacia; species Pistacia atlantica. The sequence goes on along the minus strand of CM047910.1, from coordinate 13,307,036 downwards.
TAGTGGAGATAGTTTTTTATGAATTAATTCACCAATTTACCTAGTAAATTATGTTAAAATTGAATTTAGTTATGTTAATTTCATGAAAAATTAATTAATTAATATGGTTAACTAAACCTAAGCCTCTATACAATTGAATAACTAAGCAATTTACATAATAAATTATGTTAAGATTGAATATAATTATTGTATTAATTCTTGTTGGAGTTGTCTGAGTACTCTAACGGCAGTAATCCAACATTTTAACTTTCCTTAAATGGGCCTTGCCTTTTTTCAGTCGTTCAATGGCCCTTCCCTCAGCATTTCTTTTAAATTTCAAAAAGTATTTAAGATTCTTAGTTTTCGATTATTTAATAAATCACTTAATGAAAGTATATTATCGTTCCAACTATTCATAAATTTGATGACATTTAACTTTAACAAGTTGTTAAGAAATTGGAAATATATGGTTTATAAGCTTTTTGAACTATGAATGGCATAGACGCATAGTTGCAGCAATGTTGCCTGAATGATGATTATATTTTATTGTTTTGAAATCCATGAGTATGTTCCAATTTTTACCAAGAAATTGTTATTCACAATATTCAATTATTCATATCAATTTGCTTTTTAAATCTTAATTTAAATTTTACAAGAAATTGTTAGACTTTATATTTTCTTACCTTAAATTATGCATTTTTAATGAATTAAGTTAATTAATTACTTAAATTAAACAGTTAAATATAATACTTATCAACGTACTAGTTTTTCACAATTAAAATAATCAATTTTACGAAAAGTTTTGATTTACACGAGGTAAAAATCCCCGTTCGGGAGATAAATCCCCGTGAAGCCTCGGTTATCGGGCTGAGCCGGGACGGGGATGGTCATGAGAAAAATCCCCGCCTGCTGGGACGGCCGAGGATGGTCCTCAGAGAGGGTAACCGGGACGGGCCAGGGGAATGGGGTCCCCGGCCTCAACCCAGCCCGCGCCCATCTCTATACAAGATCTCGTGCATTGGAATCCATGGTTAGGGACCTGAATCCATTAGTATGGAACATTTTTTTAAAAATGTGTTTTTGTTATTATGGAATAAGAAGCCTCGGTATCTTAATGCATGTATTTAATTTATTCGGGGCTATTAGAGCGGGATCCACTTTTTGGGGAATATGAGTCGAAGCAATAACAAGAATATTTCTAAAAAAAAATCTTTCACAATCTCTGGAGAGAGATAGTTCACAAATAGACCGAGGGATAAGTAATTCGACTCATTCACATCCAGATCATGAATGTTTGGAATCCATATTATGCAAAGGAGACATTGTTTTTGCTAATTCGAATTGAAGGGTGGTATCAAATCGGCCTATTTCCGACATCATATCGATAGTTAGCGCATTCATCATAGTTAGAAGCTCCAACTCTGTATCACGGTTATGATCGATATCATCATTACCATCAATATCGTAACTATTATTAACAGTAGCGGATCCAAGAATTTCTTTTAGGGTGGACCAAAATAAAAATTTATTATACATTACTATTTTTGTCTATTAATATTTTTTTTAGGGTGGGCCAAAATATATAAATTTACATATTAATATTAAAAAAAAAATTTTGAGGATGGGCCATGGCCCACCCAAAAAGTGGTTGGATCCGCCACTGATTATTAATATTGTTATTATCATCAATAGGAAAACCTTTAGGTTGTTTTCTATTGCTATAAGTCTTATTGATTTATAAAATTTATTAAAAATTTCTTTTAAATATTAATATTACTTCATTTTATTAAAGGGAAGTGGTTTTTAGTCCCATTAAATTGATCAGTATATGTTTTTATTTTGACAATTTTAATCGTAATAATTTTAAGTACACCCTTCTTCAATTTCACATTTTTTTTAACCTTTAATTCTTACATAAACTTTAACCCTAAATTTTTATAGTCATTGAAATCTTTTGTTTTGTTTTAATTATTTGTTTGTTTGATGAAAAATATATTACTAAAACTATGAAGAAGCTAATCACACAATCTGATCAGGGGCGGATGATCCAGCCTAGTTTTGGCCCACCCTCAAAATTTTTTTTTTTTAAATACCAATATGTATAATTTCTTGATTTTGGCTCACCTTAACAAAAATATTAATGAACAAAAATATTAATGTGTAATTAGTTTTTATTTTGGCCCACTCTAACAAAAATTTCTGAATCCGCTATTGAATATGAATATGAAGAAGAAAATTAGAGAAGAAAAATAAGTTTCAAATTTGAAATTGGAAAAAAACGATGTAAAAAAAAAAAAAACTTAATTAATTTTGAAATTAGGGAAAATTTCTGGAAAAACACCTAATAAATTTTGAAATTGGGGTTAGCAAAAAACCTAATTGAACTTAGAAGGTTAATTTTGGTATTAAATGAGGTTTAAAGAAAATTATTTTAAGGCTGCGTTTGGATCTGGGGTATATAAGATAACGGGGGTAATTTTTGTTTATTTTGTAAGATTTTGGTATTTGATTTGCAAGTAATAAAGTATTATGGAAATCTTTATTAAAACATTACAGGGTAATCTTTTTTTTTTTTTACCTATTTTGCTCTTAATTAAATGTCATTTCGGACACAATTGCCCTCAAATGTCTACCAAATAACAATTACCCAGCTCCCCTACATTTGAGAAATTAGCTAAAACACCCTAGCCACAAAAAAATTTAAAAGTTAACAAAATACCCCCAGCCACCCAAGAGCACCATTAGCAGTTACTCACTCTGTTGGTCGCCAGCGTTAGTTGTTGTAATGGCGCACGACTAGTGGGAATCGTCGTCAGTCATGCGCCGGTAAGGCCTTCTCTGGCATGGCCAAATCTAGCGTTTCTATGCTGTTTCACGACAAGATATATGACCGTTTCACGACCACATTTTTTGCTATGAAACGGCCATGGATTTGTTATCTATCGCCAGAAATGGCTTTGCTAGCACAAGGTCGGCGATATACGACCAGTCGTACTCTATTCTGTCGACTGTTGACGGCGGCCTGCAGTGGCTTGGGGTGGGTGGGGGTGATTTTGTTGCAAATTAAAGTTTTATATAGTTGGGGTGTTTTAGCAAAATTTTAAATGTAGGGTGTTAAAAGAAATGAATCAAAAAATAATAATAAAAAGTATTATTATATTAATATTTAAAAAGGAGGACAATTTAGTAATCTATATAACACACCCACTCATTTATACTCCCAGCCAAACATATTATTCACCAATTTATTTGAACCAACCAAACACATTTTTAAAAAGTATTATTATATTAATATTTAAAAAGGAGGACAATTTAGTAATCTATATAACACACCCACTCATTTATACTCCCAACCAAACATATTATTCACCAATTTATTTGAACCAACCAAACACATTTTCAAAATATTCTTAGTAATCTTCAAGGTAATCTATCTTTCCAATAATAATATCACCCTAATAATAAAACATTATATGATCCAAATGTCTTTTAAATATAATAAAGATATACTTAGTAAATGAGGGATATTAATCAATTGTATAGAGGCTAAAAATCACTTTCCTTTATTAAAACCTTCAAGCATACAAATATTAATTATCATTATTATTTCTTAAAAGGAAAGTGATTTTTAAATTTTTAGTCCCTATTTAATTGATCTTTACCCTCAAAAGCTAAGTATAAAGGTGGGAATTTGGGCCGGACCCAAAAAACCTACCCAAAAAACTGGGCATGTGAGGACCGATCTTATAAGATCTAATCCCAAAATTAGACCAGGCCCATGGAGGAGGGCCCGGGCCTTGGTTCGGTCCCTCCTCCAAAGCCCGGGCCTGGGACCGCTCCTAGGCTCTATCCCAAACCCTCCCGCTCAATTTCGTTTAAGCCCCAAGTAAATATCCAAAATCCCCCTATTTAATAAATAGATAATAAATATAGGGATTAAACTAAAATTTTATGTATTAGAGGCATATTGAAATTTTCTAGGCCCATAGGACTAGTCTCGGTACCGATCCCATGGGCCGATGACCGATTCGGGCCTTAAAAATTTTCATGGGCCTAAGACCAGTCCTGAGACCGATTGGGCTCGATCCCAATTTAGGACCAGACCCAGTGGGCGCAAACCCAGGACCGATCCTTGCCCACCTCTAGCTAAGTACACATTTTTTATAATTAAAAAAATTTCTCTTTAAACCCGGTTTAATATTGAAAATAACCTCTAAGCTTAGTTAGATTTACCTTCCCCTAATTTCAAATTTTTGTTTTACACTTTGTTTCCCAAATCAAACTTAATTGAAGTTTTTTCTTTGCATTTTTTTTTCCAATTTCTTAATTTTAACTTATTTTTTCTTCTTCATAGTTAGTATAATTATTTGAGATGCGTTTAAGCTAGACTGGACATCTCTGATCATAAAAAAATAATAATAATTTAATATTAGATTATGAAAATTTAGGATTAGAATTTATGAAAGATTAAATGTTAAAAATAAAATAGAATGTAAGTATCTTTAAAAATTATAATATTATTTCTAATAATTTAAATTAAAGTTAAATTTATCCAAACAAAATAATAGATTTAAAATGAGGGTTAAAGATAATAATTGGTATCTTCTTAAACTGCTCAATAAGCATGCGTTTAAGGGGGAAAGAATAACACGGGCCCACTAGGCCACTCCACCAATTCTAAACCGCTCGTTTTGAACGGTGATGTACCCATACAAGCGTCGCCACGTGTCTTTCTCCCTTCCTCCTCAGTTTCTCTCTGTTTTTTCACTCTTCAATACACAGTTCACGCCTGAGATACTGCTCGTCTGCTCTACCTCACCGCCAGTTCTTCACAAAACCATGAGTACTCTCACTTCCTCTCTCTTATTGCTCAAATTACCTTTTTTTTTTTTTTTTTTTTCTGAATCGGAATTTTGACCATTCACTTCATTACTAATCACAGGTATTGCCAGGAAGATAAATATTGGAACCAAAGGTCAGTTGAGCTTTTTTTTTTTTTTTTCATTTTTAAGGATATTTTGTCAGCTAATTCCGTTTCTTTGCATAAATTAAACATTATTAATAATGATCATTAGGATTTGGAAGGTTCAATCGGTTCATTTCGAATCTCTCTCGTCAGAATGGTGACGATGTTAAGGTACTAATTTTTTTTTAATATTAGTTTTATTTTATCTTTTAGAATTTTACTGTTTGGTTTTTGTAGTGTTCTAGTTAATTTTGCTGTCCAATAAATTTAGTAAATTCTATGAAACAATTGAGAGGAGTTAAAAAATGATGATTTTTTTTTTTTTTTTTGCTAATACTATAATTTCTAACTTCCTTGCTAACTGACATGGGAATTGGGAAGTGACTAGTTACAGTTATGCTGATGATGGATGATGTGGTAACTGACATAACAGGCACAAAACAGTTTTCTAAAATCAGCGTATTATGAGAATATGTTAGTTAAATTTTTTAACCAAATTTTGAAAACGTGAGATTTGAATATGCATAATGCAATAGCAGCAAATGTGAAATGTAATAATTTTGCTGTGTAAGTTTTTAAGTATATAGCAATTTAGAAGGACTTTTATTTCTTTCTTGTTTTTAAGCATATAGCAATTTAGAAGGGCTTTTATTGCTTTCTTGTTTTTTCAACCAGAAAGGTAACTAGAGCTAGAAGAACACTGTTCTTTTATGCCATCAATGCTAATCAGATGTGTCAAATGTTAAGTGAAATTACAAACTGATTTTTTTTTTTTTTTTTTTTTGTATTATTTATTTGTATTGCTGGGGTTATCCTTAGGTTCATGCTAACTTATTATCGTGTTGGAAAACTTGACACCTCAATGATTTGAAGTAGTTTCCACTGTATTATCTTTTTCTTGTTCAAAGGAAAAATTTTACTTCATGGAACTTTTTTTTATTTTTTTATTTTCTGTAACTCAGTTTGTTTCGTTGATTCATATCCTATTGCGTTGTGATTCTATGTGTTATTTATCTGGAATTCTGAAGAGAATCATTTTTTGTTTCTAAAAATCTTTCTATAATACAATTAGCAGAACCTTCCAGCACTGTCCAACATGTTTGCAAAGCAGGATCAAGATAGATTTGAATCTGGTGGGATGAACTCTTTAAGGATGCTTGCATTCCTTGGGGCTAGTGTTTCAGGACTTTTGAGTTGTGCAACTGTAGCATATTCTGATGAGGCTGAACATGGCTTGGCATGCCCTAACTATCCATGGCCCCACAAAGGCATTCTCAGCTCATATGACCATGCTTCGTAAGTTGATTGTTTTGTTTTTGCTAATCTAAAACTATTTATTTTGAAAAGGCTTATTCCGTGGGACTGGTAAAACTGATATAAGTTCAGAGGCCTCTCCAACTCTATTGACCTGTCAAAACCGCAATGAAATGCTCTATGCTTCAGCCAGCATTCGCAGCAGGGAAAACTTATTGTGGTTTCTGCCTTTACGTAGATGTTTGTTGGATTTCAGTTTTCTTGTAGCTTTCCTGTAAATGTTTTCATTTTTATTTTTTGGTATTACTCTTACTACCTGATTGTTGTGTTGTGAATACTGATGTACCGATGAAGTAGCACAATAAATTTGTGATTTTTCATGCAAATTTTACTTCATAGGTAATGTCAACTATATATGAGCAGGATTCGTAGGGGTCATCAAGTCTATCAGCAAGTTTGTGCATCTTGCCACTCTATGTCCTTGATATCGTTTCGTGATCTTGTGGGTGTGGCATACACTGAAGAAGAGACGAAGGCTATGGCAGCTGAAATTGAAGTGATAGATGGGCCGAATGATGAAGGTGAGATGTTCACAAGACCTGGCAAGCTAAGTGATCGTTTTCCTCAACCATATGCAAATGAACAAGCAGCCAGATTTGCTAATGGGGGGGCATATCCTCCCGATTTAAGTCTTATCACAAAGGTATTAGCAATTTACTGAATTGATGACTAGAAATGAAGCAATCATTTATCCTGATGTGTCTAACACCATATCTTTTCAGGCCCGTCATAACGGTCAGAACTATGTGTTTGCTCTTCTAAATGGTTATTGTGATCCTCCAGCTGGTGTCTCGGTATTATCTACTTCTCAGCTTACCTACAATTTTTTCAGCAAATAGAAAATATAATGTTCAATCACTACTATAGTTAGTAAGAGGATTTACTGGTTTATGAAATTTCTGAATTTTCAATTTCAGTCCTCTGTTTCTGTTCAAAGTGATGATATTGTTTAGATTTTTAAATGATTATGTTGCTGAAAATACATTTATTGAGATTTCTGGCCACGCTAAATTCCTTGAGAAAGTAAAAGATGTTATGTCACACCTTGAATGGATTGGAATTTTGGAATCTTGGTTTCTGCCACAAGGGATATAAAAGGAGAAAAAATACTCCTTGTAACTCTGAATTAACGGAAAAATGATCAGAGCTTTGTTAAATGTTAACAATCAATTTATAATCAATATCAGCCAAACCTTGTCTACGGGAATGCTGAGAAAACAGATAAAGCAGTTCTGCTTGGTAAAAATATGTAAAACATTGTTCTTAAAGTTCTTCAATATATTGTCTACGGAATTGTCAAACTTAAAGTTCTTCAATATATCATTTTAAGCATTTACATAATTGGCTTGCTCTTTGGTTCTAAACGTGTAAATGTAAATCTCTTGTTTTGTCTGTTGTAGATTCGAGAAGGGCTGCACTATAATCCCTACTTTCCTGGTGGGGCAATCGCTATGCCCAAAATGCTGAATGATGGTGCTGTTGAATATGAAGATGGTACCCCAGCAACAGAGTCACAGGTAATCGCCTAACCTTTCCATCATATCTTGCAGATTTATCTAGAAAGAGTGAATCATCATTTTCTTTCACAATGTTGGCACAGATGGGTAAAGATGTTGTGACATTTTTGACATGGGCGGCTGAGCCAGAAATGGAAGAGAGAAAACTGGTAAATTCTTAACCTATGCACTTAAAAATTATCTTAGAATAAAGAGAGAAAGCTTTCAAAGATGTCTTGGAATCAATGCGGCTATTTTCAAATATCAATTATCCATAAGACGCCTATTTACGTAATTGTGATGAGTCAACACTCTAAAATTTTACTTTTTAGTTTTTTTGTTGTTTATGAAATGGTGATGAATTGCACAATAGCTAGTCAAAATATATAAACATGATGATTTTTTAGTGATATTGGCTGATTGCATCAAGATATTTACTATAATGGTAATTTTGGTACTATATAACGTTTCCTAGTGTGCTCATAAACTATTCATTTGGGTCTAACACTTGAAAGTGAGATATCCCTAATGAAAATAGTGATTCAATTCTCTTCAAATCCTTCATCTTGGGTGGTGCACAACCACATCCTTGAGTCGATAATACAGTAATTACAACATTATCTTAGATGGGAGTTGAGATGAGGAATTTATGATTGTATTTCAAGTGCCTGTAAACAGTTCTAACTTCATTTGGGTTTAAAAACCTGCAGATGGGATTTAAGTGGATATTTGTGCTGTCACTCGCTCTTCTTCAAGCAGCTTACTACCGGCGCTTGAGATGGTCAGTTCTCAAGTCACGAAAGCTGGTCCTTGATGTTGTCAATTAATCTCTTAGTTATTTCTTTAATTTAAAGGATATTGGTTGGCAATAATGCTTCAATTTTCATATTTGAGGAGATGAGCTTGATATTATATGGGATGTAGAAAAAATACCCATTTTAAACTTGATTCTTTTAAGGAAGGAAACTAAATAAGTTGCTCTTAGACAGATATTTTATTTTCTAAAATGGAATGAAAATTACCATCACTCATTATCACCAGTATTATTATTACTACTGTTATTACTATTACTGCTGCTATTTTTATTTTCAGGAAACAAATTAAACAGAAGTTTTTTATCTAGTTTTGCAAAAGGAAATCCAACGGAATCGTAATCAGAGTTAAAAGAGTTTGCGGGACCCTGACAGGGTGGGTCAAACGCTCAATTCACAAGAAATATCTTGACAAATTTCACTTTAATCCCCTATTGTTTTAGCTATGACACTCTATTTTTTAAAAACTTTCAAATTCTTACATTTTAACCTCCAAAAATTACAAAATAAAGTTTAATAGAACAACTTATAAAATACGAGGTATTACAGCTAATGAATGAATCTTGACCCTTGAGCAGATAATATTTGAAGTATCTAACGAGCTTCCCGTCAAACAAAGCAAATCTGGAAAAAGTTAACATCATGCAAGAAACAAAGTGTCAACAATACGAACAAATTAAAAGGTTTTAAATCAAAATACATAATTACGTACACATCCACGTTCTGCTTCAACCTCTCCACATTCATGTTGATGCCTGTTAAAAGTGAATGACCCGGAAAAAGGGTAGAAAAATGTTTTGAGTAGCTTCATCCTCCCATTCCAACTCTTCCCACCAATGTTTTTCTCCTCTGATAACAAATTCAGGTTTGTTCGTTATTGCGCGACTGGAATCAAGTGGAAGCTTCTTAAGTAGTGGACATTCGGATATATTCATTTGCTGCAGAAGTGGGAAAGACAAGGCATTCCGGTGGATGCTCTTCAATTTTGGCAGGCTTCGTAGTGTAAACTTATTGACTTTTGCAAATGGGTTCAAGTTTCCCATTATCTTTTGAACTTCACCAAACTTTGAGATATCGATTATTTCTTCCATATTAGAGCAATCATAAACATACAAAGACCTGAGATTGGGAGCAAGAA
>CM047910.1:13205883-13297231 GCA_026229545.1 Pistacia atlantica | reverse complement strand
AACATCATACTCCGAATCAAGTCCATCTATGATGTAGTTCAATAGCTCTTCATCTGTGATAAACTCCATAGAGCGTAATGATCTTCAATTGCTTAAATCTGATTAGAGATAATTCAGGTTAGTAATTAGGAGTTAATTTGATAATTGTTTGAGAGAAAATTATTGGAAATTTAGGGAGTTTGACTTGTAGGAGAGCTTAATGAAATTAGTGTAAGTTATCAATAAATAGGAATAAGAGTTGGTGTGAAATCTATGCCCTAGGTCAGTCATCATGAGTTATAACCAAAGAATTATTTAGTTATTCTTCTTTTCAGTTTTGTTTTTAAAAAATTCAATTGTTTTTTTTTTTAATTTATCTTTTTCTTGATAAAATTTGGATTAATCTAATAGTATTAGGATAGTTTACTTTGGTAATTGATAATAGTAATTCCTTTGGGTTTGACATCCGTATTCGTATACTTTATTACTTGCATGATTTCGTACACTTGAGAAAATCACAACAAGTGTTTGGCGCCCTGTAATAGCCACTTTCTCCTCAAATACTCATACAATACACATAATGAAATACATATAAAATAGTATAAAGAAATTGGGCCCAAAATTTTATATTCTTTACAAACATATACATTTTTACACAAAATTATATTATGTACAAAAGTTATCAAAAACATGGTGGATAGTGTAACCGCTTCCCCTCGCGTGCTGACATCTATCCGACCGTGTCCTCACCTAGATCCTGCAAAACATAGGAAAACAATGGGGTGAGCACTAAAATAATGCTCAGTAAGTAAATCCTCTACTCGTCTAACCCCGTAACTCTCTCTCTAATTCTTTCCTTACAAATTCTCATTCAAATTCTCTTTGGTACTTCTCTCTCTATTTCTCTTTCTTAGAACTCTTGTCACGGCCCCATCTTACCGGGGGCATGGCAGGGACTCGCTCCCGCTCTACGTGACCTCTACTCGTTCTAGCCGATGGGACTCGGTTATGTATGGATTCGGAACCCTTGGCCATGTGAGTGTATAATCTCTCTCTCGGGTACTCGGGTATAGCCCTCATCCGCATGCACTCTCACGGGCTACACCACTTCTCTTTTTCATACTCATGCCGCTCTCTCAATGCGGCGTACATGCGGGAATACTCTACCCATTACTCACGGGTTCCCCATCGCACAACCTACTCTATGCTCTTTTCTCTTTGTTCTCTAGTGCTCATTCTCTCTTTCTCTTTACTCTTAAAGTAGCTTATACTCAAATTCTCTACTATGTCTCAAGCTACTTCTTAAGTGCATAAAAAATTGCGTATGGATAGCTCATACTCACTAATGCACTTATGAAATGCCAAATACAAGATTGCATCAAAACAGTCATTCTGTGTAGGTCACACTCAAGAGGGCATAACTTGAGTTATACACCTCGGATTGCTACGATTTTGGTCTAATTTTAAAGCTTAGAGATAGGGCTATAATTTTTATGTTTTGGGCTAAACCCAGTTCAATCAGTAAGTTGCCCAAAAATCACTTAGAAAATCACGGCTGTGAGAGGGCAGATTTCACTTAGGCATTTCATCAAACAACTCATCTGCATATAAACACTCTATTATAATTACTACTATACTTCATTCTCTAGTCATCCAAAATGGGAGAAAAATCCCTCAAATAACCATAATCCCTGTCAAGAAAAGCACTTCCAAATAGGTTCACACAACATCTCTCAAACTTCATCTCAAGTTCCATGTCTCAATACACATTAAAACACTTCTCATACATGAAGTGTATCCAACAACCACAAAATAGCTACTCATCTCAACTCAATTTCTCAGCAAGCATTGTAACAACTGCTGAAAACTAGTACAATGCATGCATAATAATAATAGAAAATTGGGCCCAAAGTTTTCTTTTCATTATAAGTCATATGTCTTTTATACACAAAGAGTATCGTTTACAAAAATTCATTTTAAAAGACAAAACAGGGGAAACAGAGTAGCTATTGCTCCTCGGTTGCCGACGCCCCTCCGACTGCATCAACACCTAGATCCTGCATTCACAAAGAAAAATAACGGGGTGAGCACAAAATAATGCTCAGTAAGTAAAACCCTCTATCTGTCTGTCCCCGTATGTATAACTCTTAATTTTTTCCTTATACTATTTCTGTTTCTATTTCTGTTTCTACTAAACATCATGGCCTCATCTTACCGGAGGTACGGCCGGATGGCGTTCACACAGCACCATCTCACTCTCCATGACTATCGGGTGGAATTCACACAGTACCAACCCGTTCTTAGTGACTACCGAGTGGGGATCACAAAGCACCTACTCGGTTTTCCTAACTATCGGGTGGAGACCACCTAGCACCTACCCGTTTCTCATGACTTTTGGGTAACGATCACCAAGCATTAACCCGTCTCTAGTCACTGTCGGGTGATGGACACAAAGCATCGACCCACCTCTAATAAATGTCGGATGATGATCACAAAGCATCAACCCTTTTTCTAATGACTAACCGGGTGGTTGGCACAAAGCATCCACCCGTTTCTACTACTCATCGGGTGACGATCACAAAGCATCGACCCATCTCTAAGGCTATTCGGGTGGTGATCACAAAGCATCCACCCGATTCTCATAACAGTCGGGTGATGATCACAAAGCATCAACCCATCTATTCTACTCTTCTAATTCACTCTATTCTAGCATTTTTTCATTCTCTCTACCCTTAGAGTAGTTGCATCCACCAAGCTCTCTACTCATAGAGTAATTGTATACACAAGTTTCCTACACTTTCTTAGGTCACTTTTCAATGCACAATTAGTGTCTATGGATGGTTCATCTCCACTAATGCACTTATGAAATGCCAACATGCAATGTTGCAAGAATTAAGGTTCACTACTCACACTCAAACCTCTATTAGGCATTTCATCAAACAACTCAAGTGCACTATAAAATTCTACTATAGCAATGATTCTAAAACTTTTTCTAACCATCCAAAATGGGGAGAAACCCCTTCACATAACCACAAAACCTGTCAAATAAAAACACTTCCAAAAAGGGATCCATAACACCCCTTCAATTCCATCTCAAACTACCTTTCCAACCCACAACTCATTTCTTATATTTGCAAGGTATAAACATTCACAAGGCATAGAAATCTCTATTTAAGCCTCCATACATGGCATAGCACATGTATATCACATACATACATCATCTCTATCAAAACCCTAATTAAGAAAATTCTTAAATCTCAACTTGGGTTGGGATTTACTTACCTTATTATGGAGGGACTTCACCCACTCTTCCTTTCACTTGGTTTGCTTGACTTTTTCTCTACTCTTAACCAAAAGAACAAAAACCCTCAAACTTCAATATAAACTAAAACTCACAAGTTTCACAACTTAAGTAAGAATCCTTACCTTAGGAAGCCTTAGGTTGATTTTCTACCCCAAATCACTTCAAAAACCCCTTGGAACTCCTTGATCAAAAGAGAGAGAAGTTGAGAGGAACAAGAATGGAGAGTTGCATTTTTGAGAAGAAGAATGAGGGGTTTGCTAACTCTTAATTCCTTTTAATGTAATTTATACCCAAGCATTCCCATTTTGCCCTTACTCTTCTTTGGGAATTCCATCTATATCCTTTGATTCATTACAAACTCACCCCCATATCAACATATTCTCCATGAAAAATCCTTACAATTAACTCCCCACTTTTCCTGCTAAATAGGGGTAGAATGGTCAAATTGCCCTTAGGGAAGAAAATATCTAAAACTTAACAAACATTTCAATCGGCTGCGCGCGCTGAAGAACGTCATGCCGCGTGCGAAACTGCAGAGTTTCCCGTGGTTTCAACACATCTTCGCCGCGAAGTTTCTTCTTCGCTGAAGCACACTGAACTTCTTCTATTTTCAACCAATTTCAGGGCAAGCATTCAACACAACACTCAGTCAAACAATATTACCAAAAACCAACTCAAATAAGAGTGAAAGAGGAAACAATAACTACGTACCTCATGTGGGGCGTTACAAGCATGCTACATACTTATACATGCATACATCTCTACTCAAAAGCTTATTCAAATCTCAACTTGGTTGGATTTACTACCTTGTGAAAAAAGTGACTTCTCTAGCACTTTTCCTTTCCTTTGTTGTCTTGTCTTCTCTCTACAACTCAAAACAACAACAAAAACAATAACAACCAAATAAGACTTCAATATAACTATAAGCAAACTCACATCTAAAGCAAGAATCCTTACCTTAGGATACTTTAGATGAAATCTCTACTCAAAATTACTCAAAAGCTCTCTTAAACCCCTTAGAAATCTTGGGAAAATAGAAAGGAAAATTGAGAGAATTTAGAGAATGGGTATGGCGGTGGAAATGAATGAAATGGAGGGTTTATTTCGCTTAACCCTTTTTAGCTCATATTATAACCTTCCTTTCCCATTTTTCCCTTGTTCTTTTTTTGAAATTCCATCTATATCCTTTGATTCATTTCACTCACACCCCCACACTAACCTATTCTCTATGAAATTTTCTTACATTTTACTCCCCACTTTTCCTACTAATTAGGGGTAGAATGGTCATTGTGCCCCAAAGGAAGAATTCTCTAGAAAACTCAAGAAACTTTTTGTTAGGCTCTTCGCCGCGGCGAAGAACATTCCGTCGCCTCGGCGAAACATGGCAAAACCTACCGTGGGTGCAGCACCTCATCGCCGCGGCGAACCTTCTTTTTCGCCCCGGCGAAGATTGGATTTCCAAACTTCACCAAATCTCAACCAAAACCAAGGCAAACACTTAACCAATAGAACATACCATTTTAATTAAAGACTCACCAACCAACCATGACAACATACAAACTCATTTGAAGCTAAATCAATGAACATTTAAGTAATACAACAAATCTTAAGTATGTACCTCAAGTGGGGCGTTACACGCCCTTGCCAGAGAATTGCTTTTATATTATCAATATCAATACAAGCTATCTAGTTGCTAATTTGGTTTGTATTAATTTTGTATTAATTATTTTTGTTTTTAGTGCTTTAATTTTTAGTTCTATATTTTTAGTGTTGGATTGTACATCGGAGTTAGGTTCAATGGCAGATACAAGAAGAGAAGAAGTTCAAAGGGCACTTATGGATTACTCAAGACCTACAATTGAGGGATGTGCTTATAGTATTAGGAGACCACCGATTCAAGCAAATACCTTTGAGATCAAGCCTGCCATTATTCAGATTATACAACATTTAGTACAATTCGTAGGGTTGTCTAGTGATGATCCTAACTTGCATATCGCTAATTTTCTAGGGCTATGTGACACACTCAGACATAATGGAGTATTGATAAGTGCTTGAAAATACACTTATACTTAGTGGTTTATGTTAGGAAACAACCCAGTTATGCAGCGGAAAACAAAAACATAAACTCTTTGGATCGTTCCTTAGAACCAAGATCCGGGTACAAAAATCACAGTTTATATAAAATAATCAAATCTGCAAAAAATCAATTCAAGGTTTGAGAAACCATACCCACGTTTGGAGGCTCCACCAATATTGTCTCTGAACGTGTTTGCTACCGATCCAAGTGTAGGATCGAACCGTAGAGGTCCACACGAAGACAATCAACAAGAACCAATGAGGGATTTGCTAGATCCTCCTTGGCCTTAAGAAATCAAGAAGAAAGTGTTTGATTTTCAATCAAACAGTAAAGTGATGGGAGACTGTTTTTGGGGCTGGAGGCTTTTCTCCTTTTCAAGAATGAAATAATCAATAATAAAATAACACACATTTTTCTTTTTATATTAAAAAACATTTTGCCCTAATCCTATACGGAATAGGCTTGGGCTCCAACCCAAACGCCCCATGTTGCCAAACACTCCCAATTTGATTTATTTTATTTTCCATCATTATCTCAATTAAAATCAATTAATATATATTTAAATATATATTAACATTTAACATTAATGATAATATATTTAAATATGTGCGAACACACATTTAAACGTAATTTCACTTATTTAATTTTTCTAGCAAATTAAATAAAGGCTACGACCTCAGCAAATTTAATTGCACTGTGAAATTACCAAAATACCCTTTCGCCTTAAAAGACGAAAACGCCCTTCTTTCTTCTTGGATCTTAAATTGTCTTCTATGTGTGTGACCCATAGGCTCCTCATCATATCGGTAGTGTATAGTATCGCGATTAACACCAATTAATCGTCTTACTAATACACAGACCAAGATTGGCCCCTAGCAAGGCATCATGGCCACCCGATAGATTCGGATTCAGCAAAGTAGCTACCTTTCAACGATATGGTTACCGTAAAATTCGATCCTTTCATCATACGTTATCTCAACGAGACGAAGGCATAGAAATAGTGTCAACCTTCGGTTACTCTCGATATTATGTATTCGCGGACCAATGACAGATTATAATCCTGGATAGAGCAACAACTCAATCCCACGTGGCCCACGCTTTTAGTGTCATCGCCATATACTGAATTGCGCCGTGAGATAACTTCTCTCATACCCGGGAGTGATGAATCCTCTGTCAATCCACCATAGTCTTGATACACTCCTTGATACAGCCAATCACCACCGTATTGACAGCTCTGAAAAGAACTGCGTTAGGCTAGTGTCAAACTGTACCAATCGGTGCACAAGGCGCTCCGGTGATCTCAAGTCTAAGGATCACATGCACCACCATTCGTTAGAGGATTTGTTCCATAGACACTGGGGTTACCATCCATATGAAATCCTCTGGTGGGTCAGTCCAGTGAACTTGCTGCGGTGTAATCGCCTACAGCAAGCACCCATGTGTTGCACTAGGTTGTCACCAAATAACCTTGACAAGTAAGATCAGTCCCTGCCTTTCGACAGGGTCGTTCAACACTATGATAGCCTTACTGTATTATCTGTGCCCTTACTTCAGAATAATACTGGGGCTACGGACGTTTCTAGAATGGCCACCATATGTGCTCATAGGTTTCTCACTATCAAGATTTGAAACGATACCCTCGTCACGGTTCTACCATTCTAAGGACATATATCAATACATATTGCAATAATAATGATTTACGCGATATAGAATAAAATGCCTTTTATTATTGATTAATGAACATTATTACAAAGAGTCAATTCTACAATACTTGATTGGCTCTAGGGAATCTACTCTAATAGTTTATAGGTACCATGTGTGGGAAATTAGGATTAATTCACATGAATTAACTAAATTGTTTCATAAATGCACTTTTCAGGATCACGGGTATTTTTGTTCTATTTTTAGGGAATAAGGCTCAAAAAATAATATTCGAATGAGAGATGATGTTGGCCAGAGAATTTGTGACGACTAGAAACAAACGGATAGAGAATCGAAGTTGAATTGAAGAAGTTATGGAAGTTGAAGTAAAGAGAAGATTGTAGATTATGTTCCAGCTTGAGCATGCCTCGGTATTTTGATAATATCTTGAGCTGTAGAACTCCGATTAAGAAAATTATTGGACTGTTGGAAAGCTGATTCAAAGCGCTACATTTAATATGTTTACCACTTTTCCAAATTTCATCATTATTGAGTTAAAAAATTACCATCTCTGAAGAATAGTGGAATGATGCGGGAAGAAGACCAGTAGCTACTATGACGTGGCACACTTTTTCTAGTAGCTACTGTGCCACAGCACATTGTCGGGGCACAGTCACAAAAGTTAAAAACTGATTATCCATTTTTAGGTAGGAGAATAGCGTTAAGAGTCCTAAACCAACTAGAATTAAGGAAAACAAAACCCTAACCCTTGGGGGATATAAATAGAAGTCTTTTAGCATTATTTTTGGGGGAATTCTTTTAGAGATAAAAGAAGATAGAACAAAGATATCAAGAACTGAAGAAAAAGGGAGATTAAAGAAGGCTTGGAGAAGAAGAATTGGAGGAGATCATCATCAACTTCATTAATCCAACCAAGTTTCACTAAGTTTTTCTTCTTCTTTGTTATTATTATTTGTTATGAATAATATAATGATGTTCTCATATTTATTCATGAAGAACTAATTCTTTTGTGATTGAGGGTGATTTCAAAACCCTAGACATGTCTTGTGTTTAATAAAATCCGTATCTTTTTATCTTTTGATCCCTCTTGGTTATGTGATTATTTCTCTGAAAATAGGGTCTAACTGGAGTTTTCTAATTGTTTAAGTGGCCAAGTAAATCATTAGGATTAATCTATTGATGCAATTTTGGTTGTTTAGTATGGAATCGCTTTGTTAACTTAAATAACTAGTGGTAAAGTGTATGCCTGCACACATGGGGAGTAATCACTCAAGATAACTAAACTGACCATATGAATTTAGCCTTGATTCAGTAGGTCTCTTGCAACTTAATGCTTTTATTACTTTGAATCTAGAGATCGTATCCTATGTTATTTAATAAATAGGGAATTGGGTTATGACCGTGTCTAGTCCAATGACTCAGTAAGGAGAGATGGGACTTATTAACGTTTGATATTTTTTAAGCTGATGTGATCAAAAGGGTAGAAAGTTAAAGAGTGTTTTTATTATATGCAATCCATGTCTAGTGGTGGCGAATAAACCTTCAATCTTGTTTATCTCATTGATTTCTCTTTCGTTATTAGTTGCTTGATTTACATTGTTTGCTTTGAGTTTTTTTAGTTTTTGTTAAGTTTTTATAATTCGTGATAGACCCCGTTAGAAGTAGATAATTAATTAAGTTCACAAATACTGCGGGAAAAACCCTTACTTGCTCTTTGCTACTACACGACTTTGCATTAGAATTTAGTGAGGTAAAATTAGGTGTTGCATTTGCATGCATCAATTTTTGGCGTCGTGTCACCGGGGATGTTCATTAACTTAATTATTTGTTTACTTTTTGTTTATTTTTCAATTTTTGTTTGTTCTTTGTTTTTGAGTTGTAGGTGTTTTTGGTGAATGAGCTCACGATACAATTTGAGATCGAATCTGCATTCTGATTTGATTCCAGCTATTACTCATTCAAAACAACCTTTGCATAGATCAACTCTCAATCAAGCAATCCATACCGATATTCCACTCACAAGTGATTATTCTGATTTTTCTGATCAAGAGGAGATGGCTAATCTAACTCTCAAAGAGATGGCTGCACCAATCGTTGACCAACAACCTTTATGCATTAGATACAATGATACGGCAGGGGGAGCTTTTGAGCTTAAATCTGGGATGATTCATCTTCTACCAATTTTCAGAGGTTTAGCGGGAGAGGATCTAAACAAGCACCTTAAGGAGTTCCATGTGGTGTGCTTGAGTATGAAACCAAATGGAAAAATGGAGGAACAAGTGAAGTTAAGGGCATTCCCATTTTCTTTAGCAGATAGCGCTAAGGAATGGCTTTATTACCTACCATCCGGGACCATAACTTCTTGGAATGAGATGAAGAGGCTTTTCCTGGAGAAGTATTTTCCAGCATCTCGAGCCACACTCATTAGGAAAGAAATTTGTGGGATTCGGCAATACAATGGGGAAAACTTATATGAATATTGGGAAAGGTTTAAGAAATTGTGTGCTAGTTGTCTGCATCATCAAATAAGTGAGTAATTACTTCTCCAATATTTTTATGAGGGATTGATGCCAATGGAGAGGAGCATGATAGATGCAGCAAGTGGAGGAGCGTTAGTTGATAAAACTCCTATAGAAGCAAGGAACTTAATTGCAACCATGGCGGCAAACTCTCAACAATTTGGTACTCGATCCGACCCACCACTAAAGAAGGTAAATGAAGTGGGGATGTCCAATAATCTTGAGCACCAATTGAATAATTTGACTGCACTTGTGCAACAAATTGCAATTGGACAAGTGAAGACATGTGGAATTTGCTCCAATGTGGGACATCCTACCAATATGTGTCCTATCCTTCAAGACACAAATTCGGAACAAGCAAATGCCATGGAAGGATACCAAGGACAACAAAGGCAAAGGTATGATCCATTTTCCAATACCTATAATCCAGGATAGAGGGATCACCCTAATCTTAGCTATGGAGAAAATCAACAAGCTGCTATCACTAATAATCCACCTGGTTTCCCTTACCCATAAGCTCCACAACTGTACCAAGCAAGACCCCAAAATGTTTCCCAGCCTTAAGGTAAGTCTTTGGAGGACTTGGTAAACTCATTAGCAACTAGCTCTCTTCAATTTCAGCAAGAGAATCTCAAGTTCCAACAAGAAACAAAAATGTCAATCAAGAATTTGGAAAGCCAAGTTAGTCAATTGCTACTACTCTTGGAAGATTAGAGGCGCATGGGTTCGGAAAGCTTCCTTCCCAAACTTTGGTTAACCTTAGGGAGAATGTTAGTGCCATTACTTTGAGAAGTGGTAGACAACTTGAGAAGACTCACTAGAAGCCAAATGATGAGAAAGAAGTTGGAGATGAGTTGATTCAAGGTAGAACAAAACAGCCGAAAAGTGTAGAAAATTCGCCAACTGATTCTTCCAATGCAAAACATCCACCTAAGGTACAATCTAAAGTTTCTATTAATACTTACGAACCTCCTTGCCTTTTCCTATCAGGTTTGCTACATCAAAGAAGGAGGAACATGAACAAGAAATTTTGGACACTTTTAGAAAAGTACATGTCAACATTCGTTTGTTGGATGTAATAAAGCAAGTGCTATGTTATACGAAATTTCTTAAAGAATTGTGCACCAATAAGAGAAAACTTAAGGGAAACGATGTGGTGAGCGTGGGAGAAAAATGTCTCAGCGGTTTTGCAAAGGAGGCTTCCAACAAAGTGTAAAGATCCGGGTAGTTTCACCATACCATGCATCATAGGCAACACAAGGTTTGAGAAAGCAATGTTAAACTTAGGTGCTTCTATTAATGTCATGCCTTACTCAATTTATCTTGATTTAAATCTTGGTACTCTTAAAGAGACCAGCGTAGTTATTCAACTCGCTGATCGATCTAATGCCTATCCAAAGGGAGTTGTGGAAGATGTTTTGGTACAGGTAAACGAGCTTGTTTTTCCAGTGGATTTCTACGTGCTTGACATGAAAGATGAAACAACTGTGAAAACCACGCCATTGCTTTTGGGGAGACCATTCATGAAAACAGCCCGTACGAAAATAGATGTGCATAATAGGACGTTGACAATGGAGTTTGATGGGGAAGTCATTCAATTTAACATCTTTGACGCAATGATGTATCCTAATGATGACAATGATTCCTTTTCCATTGATGTACTTGACTCTTTAATGCAGCAAATGTTCAAGCTTAAGGGTAAAGATCCATTGGAAGTGGCAATATGGAATGGGTTGTCAACCAAGGAACCTCAAAGTTTTAATGAAGACATAGAGTTGGCAGAAGAGCTAAATGAAACTATAGCAACGTTGGATGAGCTTCCAAAGAAAAATCCAAGGTATGAAATCTCCTATATTTCTTTTCCCATATCTAATGAGAAACTTTTACCTTCCATTGTGCAAGCCCCTACCTTGGAGCTTAAGCCTTTACCAAGTCATCTCAAGTATTTATACTTAGGAGGAGGAGACACATTGCCCGTGATTGTAGCAGCCAACCTTTCAAAGGTGCAAGAAGAGAAACTTGTTCGTGTGTTGAGAGAGTACAAAACGGCAATTGGTTGGACGATTGCTGACATTAAAGGAATAAGTCATTCCATGTGCATGCACCACATATTATTAGAGGAAGGATCAAAGCCTATAAGAGAAGCGCAAAGATGGTTGAATCCATCAATGATAGAAGCAGTGAAGAAGGAAATAATCAAGTTGTTAGATGTTGGTGTGATCTACCTAATTTCGGACAGTAAATGGGTTAGTCTGGTCTAAGTAGTTCCTAAGAAATTTGGAATAACCGTGGTAAAGAATGAAGATAATGACTTAGTTCCCACTCGCATTCAAATGGGATGGCCTGTGTGCATAGACTACCGCAAGCTCAATGCCACAACGCACAAAGATCATTTTCCTCTTCTATTTATCGATCAAATGCTTGAACGTTTAGCTGGCCATTCTCACTATTGTTTTCTTGATGGATTTTCAAGTTATAAATCAAATTGTGATTGCACCGGAAAATCAAGAGAAGACAACGTTTACATGCCCCTTTGGCACTTTTGCTTATTGACACATGCCATTTGGCATTTGTAATGCACCTGCCACCTTTCAAAGGTGCATGGTAAGTATTTTCTCCGATTACATAGAGAACATTATAGAGGTATTTATGAATGATTTTAGTGTCTATGGGAACTCATTTGATAATTGTTTGGGTAATTTACCATTAGTTCTTAAAAGATGCATAGAAACTAATCTCGTTTTAAATTGGAAAAAATGCCATTTTATGGTAAATCAAGGGATAGTTTTAAGGCATATTAACTCATCTAGGGGGATTGAAGTTGATAAAGCTAAAATAGATCTTGTATATTCCTTACCACCTCCCACTTGTGTGAGAGAGGTACATTCTTTTCTTGGACATGCAGGATTTTATAGGAGATTTATCAAGGATTTCTCTAAGATCGCAAGGCCCTTATGCTGTTTGTTACAAAAAGAGGTAGCGTTTGAGTTCGATGAAGAGTGTATAAAGGCGTTTGAGAAGCTAAAAGAACTCCTAACCACAGCCCCAATTATTCAGCCACCCGATTGGAGTCTTCCATTCGAGTTGATGTGTGACGCAAGCGATTGTGCCATTGGAGTCGTGTTAGGACAACGAGTTGGAAAGTTACCACACACCATTTATTATGCTTCAAGAACATCGAATGACGCTCAACTTAACTACTCCATAACTGAGAAAGAACTTTTGGCGGTTATTTTTGCATTAGAAAAGTTTCGTTCCTATCTAATTGGCACTAAAGTTACTGTTTTCTAACCATGCAGCTCTTAAGTATTTGCTTACAAAGAAGGAGGCTAAACCAAGGCTTACAAGGTGGATTCTATTGCTACAAGAGTTCAACCTAACAATCAAAGACAAAATAGGGAGTGAGAATGTTGTAGCAGACCATTTAAGTAGGTTGATAAACCAAGAAGATGCTCTTCCATTGAAAGATGATTTTCCAGATGAACAATTACTTGTGATGACTTACATAGTGACCAAGAAAACCCCGCCCAACATGTCGCGTGCTAGCAAGGACAAACTAAAGAAGATAGCCAAGCAATACGTGTGGGATGATCCATATCTTTGGAAATATTGCCCCGACCAAATCATAAGAAGGTGAGTTTCCGAAAGTGAATTTAATTCAATTTTAACGTTTTTCCATTCCTATGCATGTGGAGGACACTTCAGAGCAAAGAGGACAGCTCTCAAGGTTACTGAGAGTGGATTCTATTGGCCTACACTCTTTAAAGACGCATATTGTTTTTGCAAAACATGTGATAGATGTCAACGCTCAGGTAATTTAGGCCCAAGAAATCAAATACCCCAAAATTTGATTTTATTTGTTGAGATTTTTGATGTATGGGGTATTGATTTCATGGGACCCTTTCCGTCTTTTTACGGTTACTTTTATATCTTACTTGCTGTTGATTATGTGTCTAAATGGGTAGAAGCAAAGGCCACCCGAACCGATGATTCTAAAGTTGTTGTAGATTTTGTAAAATCTAACATTTTTGCAAGGTTTGGAACACCTAGAGCCATAATTAGTGACGGGGGCACTCATTTTTGCAACCGTACATTTTGGGTTACCTTGAAGAAATACAACGTCACCCACAAGATCTCTACACCATACCACCACAAACGAGTGGACAAGCCGAAGTCTCTAATTGGGAAATCAAGTCTATTTTAGAGAAAACCATGAATCCAAATAGGAAAGATTGGAGCTTGCGACTTAATGACGCATTGTGGGCATATAGGACAACATATAAGACACCAATTGGAATGTACCCATTTCGAACGGTTTATGGTAAACCATGTCACCTTCCCGTTGAATTAGAGCATAGAGCCTATTGGGCAATTAAGCAATGCAATATGAAACTAGACGCAGTGGGAGAACAGTAGAAATTGCAATTGAATGAACTTGGGGAGATACGGAATGAAGCTTATGAAAGTTCACGCATTTACAAGGACAAAACAAAGGCCTTCCATGATAGAATGATCCAACGAAAGCATTTTGAAGCTGGACAAAAAGTTCTTCTATTCCATTCACATCTTAAACTTTTCCCCGGTAAGTTACGTTCCCGTTGGGTTGGTCCTTTTGTGATTACTAATGTTTTTCCCAATGGTGTAGTGGAAATTAAGAGCATGAAGACCGGGAACGACTTCAAAGTCAATGGCCATCGTCTAAAGCCATACTACGAGCCATTCATGGAACAATTGGATAAAGTACCTCTCCATGAACCAACGGACATGGATGGTTAAGCAAAGAACAATGTCAGGCTAATGACATTAAACAAAGCGCTACATGGGAGGCAACCCATTGAGTTGTGTTAGTTTTCGTTTTTCCTAATGATTTTTGTTTAATACCGATTAATAGAGCAATGAGGACATTGTATAAGTGCTTGAAAATACACATATACTTAGTGGTTTATAGGTATCATTTGTGGGAAATTATGATTAATTCGCATGAATTAACTTAATTGTTACATAAATGCATTTTTCAGGATCATGGGTATTTTTGTTGTGTTTTCAGGGAATAAGGCTCAAAAATAATATTTGGATGAGAGATGATGTTGGCGAGAGAATTTTTGACAACTGGAAATAAACGGATCGAGAATCGGAGTTGAATTGAAGAAGTTATGTAAGTTGAAGTAAAGAGAAGATCTTAGATTATGTTCCAGCTTGAGCATACCTAGGTATTTTGAGAATATATTGAGCTGTAGAACTTGGATTAAGACGATTCTTGAACGGTTGGAAAGCTGATTCGAAGGGCTACATTTCATATGTTTACCACTTTTCCAAATTTCATCGTTATCGAGTTCAAAAATCATCATCTCTGAAGAATAGTTGAATGATGCGGAAAGAAGACCAGTAGCTACTGTGCCGCGACACACTTTTTCCACTAGCTACTATGCCACAGCACAGTGCCTAGGCACAGTCACGACAGCTGGGAACTTTTCTTCCATTTTTGACTAGGAAAATAGGGTTTAAGAGTCCTAAACTAACTAGAATTAAGGAAAACAAAACCCTAACCCTTGTGGGATATAAATAGAAGTCTTTTAGCATTATTTGAGGGGAATTCTTTTAGAGATAGAAAAAGGGAGAACAAATTTATTCAAGAACTGAAGAAAAAAGGAGATTAAAGAAGGCTTGGAGAAGAAGAATTGGAGGAGATCATCATCAACTTCATTAATCCAACCAAGTTTCACTAAGTTTTTCTTCTTCTTTGTTATTATTATTTGTTATGAATAATACAATGATGTTCTCATATTTATTCATGAAGAATTAATTCTTTTGTGATTGAGGGTGATTTCAAAACCCTAGACATGTCTTGTGATTAATAAAAATCTGCATCTATTTATCTTTTGATCCCTCTTGGTTATGTGATTATTTCTCTGTGAATAAGGTTTAGATAGAGTGTCTTAATTGTTTAAGTGCGCAATTAAATAGTTAGGATTAATTTATTAATGCCAATTTAGGTTGTTTAGTATGGAATCACTTTATTAACCTAAATAACTAGTGGTAAAGTGTATGCCTGCATACATGGGGGGTAATCACTCAAGATAACTAAACCGACCATATGAATTTAGCCTTGATTCAGTAGGTCTCTCGCAACTTAATGCTTTTATTACTTTGAATCTAGAGATCGTATCCTAGGTTATTTAATAAATAGGGAATTGGGTTATGACCGTGTCTAATCCAACGACTTAGTAAGGAGAGATAGAACTTATCAACATTTGGTATTTTCTGAGCTGATGTGATCAAGAGGGTAGGAAGTTAAAGAGTGCTTTTGTTATATGTAATTCATGTCTAGTGGTGGCGAATAAACCTTCAATCTAGTTTCTCTTATTTATCTCTTTTGTGATTGTTTCCTTGTTTTATTTTGTTTAATTTTAGTTTGATAGTTTTTGTTGAGTTTTTATAATTCGTGACAAACCCTGTTTGAAGTAGATAATTAATTGAGTTCACAAATCCTCTACGGGAAGACCCTTACTTGCCCTTTGCTACTACGCGACTTTGAATTAGAATTTAGTGAGGTAAAATTAGGTGTTGTGTTTGCACACATCACATTGCCCAATTTAGGTTAGGGGTGGGACATAGAAATATTAATTGTTTGGTATTCTATGTATGTTTACATTTGTGTGTTTGCATTTGTTATTACTATAGTTTTTTTTAGTGTTTGCATGTTTTTAGGATTAAATTTTTTTAGTTTTTCGGATTAATTTATGTGTCAATGGTATGATTATAATTGTGATAACATGTGATGTTTAGAAGATGTTAAATGTTGCTTAGGTTTAAGGGTAATTTTGAATAATTAGTTTCATCTAGTTTGAGACTCTCATGCTATGTGGTATGATTTGGTTGGTTAGTCTTAAGGCTTAGTGATGTTTGTTATGTATGAATTTTTATAGACATTTTTGCGATCTCAACAAATTCTAGAACTCACTTGATGAATACTTGAGGCGAAATCCTAGAATGCACATTACTTACGATATGATTTAGGCTATCTTTGGATCGTTTG
The DNA here is from genome assembly GCA_026229545.1 of Pistacia atlantica. NCBI lineage: Eukaryota > Viridiplantae > Streptophyta > Magnoliopsida > Sapindales > Anacardiaceae > Pistacia > Pistacia atlantica. The sequence goes on along the minus strand of CM047910.1, from coordinate 13,280,654 downwards.
AGCCTTTCAAGCCAACCCTTTATTTAAATTATTGCTAGTTACCCCTTTGAGCCATTATTAAACACATTTAGCCTTGATTTTCTTTTATGTAACCTACATTAACCCACCATTATTTTGAGCCAAAAACACATTCCTACCCTTTAATTTTTAAGAGACTTAATCTAAGTACAAGATTGCTGAGAGCAATTAAAGAAGTGAGGGTGAAGGTTTGTGAAAATTGTCAATTTATTCCAAATGTGCTTAAAAGAAAAGGTTGGGGGTTGTGGAGTGCTTTTTAATGAAGAGTTGGGGTAGCATTTTTAGCTTTCTTTTCTTTCTTCTGAATGAAAAAAAATTGAAAAAAAGAAAAGAAAAGAAAAGAAAAATAGAGAAGAAAGAAAGAAAAAAAAAGGAAATTTATTGAGAAACATTGCGAAGCATAAATGATGCAATGAAATTATTTTTGATAAAGGGTGGAAAAAGTGGGGTGTCAAGAAGAATGGTGGCGTTTGAATGAAAGTGTTTGAAAGAAATAGGATCGAGTCTCTTATTTTTGCTTATATTTTCCATTCTTTCATAACCTTATCACCTAGCCTAACGTAACAAGCTTAATAAAGACCTATTGATCCGAGGTAGTGTAATTATTCTACATTAGTGGAAAGTAGTTTGAAAAGTGAGCCTATGGAATTTGATTCTATACATTATATTATATTTTTAAAATTTTGAGATCAATTCTTTGTTTGTGAAGTTTGTGCATGTGATCATCTGGGTTTTTGTAACATCTGCTGAAAACTAGTACAATGCATGCATAATAACAATATAAAATTGGGCCCCAAAATTTTCTTTTCATTACAAATCATATGTCTTTTATATACAAAGAGTATTGTTTACAAAAATTCGTTTTAAAAGACAAAACAGGGGAAACAGTGTAGCTATCTCTCTTCGCTTGCCGATGCCCCTCTGACTGCATCATCACCTAGATCCTGCATCCACAGAGGAAAATAACGGGGTGAGCACAAAATAATGCTCAGTAAGTAAAACCCTCTATCTGTCTGTCCCCGTATGTATAACTCTTAATTCTTTCCTTATACCATTTCTGATTCTATCTCTGTTTCTACTAAACATCATGGCCTCATCTTACCGGAGGTACGGCCGGATGGCGTTCACACAGTACCATCTCACTCTTCATGACTATCGGGTGGAATTCACACAGTACCAACCCGTTCTTAGTGACTACCGAGTGGGGATCACAAAGCTCCAACTCTGTTTTTCCTAACTGTTGGGTGGAGATCACCTAGCACCTACCCGTTCCTCATGACTTTTGGGTAACGATCACTAAGCATTAACCCGTCTCTAGTCACTATCGGGTGATGGACACAAAGCATCAACCCACTTCTACGAAATGTCGGATGATGATCACAAAGCATCAACCTACTTATCTATTAACTAACCGGGTGGGGATCACAAAGCATCCACCCGTTTCTACTACTTATCGGGTGACGATCACAAAGCATCGACCCATCTCTAAGGGCTATTCGGGTGGTGATCACAAAGCATCAACCCGATTCCCATAACTGTCGGGTGATGATCACAAAGCATCAACCCATCTCTACTACTCTTCTAATTCACTCTATTCTAGCATTCCTCATTCTCTCTTCCCTTAGAGTAGTTGCATCCACCAAGCTCTCTACTCATAGAGTGATTCCATACACAAGGTTTCCTACTCTTTCTTAGGTCACTTTTCAATGCATAAATAATGCATATGGATGGTTCATCTCCACTAATGCACTTATGAAATGCCAACATGCAATGTTGCAAGAATTAAGGGTCATTACTCATACTCAAACCTCTACTAGGCATTTCATCAAACAACTCAAGTGCATCATAAAACTCTACTATAGCAATGATTCTAAATCTTTCTCTAACCATCCAAAATGGGGAGAAACCCCTTCACATAACCATAAAACCTGTCAAAGAAAGCACTTCCAAAAAGGGATCCACAATACCCCTTCAATTTCATCTCAAACTACCTTTCCAACCCAACAACTCATTTCTCATATTTGCAAGGTATAAACATTCATAAAGCATAGAAATCTCTATTTAAACCTCCATACATGGCATATCACATGTATATTACATACATACATCATTTCTATCAAAACCCTAATTAAGAGAATTCTTAAATCTCAACTTGGGTTGGGGTTTACTTACCTTGTTATAGAGAGACTTCACCAACTCTTCCTTTCACTTGGTTTGCTTGACTTTTTCTCTTAGGAAGCCTTAGGTTGATTTTCCACCCCAAATCACTTCAAAAGCCCCTTGGAACTCTTTGATCAAAAGAAAGAGAAATTGAGAGGAAGAAGAATGAAGAGTTGCGTTTTTGGAGAAGAAGAATGAGGGGTTTGCTAACTCTTAATTCCTTTTAATGAAATTTATACCAAAGCATTCCCATTTTGTCCTTACTCTTCTTTGGGAATTCAATCTATATCCTTTGATTCATTACAAACTTACCCCCATATCAACATATTCTCCATGAAAAATCCTTACAATTAACTCCCCACTTTTCCTGCTAATTAGGGGTAGAATGGTCAAATTGCCCTTAGGGAAGAAAAATATCTAAAACTTAACAAACAATTTAATCGGCCTGTCGTCGCGGCGAAACAACCTCTAGCGCTGGCGGCTAATCGGCCCTGCTTCCCGTGGCTTCAACACCTCTTCGCCGCGGCGAAGATTCTTCTTCCGGCGAAGCTTGGTACTCCAAACTTCTTCTATTTTCAACGAATTTCAGGGCAAGCATTCAACACAACACTCAATCAAACAATAATACCAAAAACCAACTCAAATAAGAGCGAAAAAAGAAACAACAACTACGTACCTCAAGTGGGGCGAAGAGGTGTTGAATTTCGTCCCCGAAATTCATGCAAATAACTTTGGAAAACGATTTTGCATGTCTCGTTCTACCTCCCAAGTGGCTTCTTCCACTTTGTGAATCCTCCAAAGGACCTTCACTAGCGGAACACTCTTGTTCCGAAGTTTTTTGACCCTTCGATCTAAGATTTGAACTGGACGTTCTTCATATACTAGATTCTCTGCTACTTCAACGTCCCCTACGCTCAGGATGTGGAGGGGATCACTTACATATTTCCGTAGCATCGAGACATGGAAGACATCATGCACTCTGTCCATGCTAGGTGGTAGTGCCAATCTGTAGGCCATTTTTCCTACTCGTTGCAAGACCTCAAAAGGACCTACATACCTCGGTGCTAACTTCCCTTTGCTTCCGAAGCGCATTACTCGCTTGTAGGGGGAAACTTTCAGAAACACTTTGTCACCCACTTGGAATTCCACCTCTTTCCTCTTCAAGTCGGCATAGCTCTTCTGTCGATCTTGGGCTTGTTTCATTCTATTTCTGATTACCTTCATATCTTCTACTAGTTTCTGAGTCATCTCTAGCCCAAGAGCAGTACTCAACTCATCTCTTTCGCCTACTTCATCCCAATGAAGCGGAGACCTACACCTTCTACCATACAAAGCCTCGTAAGGCGCCATTCTAATGGTAGACTGCTAACTGTTGTTGTAGGCAAATTCCACTAATGGTAATATCTCATGCCAGGATACTCTGTAATCCATGCAACAGGCCCTCAACATATCCTCGAGCACCTGATTCGTTCTCTCAGTTTGGCCATCTGTCTGAGGATAATAGGCAGTACTGAATGCTAAACGGGTACCCAAACTCCTCAGTAAACTTGTCCAGAAGGCTGAAACAAATCTGGAATCTCTATCTGATACTATAGTCTTGGGCACACCATGCAATCGACTATCTCCTTGAGGTAAATGCGAGCCAAGCGATAGTAGTGGTACTTTCCTTTACTGGGAGGAAATGGGCTGACTTGGTTAACCTATCCACAATCACTCATATAGCATTACATCCTTTCTGCACTCTGGGAAGACCCGTGATAAAATCCATTGAAATGCTCTCCCATTTCCACTCTGGAATACTCAATGGTTGAAGCAACCCTGATGGTCGTTGATGTTCTGCTTTCACCTGCTGACAAGTTAGACATTTAGCCACAAACTCGGCGATGTCTTTCTTCATACCTGACCACCAATAACCTTTCTTTACATCCTGATACATCTTGGTTGCTCCCGGATGGGCGGTGTACGGTGTGTCATGAGCCTCCATAAGGGGGAATTTTGTTTCAACTCCTCATTTGGAGGAATGCTGCCGATTTCGAAATAGAGGACACCATCTCTCACAAAGAACTCTCTTTGTCTTGCCCTCAAGCACTTGCTGAACTGTTTTCTGACACCACTCATCAGCCGTTTGCTTTTCTCTAATTTCCTCTAGTAAAGAAGACTGTACCTCTAGGAGTGGCAATTCTTCCCGGAACCACCTTAATCTGCTCCTTAGACAATTCTTCTATTAACTCTTTCTGTATGGTAAGCCGGAAATCATGGGCTTTTCTACTTAAGGCATCGGCTACTACATTGGCTTTCCCCGGTTGGTACTTGATCTCACAATCATAATCCTTAACCAGTTCTAACCATCTCCTCTGCCTCATGTTCAACTGTTTTTGAGTGAAGAAGTACTTTAGACTCTTATGATCGGTGTAGATTACTCTTCACACCATAAAGGTAGTGCCTCCAAATCTTTAAGGCAAAGACCACAACTGCTAATTCCAAGTCATGCGTAGGGTATCTGGTCTCGTACTCTTTCAATTGACGAGAAGCATAAGCTATAACCCTACCTAACTACATTAACACAGCACCAAGTCCCTGCAAAGAGGCATCTGTATAAATGTCATAATCTATACCCTCTCTGGTAACACTAGTACGGGAGGCTGATGTTAACCTCTTCTTCAACTCTTGAAAACTTTCTTCACATCTCTTGACAGACAAAAGGAGTTTTCTGTTTGGTAAGAGCTCAGCGGTTTAGCCAATTGGGCGAATCCGCTACAAATCGCCGGTAGTAACTGCTAAGCCTAAGAAACTCCCGATTTCTTTCTTATTGTTCTGAACTTACGCCATTCCAGGGATTACTCGCACTTTACTCGGATCTATCCGAAATCCCTTCCTTTGACACGGTATGACCCGGGGAATATCACTTGGTTAAGCCAAAACTCACACTTAGAGAATTTAGCACACAACTTCTTTTCTCTCAGCCGTTGCAATACTAATCTCAAGTGCTTCTCATGCTCTTCTCTTGACTTTGAGTAAATCAGAATGTTGTCGATGAAGACAACAATGAACTGATCCAAATACTCATGGAATACCCTGTTCATCAAATCCATAAAAACTGCTGGGGCATTAGTCAAACCAAAAGGCATCACTACAAATCCATAATGCCCATATCTTGTACGAAAGGCAGTCTTAGCCACATCTTGCTCAACCACTCTTACTGATGATACCCGGACCTCAAATCAATTTTGGAGAACACTGCCGCTCCTTTCAACCGATCAAAAAGGTCATCTATCCGGGGTAGTGTGGGTACTTATTCTTCTTGTAACTTTATTCAACTCCCTCATAATCGATACATATCCTTAGTGATCCATCCTTCTTTTTCACAAACAGTTGGAGCTCCCCGAGGAGAATGACTTGGTCGGATAAAGCCTTTATCTAAAAGCTCTTGGAGTTGCTTCTTTAATTCTTGGAGCTCATCTGGGGCCATTCGATAGGGGGCTTTAGATATTGGTGCTGTCCCTAGTGCTAGTTCGATACTAAATTCTACCTCCCTCTCTGGAGGCAAACCCGGTAACTCTTACGGAAACACATCTAGAAAGTCTCGAACTACTGGCACCCTCTGAATCTCTAACTGTGGAACATCACCACTTTGCACTACATGGGCAATATATCCCGAGCACCCCTTTCTCAACATCTTCCTGGCTTTCACATTACTAAACAACATGCTCAACTGATGGCCTTCTCCAAAACTAAACTTATCTCCACTATCGAGGTTAAACCTCGCCTTCTTTTTCTGACAGTCAATCTCTACTCCATATCTTCCTAGGAAGTCCATACCCAGAATCACATCAAAATCGGGCATATAAAAAACTATTAAGCCAACAGTTAACTCCCTACCCTGGATCACTAAGGACTCTCGTAACAAAATCTCTTGAGTCACAACACTAAACCCATTGGGTAGTTCTATCTTAATGGGTTGAGTCGCTCTAGTAGGTTTCAAAACTAATCTCTCAAGCATCCCATAAGATATGAACGAATGAGTAGCGCCTGAGTCAATTAAAGCATATAGAGGAACTGAATGAAATAATAAGCCACCCGACCGTAATGGTGATGGGGTGCCTGCCTGCTTCCCACTCGTGCCACGATAAAAACTCTGGCATTTGCAGTACCTCTTGAACTCTGAGTCGTTGGTGGAAGAGGAGCTTTACAATCTCTCATCATGTGCCCTGGCTGTCGGCACCTATAACACACTCTCTGATCCCTTAGACATTCTCCGGGGTGATTCTTCCCGCATTTAGGGCAAGGAGGAAACCCTTCCGTCCGAGGTCGTTTATTCTTCCTCTTTTCTATTCTGCTATCTAAACTTCTTCTTGATTCTTCATTTCTTTACCTCTTACACCCTCATGCTTCTCTCTCTGGGGAGCAGAGGGTAGCTCCTTTGGTCCTCCTGTCGAGGATCCTACGGGGAAGATTTTATTCTCAAAAATCTCCGCCTTTATTGCCCGCCTCAAGGCCTCACTATAATTTCGGGGAGGGTTGGAGCTTGTCATTATATCCTGGGCTATCTCCGGCTTCAATCCATGCACAAACTTATCCCTTCTCAAGGCCGGAGTGCTAACTATTTCGGGTGCAAACCTTGCAAGAGCGTTGAATTTCACCGAGTACTCTTTCACGGCGCTAGTCCCTTGCTGTAAACTAATAAATTCTTGGACCTTCTCATGAACTTGGTCCTCTGCTCTGTACTCGGCCTCAAACTCTTGCCTGAACTCTTCCCACGTCATTACTGTCACGCCATGAGTTTCTTCCATTAATTCCCACCAAATTCGGGCATCACCCCGAAACAAGAAACTCGCATACCAGATCTTCTCCCGGTCTGACATGGGAAATAAACACGTGGCTCATTCTACGACCCAAGCCACTCTTACGCTATTCTTGGGAGTCGTAGTACCCTTAAACTCGAGGGTTGATCTGACTAGAAAGCATCAAATCAGGTTCAACTCTATTGCATCTTGGGGGAGGTATCGGTTGTCCTCTTTCGACATGTGTAAGCGCGCACATGCAGGGGGTACAACTCTCTCCTGAGTTTCTACCATAACTTGCTGTATAATTCCCCGGATTTTAGCTTCATCCAAGGGAGGGGGCGTAGACTCTGGTGGGTTAGAAGGTTCTCCTTCATTCACCACACCCTTACCGCGATTTCGATAACTACGCCTCATCTACAAAATGATCACACTAATGAACTCAAGAAACAAGTACTATAAGGAAAGAATTAACTCACGCAGTCGGTTATAGGACGTCGTGGCGACGAGAATAGTACACTGTTCAATCCCAAAATCTTTGCTCTGATACCAAAAATGTAACATCTGCTGAAAACTAGTACAATGCATGCATAATAACAATATAAAATTGGGCCCCAAAATTTTCTTTTCATTATAAATCATATGTCTTTTATATACAAAGAGTACAGTTTACAAAAATTCGTTTTAAAAGACAAAACAGGGGAAAGAGTGTAGCTATCTCTCTTCGCTTGCCGATGCCCCTCTAACTGCATCATCACCTAGATCCTGCATCCACAAAGGAAAATAACGGGGTGAGCACAAAATAATGCTCAGTAAGTAAAACCCTCTATCTGTCGTCCCCGTATGTATAACTCTTAATTCTTTCCTTATACCATTTCTGATTCTATCTCTGTTTCTACTAAACATCATGGCCTCATCTTACCGGAGGTACGGCCGGATGGCTTTCACATAGTACCATCTCACTCTTCATGACTATCGGGTGGAATTCACACAGTACCAACCCGTTCTTAGTGACTACCGAGTGGGGATCACAAAGCTCCAACTCGGTTTTTCCTAACTGTTGGGTGGAGATCACCTAGCACCTACCCGTTCCTCATGACTTTTGGGTAACGATCACCAAGCATTAACCCGTCTCTAGTCACTATCGGGTGATGGACATAAAGCATCAACCCACTTCTACGAAATGTCGGATGATGATCACAAAGCATCAACCTACTTATCTATTAACTAACCGAGTGGGGATCACAAAGCATCCACCCGTTTCTACTACTTATCGGGTGACGATCACAAAGCATCGACCCATCTCTAAGGGCTATTCGGGTGGTGATCACAAAGCATCAACCTGATTCCCATAACTGTCGGGTGATGATCACAAAGCATCAACCCATCTCTACTACTCTTCTAATTCACTCTATTCTAGCATTCCTCATTCTCTCTTCCCTTAGAGTAGTTGCATCCACCAAGCTCTCTACTCATAGAGTGATTCCATACACAAGGTTTCCTACTCTTTCTTAGGTCACTTTTCAATGCATAAATAATGCATATGGATGGTTCATCTCCACTAATGCACTTATGAAATGCCAACATGCAATGTTGCAAGAATTAAGGGTCATTACTCATACTCAAACCTCTACTAGGCATTTCATCAAACAACTCAAGTGCATCATAAAACTCTACTATAGCAATGATTCTAAATCTTTCTCTAACCATCCAAAATGGGGAGAAACCCCTTCACATAACCATAAAACCTGTCAAAGAAAGCACTTCCAAAAAGGGATCCACAATACCCCTTCAATTTCATCTCAAACTACCTTTCCAACCCAACAACTCATTTCTCATATTTGCAAGGTAAAAACATTCACAAAGCATAGAAATCTCTATTTAAACCTCCATACATGGCATATCACATGTATATTACATACATACATCATTTCTATCAAAACCCTAATTAAGAGAATTCTTAAATCTCAACTTGGGTTGGGGTTTACTTACCTTGTTATAGAGAGACTTCACCAACTCTTCCTTTCACTTGGTTTGCTTGACTTTTTCTCTTAGGAAGCCTTAGGTTGATTTTCCACCCCAAATCACTTCAAAAGCCCCTTGGAACTCTTTGATCAAAAGAAAGAGAAATTGAGAGGAAGAAGAATGAAGAGTTGCGTTTTTGGAGAAGAAGAATGAGGGGTTTGCTAACTCTTAATTCCTTTTAATGAAATTTATACCAAAGCATTCCCATTTTGTCCTTACTCTTCTTTGGGAATTCCATCTATATCCTTTGATTCATTACAAACTCACCCCCATATCAACATATTCTCCATGAAAAATCCTTACAATTAACTCCCCACTTTTCCTGTTAATTAGGGGTAGAATGGTCAAATTGCCCTTAGGGAAGAAAAATATCTAAAACTTAACAAACAATTTAATCGGCCTGTCGCCATGGCGAAACTGTCCAGCAGCTTCCCCGTGGCTTCAACACCTCTTCGCCGCGGCGAAGATTCTTCTTCGCCCCGGCGAAGCTTGGTACTCCAAACTTCTTCTATTTTCAACCAATTTTAGGGAAAGCATTCAACACAACACTCAATCAAACAATAATACCAAAAACCAACTCAAATAAGAGCGAAAAAAGAAACAACAACTACGTACCTCAAGTGGGGCGTTACAGTTTTGAGATTAACGGGTTTGTGGAATGATTGATGTGTGAGAGTTGATAATGAAAATGAAATTGATTTTTGAGTTACCGTTGGGCTTGGGTGATGTTTAACTATTCTTTATGTTATGTGTTGTATGCAATTTTTGAGACGAATGTATATCCAGAGACTAATGCTTTGTTTGTTCGTTTTTAATTTTCGAGTCTAGGTTAGGTTTAGTATGGATGTTTGTGGGTATCATCATTGGAAACCCTCATGAGACTATAACTCATCCAACTAGGGCCACCTAGGGGTTTAAAGGTTTGTTGCATACGCTAAATGCAACCGTGACAATCTACGGAAGTGATTTGGGGTAGATTAGATTTATGTTTATTTTATTTTAATTTTCAAGCTAGAAGACATATTTTTATTGCTTACCTTGCTAGGGACTAGCAAGAAGCTGGTTGGGAGTTGTGATAAGTGCTTGAAAATAAACTTATACTTAGTGGTTTATAGGCATCATTTGTGGGAAATTAGGATTAATTCGCATGAATTAACTTAATTGTTTCATAGATGCACTTTTCGGGATCACGGGTATTTTTGTTGTGTTTTCAGGGAATAAGGCTCAAAAAATAATATTCGGATGAGAGATGATGTTGGCCAGAGAATTTGTGATGACTAGAAACAAACGGATCGAGAATCGGAGTTGAATTGAAGAAGTTATGGAAGTTGAAGTAAAGAGAAGATTCTAGATTACATTCCAGCTTGAGCATGCCTCGGTATTTTGAGAATATCTTGAGCTGTGGAACTTGGATTAAGACAATTCTTAGACTGTTGGAAAGATGATTTAAAGGGCTACATTTCATATGTTTACCACTTTTCCAAATTTCACCGTTATTGAGTTAAAAAATCACCATCTCTAAAGAACAGTGGAATGATGCGGGAAGAAGACCAGTAGCTACTGTGCAGCGCCACAGTTTTTCTAGTAGCTACCGTGCTGTAGTGCCAGGGCGTAGTCACGGAAGTTAAAAACTAATTATCCATTTTTAGGTAGGAGAATAGGGTTAAGAGTCCTAAACCAACTAGAATTAAGGAAAACAAAACCCTAACCCTTGGGGGATATAAATAGAAGTCTTTTAGCATTATTTTGGGGGAATTCTTTTAGAGATAAAAAAAGAGAGAGCAAAGATATTCAAGAACTAAAGAAAAAGGGAGATTAAAGAAGGCTTGGAGAAGAAGAATTGGAGGAGATCATCATCAACTTCATTAATCCAACCAACTTTCACTAAGTTTTTCTTCTTCTTTGTTATTATTATTTGTTATGAATAATAAAATGATGTTCTCATATTTATTCATGAAGAAGTAATTCTTTTGTGATTGAGGGTGATTTCAAAACCCTAGACATGTCTTGTGTTTAATAAAATCTGCATCTTTTTATCTTTTGATCCCTCTTGGTTATGTGATTATTTCTTTGAAAATAGGGTCTAACTAGATTTTTCTAATTGTTTAAGTGGCCAATTAAATCGTTAGGATTAATCTATTAATGCCAATTTTGGTTGTTTAGTACGGAATCGCTTTATTAACCTAAATAACTAGTAGTAAAGTTTATGCCTGCATACATGGGGGGTAATCACTCAAGATAACTAAACCGACCATATGAGTTTAGCCTTGATTCAATAGGTCTCTCGCAACTTAATGCTTTTATTACTTTGAATCTAGAGATCGTATCCTAGGTTATTTAATAAATAGGGAATTGGGTTATGACCGTGTCTAGTCCATCGACTCAGTGAGGAGAGATGGGACTTATCAACGTTTGATATTTTCTGAGCTGATGTGATCGAGAAGGTAGAAAGTTAAAGAGTGCTTTTATTATATGCAATCCGTGTCTAGTAGTCGCGAATAAACCTTCAATCTCGTTTATCTCATTGATTTCTCTTTCGTTATTAGTTGCTTGATTTACATTGTTTGCTTTGAGGTTTTTTAGTTTTCGTTAAGTTTTTATAATTTGTGACAAACCCTGTTAGAAGTAGATAATTAATTAAGTTCACAAATCCTTTGCAGGAAAGATCCTTACTTGCTCTTTGCTACTGCACGACTTTTCATTAGAATTTAGTGAGGTAAAATTAGGTGTTGCATTTGCATGCATCAGGTATTTAATGATGCAATTAGGCTAAGGCTTTTCCATCCAAATACCTCTTACCCAAATTTGGTTTTTGCTAAAAGACACTTGGTCCAAGTCTTTCTTGAAATGTGCATAGAATTCTTGCACAAACCCCTGACACGGTGACACGAGTTTAACAATAGAGGCTTTCCATTTTCTTTCAGCCACATTTTTGGCAATTTTAGGGAACTCAGAGAGTTCTACATGAGACTCACACACAATAGGTCTAAAAACAACAATTTCCTTAAACCTAGACTCAGTAGAAGGAGAGTAAAATATTTGACGTTCACTAAGAACCTCAGATTGAGGTGGAGCTTTCACCTTCCTTTTTCCTTTGGCGATTTCAGCCTGTTTCTTCTTCTTTCCTTTGGATTTAACTGAAGAGCTTTTGAGTGCTTCAGTTTCTTGATGAGAGGTTGATCATCACACGGTGTGGATCTTGATTTTTGCGAGTTTGACACCGATTTTGAAGCAGAGGGGGTGCCCTCACTTGATGCAAAGGAGTGCGCACCTTCCAGGGCTTGTGAGGACTGTCCTGGTCTCATTCTCTTCTTTGATTCATTAGCCTTCCTAATGTCATCAACGAACCCTTGTTGATGCTCCATTGAATCAAACAAAAAGTTTAGTTTTGCAGAGAATTTTGAGAAGAGAAATTTTTTTGAAAAATGTAGTTTTAAGTTTGATGGCACTAAAGAAAAAAGAGGCAGCTTAAAAAGAAAAATACGAAGCTCTGGAAAAACAAGAATTTTTTTTGATTGAACACAAGGTGGTCACATTGAAATCAAATGTATGCACAATAGACATTTAAAAAAAAAAACACATGTGGTAACATGAGAGAACAAGGTGCACACAGCAAACCAATGATATAACATATCTACAGAGGAGAAACTTAGGAAATAATTCAAAAAAAGCAAGACAGCAGGCATGTGAGCACATGAACTCTCAAGGTGGTAACATCGGACACAAGGCAGTAGCCAAGAGACACAAAAAAACATTGAACATAAAAAAAATTATCATGAGATCAATTTCATTAAACAATGTTTTACAGAGGCAAGTATTGAAGATCAAAGTAACATAAGGAAAAATCACCAACTTGTCTGGGGATGCAAAAGAATGTTCTCAATCATAGTCACTTTCACACACAATAGCAATTATTCCTTTAATCAAACAAGAGCAAGAATCTTTGTAAAAAGAATGTGTTTTAGATGAGATGGACGACTTGATCTGGTAAAAAGAATGCAGTGAGAGCAGGTGAACCATCCAATCCGTCAGGATCTACTCCCCCTGCCCTTGATGAAGCGAGGATCCATAGTATTATGCAGCAGGTTATGGCAAAGAGTCAAAGGAGGCCGATGTCAGAGAGAGTTGAGACACCAGTCATTGTACCAACCACTAGAGAGGAGAGAGAGGAGCTGGTACCCCCTATAGGACAAAGTCATCTTGGGCCTATATATGGGTTACCCAATCAAGACTAGCCATCGAGGAATTGAGGTACGACGGACCCAATAGTAGCAGAAGAATGGATCAAGTCCATAGAGCATACGATGGCACTATTTCCTATGATAGATCAAGAGAAGATTCGGTATACTAGTTTTCTATTTTAGGGTGATGCTCGGATTTGGTGGGAGTTGATGGAGAATGTGCATAAGGTGGCCACTATGAGTTGGGGAGATTTTAGATGACTGTTTGAGGCAGAATACCAAATGGTTGACAGCGTTCATGAGAAGACTCAAGAATTTATTAGCTTGCAGCAGGGGACTAGTTTAGTGAAGGAATATTCAGTGAGATTTAATTCCCTGGTGAGATTAGTACCCGGTATAGTGAGCACACCAGAATTGAGGAAGGAAAAGTTTGTGCATGGGCTAAAACCAGAAATAGCTCGAGATGTTATAGCAGGTGCCCAGCCCCCTCAGATCTATAGTGAAGCTTTGGAATCGGGCATTACGGGCCAAAATATTCGTGAATAAGTTTACTTCAACCACTCCATCAGCAGCAACATCTAGTGTTCCATCTCCAGCTCCACAGAGAGATAGAATTGATGTCCCCAAAAATAGAGAAGGGAGGAATAAGAAAAGATTTCAGCCCAAGTAGAACAGGAGGGACACGAAGAATAAACAGCCAAGGACTATTGAGTTTCCTCGATGTTAGAAATGCAGGAAATATCATCCAGGGAAAGTGTCTCAAGGGTGTGTGTTTTAGATGCCGATAGCCTGGACATATGATGAGAGATTGTAAGGCCCCTCCTACACCCACAGCACAGACAGCCAAAGGTACTAATGCTCTAGTATTTACAGTGGCATAGAGTGAAGCCAAGGCCAGTCCATCTGCGTTACTGGTCAGTTATTATTTCATTCAGTTTCCCTTTATACATTAGTTGATTCTAGAGCCACACACTCATTTATTACACATGGGATTATAGAGAGACTGGGTTTGAAACCTATTACAGTAGATCAAACTATTAAGATAGAATTGCCAGATGGTGATAGTGTGGTAAATTGGGAGATGCTCCCAGAGGAGTCTGTAGTGATCCATGGAAGAATGTTGTCGGTAGATTTGATTGTGTTTGACATGCTTGACTTTGATGTTATTTTGGGCATGGATTTCCTAGGGAGATATGGAGTAGAAATTGATTACCGAAAGAAGAAAGCAAGATTTAATCTTGATGATGGTGATAAATTTAGTTTCAGAGAGGGCCACCAGCTTAGTATGTTGATTAGCAGTGTAAAGGCTAGAAAGATGTTAAGAAAAATGTGCTCGGGTATATTGCCCATGTGGTGCAAAACAGTGATGTCCCTTGATCAGAGATCCAAAATGTGCCGGTAGTCTGGGAGTTTCCAGATGTATTTCTGGATAATTTGCCAGGTTTACCTCCAGAAAGAGAAATGGAGTTTAGCATTAAACTGGCACTAGGGACAGCACCGATTTCTAAAGCCTCTTGCCGGATGGCCCCAGTTGAGCTTCAAGAGTTGAAAAAGCAACTTCAGGAAGTCCTAAACAAGGGTTTTATTCGACCTAGCCATTCTCCCTAGGGTGCTCCGATTTTATTTATGAAAAAGAAAGATGGGTCATACGGATGTGTATAGATTACAGAGAGTTAAATAAAGTAACAGTGAAGAACAAGTACCTGTTACCTCGCGTTACCTCGCATAGATGACTTACTTGATCAACTGAAAGGAGCAACAGTGTTTTCAAAGATTGATTTGAGGTCGGGTTATCATCAAGTAAGAGTGGCGGAGCAAGATATTGCTAAGACTGCTTTTCAAACTAGATATGGGCATTATGAGTTTGTGGTGATGCCTTTTGGGTTAACTAATGCCCCAGCAGTCTTTATGGATTTGATGAACCGGGTGTTCCAAGATTGCCTTAATCGATTTATAGTGGTATTTATCAATGACATCCTAGTTTATTCTAAGACAATAGAGGAGCATGAAGAACACCTGAGATTTGTAATACAACGATTAAGAGATAAGAAGCCGTTTGCCAAATTTTCTAAGTGTGAGTTTTGGCTGGATCAAGTTATTTTCCTGGGCCATACTATCTCAAAGGAAGGTATATCAGTGGATCCTAGTAAGGTGAAGGCAATCCTTGAGTGGCAAAAGTCGAAGACAGTAAAGGAGGTTAGAAGTTTCTTAGGGCTAGCAGGCTATTACAGATGATTTGTACCAGGATTTGCTCAGTTGGCTAAGCCACTTACAACTCTTACTAAACAGAGAACTTCTTTCATATGGTCGGATGATTGTGAAGCAAGTTTTCAGGAGTTAAAAAGAAGATTAACCACAGCTCCTATTCTAGTGTTACCGTAGGAGGGTGTAGACTATGATATTTATACAGATGCCTCACTTCAAGGACTTGGTGCAGTGTTGATGCAGTTGGGTAAGGTAATAGACTATGCTTCTCGACAATTGAAAGTGTATGAGACGAGATACCCTACACATGATTTAGAGTTGGCTATTGTAGTTTTTGTACTAAAAATATGGAGGCATTACTTATATGGAGCAAAAAGCAATTATTTATACTAATCATAAGAGTTTGAAGTATTTTTTTCACCCAAAGGGAGCTAAATATGAGACAGAGGAGATGGTTAGAGCTGGTTAAAGATTATGATTGTGAGATTAAGTATCAGCTTGGAAAAGCTAATGTAGTAGCTGGTGCCTTGAGTAGAAAAGCCTATTTGTCCCGACTTACAATGCAAAAAGAACTATTGGAAGAATTATGCAGAGAACAGATTGAGATGCTACTAGGAAGGATTGCCAGGTTGGAAATTCAGCCTACTTTACAGGGAGAGATTAAAGAAACACAGGTTGTCGATAAGTGGTGTCAGAAAATAAGTCGACAAGTGTTGAAAGGCGAGATATCAGAATTTCACCTTTTAGATGGTGTCCTCCGTTTCTGGAATTGTATATGCATTCCCCAAGATGTTGGGTTGAAGAAAAAGATTCTTGTGGAGGCTCATGACACACCATATACTGCTCATCCTAGAGGAACCAAGATGTATCAAGATCTAATGAAAATTATTGGTGGCCAAGTATAAAGAAAGATATTAGTGATTATGTAGCAAAATGTCTGGTTTGCCAACAGGTTAAAGCAGAGCACCAGAGACCATCAGAATTGCTTCAGCCACTCAGCATTTTTGAATGGAAATGGGAAGATATATCAATGGATTTCATTACAAGCCTTCCAAGAGTTCAAAAAGGTTATAATGCGCTATGGGTGATAGTAGACAGATTAACCAAATCAGCTCATTTTCTTCCAATAAAAGATAGTACCACCTCAGAGCAGTTGGCCCAGATATACATGGGAGAGATAGTCTGATTGCATGGCATGCCCAAGACAATAGTATCAGATAGAGATTTCAGGTTTGTTTCAGCTTTCTGGACTAGTCTACAGAGAAACTTGGGTACCAAGTTAGCATTCATTACAGCTTACCACCCACAAACAGATGGCCAAATTGAGAGGACCAATCAGGTGCTTGAGGACATGCTGAGAGCATGTTGTATGGATTATAAAACGACCTGGCATGAGATGCTACCTTTGATAGAGTTTGCTTACAATAACAGTTATCAGTCTACAATTAAGATGGCTCCTTATGAAGCTCTATATGGTAGACGATGTAGATCCCCACTATATTGGGATGAAGTAGGAGAGAAAGATGCTTTGAATATAGCTATTGGACCAGAGATAACTCAAAAAATGATGGAAGATATTAAGTTGATCAGGAACAGAATGAAGCAAGCCCAAGACAGACAAAACAGCTATATGGATTTAAAGAGAAAGGATGTAGAATTTGAAGTGGGTGACAAGGTGTTTATTAAAATTTGTCCCTACAAACGAGTAATGCATTTCGACGAAAAAGGGAAGCTAGCTCTGAGATACATTGGTCCCTTTGAAGTGTTACAACGAGTAGGGAAGGTAGCTTACAAATTGGTGATACCACCAAATATGGATAAGGTGCATAATGTGTTCCATGTCTCCATGCTTTGAGGGTATGTTAGTGATCCCTCTCATATATTAAAAGTAGAAGAAGTGGACTTAGAAGAGAATCTTGTTTATGAGGAGCATCCAGTGCAGATATTGGATAGAAAGATCAAGGAGCTCCGAAATAAGAGTATTGCATTAATAAAAGTCCTATGGAGGAATCATAAAAGAAGAAGCTACATCGGAAGTAGAACAAGATATGCGAACCGTTATCCCGAATTGTTCGTTTGAATTTCGGGGACAAAATTCTTTTGGGAAGGGGGGAGAATTGTAACGCCCACATCAAGGTACGTAATTTTACTTATGCCCTAACACCTTTAGTTGGATTCTTTTGAAGTTACCTTAGACAAATGTGAAGAAAATTCCTTAAAAGTTCATTAGGGATAAAATGGTCATTTCACTCTTAATTAGATGAAAGAATGGGAAGTGAAAAGAAATAGAATAACATGGAGAAGTTAATAAAAATGAAGGTATTTTAGTAATTGACTAAAGGACATACAGGGAATTTCATAGAAAGAGCAAGGGCAAAATAAGAATACATGCCTATATTATTTGATATGAGGTTTCATTTGAAGAAACCCGAACCAAAAATTCAGCCCTTGTTCACGCAACTCTACCCCATTTCTCTCAATTTTTTTGACTAAATTTCAAAGGAAAATCATAGGATTTGGTTTGGATTTTTGGGGATTTTCAATCCTAAAGCATCTTAAGGTAAGATTCTAGCAAAAGGAGTGTGATTAAACTTTAAAGTTTTAAATTCTTATGGTTTTTATATGATCTAGGTCCAAGAGGAAGAGATTTAGAGCAAAAGGGAAGTGATCTCACATATTCAAGGTAGTAAACCTAATTTGAACCTCAATTTGAGCAAGATTTGTGTTGAATGCATTTTTGCATGTTGGTATGACAAAATTATGTGCTGTTTTTGATGTATCAATTCTAGCCATGAGAAGTAGTGTATGGTTATGTGATGATTTGGTGAAGTTGTGGAAGATTTAGTGTTGAAATTTTTGGAGTATAGAGAAGTGAGAAATTTGGCCAGGTTTGATACTAAATTTAGCGAGTTTTCGGCTCACAATTTGGTTGAATTGGAGAGTTGTGGAAGTGTAGCCAACATGGTAGTTGCATGTGTATATGAAGTGTTTGATGAAAATCCAAAGAGAAATTGCATGCGTGAGTTGGCCAAACCCTAATGAAGAAAGGGTTAGAGAAAGGCAAGAATTGAAGTTTGATTGTCTATTATTGATCTTTTAACATGTTTTCACAGAGGAGAATGGTTAGGGAGTAAGTAGAGGTAAATAAGTATGGAAAAGCCTTAAAGTAGACATATTACCAAGGTTGCCCCGTCAAATATGTGATCTTCTGAGTGATTTTTGGGAATCTTACCTTTCAAACTGGGTTGATACCTAAACATAAAATTGTAGTCCTTTCTCTAAGCTTTAAAATGAGACCAGGACCATAGCAATCTGATGTGTATAACTTGGGATATGCCTTCTTGAATATGACCTGTGCAGAATGACTACCTGAAAAGTGCTTCCAATTTATTAGTTTATTTTCTTAATCTAATAATCTATGATTGATTCCAACTATGAAAATGATGCTTAAAGGGCTGTGAAGCATGTTTGAATGAGTGGTCTTTGTGATTATTTAATGATTGTATGAACATATATATTTGATGTAATGAATAACCATGGAGGCTGTGTGTAATATGTTATATATTACCTAAGTATGAGCTTGTGTATATATAAACAAGCCTAAGGATGATATGTTTCTATGAATTTGTTATGCATCACGGAATGGTCATGATGAAATGATATGTTCATATATGGAAAGTGTATGTTTTTTTTTTTAAAGAATGCAAGTGTATAATTTCCATAGCTTGGAAATTCAGGTTGAAATGTTTATAGTATCTCCCATGATATAAGGTTTTTGTGATGGGGAACCCATGAGTGATAGAGATGCCCACATACACGCTGACACGAGCGAGCGACATTAGCAGAGAGATGCAATATTTGTATAGTCCTTGAGTAGTGTATGTGGATGAGGACTGTACCCAGTTGAGCATACTTACATGCACGCCGCCACGAGTGAGTGCCACAATAGAGAGATACAATGTTAGTAAACAATCCATACACGCAGCGGAAAACAAAAACAATAATAGCAAGGATCGTTCCCATAGAGCCGAGATCAAAGGTATAATTTTACAGTTTATGTTTAAGTAGAAATCTGCAGGAATTAATCATGAGTTTAGAAAGACATACGCACGTTTGGAGGCTCATCCAAATTTGTCTATGAATGTTTTTGCTACCGACCCAAGTGTAGGATCGAACCGACGTAGTCCACACGAAGATAATCACAAAGAACTAAAGAGGGATTTGCTAGATCCTCTTTAGCTTTAAGATCAAAGAAGAAAAATCAAATAGATTGATTTTAAACAAAATGAATTCAGCCGTGGGAGAGGAAATATGGGGCTGTTGTGTTTTTTCTTTTTAAAGAGAAAAAATGAAATTATCAATTAACATATCCCTTTTACAAATAACTCTTTTCTTTTATATTGAAAACTTAGTTGCCCTATTCCCATATGGAATAGGCTTAGGCTCCAACCCAAACACCCCATGTTACCAAACACTCCCAATTAGATATTTATTTTTTTATTTCATCATTATCTCAATTAAAATCAATTAATATATATTTAATCTATATATTAACATTTAACAATAATGATGATTTAATTAAATATATGCAAACACATATTTGAACGTAATTTCACTTATTTAATTTTTTCTAATAAATTAAATAAAGGCTACGACTTCAGCAAATTTAATTTCACTGTGAAATTACCAAAATACCCTTTCACCTAAAAAGTCGAAAACGCCCTTCTTTCTTCTTGGCTCTTAAATTATCTTCTATGTGTGTGACCCATAGGCTCCTCATCTTACCGGCAGTGTATAGTATTGCGATTAACACCAATTAATCGTTTCACTGTACACAGACCAAGATTGGCCCTTAATAAGGTATCATGGCCACTCGATAGATTCAGATTCAGCAAAGTAGCTACCTGTCAACGATATGGTTACCATACAATTTGATCATTTCATCAACCGTTATCTCGACGAGACGAAAGCATATAAATAGTGTCAACCTTCGGTTACTCTCGATATTATGTATTCAGTTTCTAGACCAATGACCTGTATTATAAACTGGATAGAGCAACAACTCAATCCCATTGTGGCCACAGTTTTAGTATCATTGCCATATACTGAATTGCGCCGTGAGATAACTTCTCCCGTACGTGGGAGTGATGAATCCTCTATCTATCCACCATAGTCTTGATACAATCCTTGATGCAACCAATCACCACCATATTGATAGCTCTGAAAAGAACTGTGGTAGGCTAGTGTCAAACTACACCAATCGGTGCACAAGGCGCTCTGGTGATCTCAAGTCTAAGGATCACATGCACCACCATTTGTTAGAAGATTTATTCCATAGACACTAGGATTAGCATCCATATGGAATCCTCTGGTGGGTTAGTGCAGTGAACTTACTGCGGTGTATTCGCCTACAGCAAGCACCCATGTGTTACACCAGGTTGTCACCAAATAACCTTGACAAGTGAGATTAGTCACTGCCTTTCGACAGGGTTGTTCAACACTATGATAGCCTTACCATATTATCTATGCCCTTACTTCAGAATAATACTGGGGCTATGGATGTTTCTAGAATGGCCACCATATGTGCTTATAGGGTTCTCACTATCAAGATTTGAAACACTTGATACCCTTGTCACGGTTCTACCATTCTAAGGACATATATCAATACATATTAAAATAATAATGATTTACGCGAATTAGAATAAAATGCCTTTTATTGATTAATGAACATTATTACAAAGAGTCAATTCTACAATAATTGATTGGCTCTAGGGCATCTACTCTAACAATCTCCCACTTGCACTATAGCCAATCATTCATGTATTTAATACCAAATGATCTCAAGTGCCTTTCATGCTTCTGTTGTGACAGAGGCTTTGTTAGTGGATCTGTGAGATTGTCGTCAGTATGCACTTTACTAATCTGCACGTCTTTCCTCTCAATTATCTTTCTGATGAGATGGAATCGTCTGAGTATGTGTCTGGACTTCCGATGAGACCGTGGTTCCCTGGCTTGAGCAATTGCTCTATTGTTGTCACAATAGACATCTATAGGATAAACAATTGTGGGAACCACACCAAGTTCAATAACGAACTTCTTAATCCAGCCTGCCTCCTTGGCCACATCTGACAATGCAATATACTCAGCCTCCATTGTAGAGTCCACTACAGTGCTTTGCTTAGAGCTCTTCCAACCCACTGCACCGCCATTGAGACAAAATAGAAACCCTGATTGCAATTGATAATCATCTTTGTCCGTTTGGAAACTTGCATCATTGTATCCTCTTACAATGAGCTTATCTTCCCCTCCATAAACCAAGAACATATCCGTAGTCCTCTTCAGGTACTTAAGAATATTCTTGACAGCCATCCAGTGACGCTCACCTGGATTCGATTGATATCTACTACAAGTGCTCAAAGCACATGAGACATCAATCCTGGCATACATGATGGATCCAATTACTGATGCATATTGGATCCTCTTCATCTTATCTCTCTCATCTTGTGTTCTAGGACACAATTCCTTAGAGAGATAAACACTATGTGACATCAGAAGAAATCCCTTCTTGGATTCTTCCATACTGAATTTTTTCAGTACTTTGTCAATATATGCACTCTGACTTAGGCCAAGCAACCTACAAGATCTATCATGATAGATCTTTATTCTAAGGATGTAGGCTGCTTCCCCTAAGTCCTTCATGGAGAAGCATTTGGATAACCAAGTCTTTACTGACTGCAAGTTCGGTATATCATTCTTGATCAGAAGTTTGTCATCGACATACAATACTAGGAATGCTACTGCGCTCCCACTCACTTTCTTGTAAACACATGGCTCATCTTCGTTCTTGATAAAACCGAATTCTTTTACGGCTTCATCAAAACGAATGTTCTTGCTTCTTGAAGCTTGCTTGAGTCCATAAATGGATCTTTGCAACTTGCATACCCTATTGGCTTACCAATCAAGAACGAAACCATCAGGTTATGTCATATACACATACTCCCCAAGGTTTCCATTCAGGAAAGACATTTTGACATCCATTTGCCAAATCTCATAGTCATAATATGCAGCAATCGCAAGCATAATCTGGATGGATTTAATCATGGCAACTGGCAAAAAGGTTTCTTCATAGTCAATGCCATGAATTTGTTTGAAACCTTTGGCAACCAGTTGTGCTTTATAAGTATGCACGTTGCCATCCATGTTAGTCTTCTTCTTGAAGACCCATTTACACCCTATGGGTTTTACCCCTTCAGGTAGTTCCACTAGAGACCACACTTGGTTCTGGTACATGGAGTCCATCTCATACTTCATGGCTTCAAGCAATTTAATAGAATCTAGATCTGATATAGCATCCTCGTAGGTTATGGGTTCATCGTCTTGGTAGACTAGTACGTCACCATGTTTAGTCACGAGATAACCATATCTCTCGGGCTCATGGCGTACTCTTGTGCTACCTAAGGTGGTTCACTTTGATCCACAAGTTGTGGAGTAACCTCCTCATGATGCTCAACCACTTCCTGCGGCACATCATCCCGTCCTTCGTCTAGTATATCTTGTGGTTCTAGAACTTCATCAAGTTCTACTTTTCTCCCACTAGTACTTCTTAGAAAATATTCCTTTTCTAGGAAGACACCAGATCGAGCAACAAAAATTTTGCGCTCTTCTGGGTGGTAGAAATAGTATCCTTTAGTCTCCTTTGGATACCCCACAAATATACATTTACAGGATTTTGGGCCCAGCTTGTTCGAAGTCAATTTCTTAATATAAGCTTCGCAACCCTAAATTCTTAGATAAGACAAGTTTGGCTTTTGCCCACTCCATAGCTCATATGGAGTCTTATCTGCAGACTTTAATGGCACACGATTCAAAACATGAGTCGCAGTCTCTAGGGCATAACCCAGAACGGTGCAGGTAAATCACTAAAACTCATCATGGACCTAACCATGTCAAGTAAGGTTCTATTCCCCCTTTCTGACACTCCATTGTGTTAGGGTGTATAAGGAGGGGTGAGTTGTGATACTATCCCCCATTCCTTCAGGTACTCTGAAAACCCTGAGCTTAAGCATTCACCTACTCGATCCAACTGAAGAGCTTTAATACTTTTGCCCAACATATTCTGTACTTCATTCCTAAATTCCTTGAATTTATCAAAGGCTTCAAATTTATGACTTATAAGGTAGACATAACCATATCTACTGAAATCATCAGTAAATGTGATGAAGTATGAATATCCACCTCTGGCTTCAACTGTTAGTGGACCCTAAATATCACTATGGATGATGCCTAATAGCTCAGTAGCCCTTTCACCTTGTCCTATGAAAGGAGACTTGGTCATCTTGCCTAACAGGCATGACTTGCATACCTCAAATGACTGAAAGTCAAAAGGGTCCAAAACTCTATCCCTTTGAAGTTTTGCAATGCAAGTCCTATTAACATGACACAATCTACAGTGCCAGAGATATGTCTGGTTTTGATCGCTATGTTTAGCTTTCTTGGTTTCCATATTGAGAATATCTTTATTGTTTAAATCAAGAACATATAATCCATTATGTAACCTTGCAATTCCAAATAGAATACCATTCAAACTAAAGGACAACAATTCATTAGACATCTCAAAATGATACCGTATATTATCCAAAGCGGATACTGAAATAATATTTCTAGAAATAGAAGGTACATGATAACAGTTATAATTCCAATAATAAGCCCGTAGGCAAAGATAAACAATAAGTCCCTACAGCCAATGCAGCCACATGTGCTCCATTTCCAACTCGTAGGTCCACCTCTCCCTTGGCGAGTATTCTACTCTGCCTTAGTCCCTACACATCAGTACAAATGTAGTACCACATCTTGTGTCAATGACCAAGATGTTGAGGGAGAGAAATTAATCTCAATCTTAAAAATACCTAAAGTTGTACCCTCTGACTTTTTCTTGCTTTCAAGGAAAGCCTTGCAGTGTTTCCTCCAATGGCCAGGCTTGCCACAAAAGAAGCAGACTACCTTGCCCTTCCCTATGCCATTCTCAGGCCCAAAAGCTACCTGTCCTTTGGACTTGGGCTTGGGCTTGGGCTTGGTTTTGGCCTTGGCCTTACCCTTGCCGTTACCCTTTGCTTTACTGGTAGCAACGAGTAAAATAGGCTTAGACTTTTTCAAGTCCTGCTCTGCAGTCCTCAGCATGTTCAAAAGTTCTGATAGGGTTTTCTCCATCGTGGTCATATTGAAATTCATTATGAAAAGAGCATAAGATTCAGGCGAGTATTGCAGAATTAAATCCATTTGTAATTCTACATCCAAGCCATATCCCAAAGTCTCAAGCCTCTCTATGTGCTCGATCATCTTGAGCACATGAGGACCAACTTGGGCTCCCTCCGTCAAACGACTCCCAAATAGTGCTTTCAACATCTTGTACCTCTCATGTCGAGCATTTGTTTCGTAAAGCTCCTTGAGGTGTAGAATAATGGAAGAAGCATCCATATTCTCATGCTGCTTTTGCAACATAGGTGTTGTAACAACTACTTTCGTTCTACCAAATTCGTGATATAGATTAATAAAAAGACAACATATTTATCAACACAGTTGGGCCCAAAAATTTTCTTTACTTAATAATTATATTCTTTACAAAACAAAGCATCATGTGTACAAAGACTCTAAAAAATGAAAACAGTGGACAGTGCAGCTAAATCTCCCCGCTTGCTGACGTCCATCCGACCAAGTCCTCACTTATTTCCTGTACAACAAAGAAAACAACGGAGTGAGCACAAAGATGCCCAGTAAGTAAAAAGTCTCTTACGCTATCATCCCCGTGCATTACTCATTAAGTTCTCTTTGTATTCTTATCAATTTTCTAATTCAAATTCTCAAGTTTCTTTCTTTTCTTTTCTTTCTATTCTTTTCTTTTTCTCAATCTCGTTCCGCTTTCTCATGGCGAAAACCGCTCTTTCTCTCATAGCGGTTTACATGCATTCCGCTCTCTCATGGCGGAGACCGTTCTTTCTCATAACGGTTCACATGCATTCCGCTCTCTCATGGCGGAAATCGCTCCTTTTCATAGCGACTTACATGCATTCCGCTCTCTTATGGCAGGGACCGTTCTTTCTCATAACGGTTTACATGAGGGTAACTCTACACTCACGAGTTTCCCATCGCACAACCTAATTTCTTTTCTTTTCTGTAGCACTTAAGAATCATTTTATCTTCTAGTGCTAGTTCTTTCTTCCTCTTTACTCTAAGAGAATTGGCTCTTCTCTTTATCTCTATTCATAGAGTGTTTCTTTCTCATTTCTCATAATTCTTTCTCATGTGATTACTCAATTAAACATATGCATATAGATGGCTCATGCCTAAAATCTTTCTTATATGCATTCTTGACATGCAATTATGCTATGTTGCATAAAGTAAGGTTCTCTACTTCTACTCATGCTTCTTTTAGACATTTCATCAAACAACATGTGTGCATACATAAACTCTATTCTAACTTTAATTATACTTCTTTCTTAATCATCCAAAATAGGAGTTCAACTCCTTTAAAACATCATACAACCTGCAAGGAAAATACACTTCAAATAATCTTCTCAAATCCTTCAAATTCTATTCACACTTCTTCCCAACTTTAACAACACAATCCACCCTTCTCATGGTGGAAATTCTTTCTTATAACAACCTTGAATTCATCAACTCATTTAAACATAGAAATTCAAACATCAAGCATATATCTAAAAATCTCTACACATCATTCAATCTAGTAAATCACAACTTAGGTGAATTTACTTACCTTGGACACAAGTAGAAACCACTAAACCTCTCTACTCTTGATGGCTTGACAATTTCTCTTAACCTTCAATACAAAACTTAATAAGGATCCCATTCTTTCAACAAATAAAAATTTGCTTCTAGAGTAAGGATTCTCACCTTTTAGTGCTTAGGATCAACTTGTAACAAATTCTAGTCAAAAGCTCTTCAAAGATCCTTGGAATCTTGAATGAAAATTGAGAGAAATAAGGGATGAAAGAGGTGGTGGTGAGGAAACAAAATGAAAGGGTTTCTAAAGCTAACCCTTAATATCACATATTTTTCTCCACTCTTTCCCAAAATACCCTTACTTTCTCTTTGAAATTCCATTTAAGACCTTTCATTCTTTGCAAACACAACCCCAATCAAACTATTCTCCATGAAATTTTCTTACAATTCACTCCCCATTTTTCCTGCTAAAAAGGGGTAGAACGGTCATTGAGTCTCAAAAGAAAGAAATCTCAAAAACTCAAGGGGAACATTCAGACGGGTCTTCGCCGCGGCGAAACTATTTTCTTTGCCTCGGCGAAGTCTCACAGAAGCTACACGGGTTGTAGCACCTCCTCATCGCCGCGGCGACGACTATTCTTCGCCCCAGCGAAGACTGTAACCCTAATATAATGCCAAGTCTTACAAATTTTCAGGGAATCACTTGACCAAACCAAAACACCTTCTCATCCAAGGATAAACCGAACAATATAAACAACATACAAACTCAAATGAGGATAAATCAATAAACATTCAAGCCATTCATCAAATCTTAACTATGTACCTCAAGTGGGGTGTTACAATTCTCCCCTCCTTAAAAGAATTTTGTCCCCGAAATTTAGACAAACAACTCCGGGTAACGACTTTGCATGTCTTGCTCTGTCTCCAAAGTAGCTTCTTTAACCTTATGGTTTCTCTAAAGGACTTTCACTAAAGGAATGCTCTTATTCCGGAGCTCTTTAATCTTCCAGTCCAAAATCTGAACTGGACGCTCTTCGTACACAAGATTCTCTTCCACAATTACATCCTCTATATTCAATACATGGGAGGGATCACTTACATATTTTCGTAACATCGAGATACGGAAAACATCATGCACCTTGTCCATGTAGGTGGTAGTGCCAATCTGTAGACTACCTTCCCTACTCGTTGCAACACTTCAAATGGACCAACAAATCTTAGTGCTAGCTTCCCTTCATTCCCAAACGCATCACCCGCTTAAAGGGGGAAACTTTCAAGAAGACTTTATCACCCACTTTGAATTCAACTTCCCTTCTCTTCAAATCAGCATAACTTTTCTGTCTATCTTAGGCTTATTGCATTCTGCTTCTAATCAACTTCACATCTTCAATCAGTTTCTGAGTCATCTCTGGCCCAATAGCTAAATTCAACTCATCTTTCTCACCTATCTCATCCCAATGTAGTGGAAACCTACATTGTTTACCATACAAGGCCTCATACGGTGCCATCTTAATTGTCAACTGATAACTATTATTGTAAGCAAACTCCACTAAGGGCAACATCTCATGCCAGGATACTCTATAATCCATACAGCAAACTCGCAACATATCCTCAAGTACTTAATTTGTTCTCTCTGTTTGTCCATCAGTTTGAGGATGGTAAGCGGTGCTAAAAGCCAATCTAGTACCCAAGTTCCTCTGTAAGCTCATCCAGAAAGCAGAGACAAATCTAGAATCTCTGTCTAAGACTATCATCTTGGGTACCCCATGAAGTTTCACTATCTCTCTAATGTAAATCTGGGCTAGCTGATCTAAAGTAGTGCTCTCTTTCACCGGAAGGAAATGGGCTGATTTTGTCAATCTATCCACAATCACCCAAATGGCATTAAAACCTCTCTGAACTCTAGGGAGACCTACAATAAAATCCATCGAAATACTCTCCCATTTCCACTCAGGAATTCTAAGTGGTTGAAGCAATCCTAATGGCTGCTAGTGTTCTGCTTTCACTTGTTGACAAACCAGGCATTTAGCCACAAACTCCGCAATATCATTCTTCATACCTGGCCACCAATAGCCTTTCTTTAGATCTTGATACATCTTGGTTGCTCCTGGATGAGCAGTATAGGGTGTGTCATGAGCCTCCATAAGAATTCTCTTTCTCAACTCCTTATCCTGAGGGATACACAACCGATTTCTAAAACGGAGAACGCCCTCTACCAGATGGAACTCTGGTCTCTCATTCTTCTGCACTCTTAGCAATAACTCCTGACACCACTTATCAACCACTTGCTTTTCTCTAGTTTCATCCAGTAAGGTGGACTGAATATCTAACCTGGCAATCCCTCCTTGAATCACTTCAATCTGTTCTTTACCTAACTCATCTATTAGCTCTCTCTGACTAGTGAGTCGGGATAAATGAGCTTTTCTACTTAACACATCGGCTACGACATTAGCTTTCCCCGGCTGATATTTAATCTCACATTCATAGTCTTTAACTAGCTCTAATCACCTTCTCTGCCTCATATTCAGCTCCTTCTGAGTAAAGAAATATTTCAAGCTCTTACGGTGAGTGTAGATATGACTCTTTGCACCATAAAGATAATGCCTCCAAATTTTCAAAGCAAAGACTACTGCTGCCAACTCTAAATCATGCGTAGGGTATCTTGTCTCGTACTCTTTCAATTGACGAGAAGCATAGGCTATCACCCTACCTAACTGCATCAATACAGCACCAAGTCCTTGTAGTGAGGCATTTGTAAAAATATCATAATCTACTCCCTCCTGAGGCAATACTAAAACAAGAGCTGATGTCAACTTTTTCTTTAACTCGTGAAAACTCCTTTCACAAGCAGTTGACCATATAAAAGGAATTCTCTGTTTGGTAAGAGCTGTCAATGGCTTAGCCAACTGGGCAAATCCTGCTACAAATCGCCGGTAGTAACCTGCTAGTCCTAAGAAACTTCTCACTTCTTTTACCGATTTTGGCCTTTGCCAATCAAGGATTGCCTCTACCTTACTAGGGTCCACTGAAATCCCTTCACTAGAAACAATATGGCCTAGAAACAATACTTGATTCAACTAGAATTCACACTTGGAAAACTTAGCATACAACTTCTTTCCTCTCAATTGTTGTAGTACAAGTCTTAAATGCTCCTCATGCTCTTCTCTCGGCTTAGAGTAAACCAGGATATCATCAACAAAAACCACAATGAATTGATCCAAGCAATCATGAAAGACCTGGTTCATCAAGTCCATAAAAACTGATGGGGCATTCGTCAACCCAAAAGGCATCACTACAAACTCATAATGCCCATACCTTGTACGAAAAGCAATCTTAGCTATATCTTGCTCAACCACTCTCACTTGATGGTACCCTAACCTCAAATCAATTTTCGAGAACACTGCCGCTCCCTTTAATTGATCAAATAAATCATCTATCCGAGGTAGTGGGTACTTATTCTTCACTGTCACCTTATTCAGCTCTCTGTAATCTATACACATCCGTAACGATCCATCTTTCTTCTTCACAAAAAGAATTGGAGCTCCCCAGGGGGAATGACTTGGTCGGATAAAACCTTTATCTAAAAACTCTTGGAGTTGCTTCTTCAATTCTTGAAGCTCGGCTGGGGCTATTCGATAAGGGGCTCTTGATATTGGTACTGTCCCTGGTGTTAGTTCAATACTAAACTCAACCTCTCTATGTGGAAGTAAACCCAGTAACTCTTCGGGAAACACATCCAAAAATTCTCGAACTATAGGCACCCTTTGAATCTCTAGCTGAGGAACATCACCACTCTGCATTACATGTGCAATATATCCTGAACAGCCCTTTCTTAGCATCTTTCTAGCTTTCAAGCTACTGATCAACATACTTAATTGATGGCCCTCACCGAAGCTAAACTTATCTCCACTATCAAGATTAAACCTTGCTTTCTTCTTTCGACAGTCGATTTCTACTCCATACTTCCCTAGGAAATCCATCCCCAAAATCACGTCGAAATCAGGCATATCAAACACTATTAAATCAACTAACAGCTCTCTTCCATGAATCATTACAGACTCTCCTGGAAGCATCTCACGGGTCAGAACACTAACCCCATCAGGTAACTCTATCTTAATGGGTTGATCTACCTCGACAGACTTCAGACCTAATCTTTTTATCATCCCATGAGACATAAAGGAATGCATGGCTCCAGAATCTATTAAAGCATAAAGAGGAACTGCATGAAAGAATAACTGACCAGTTACAGCTGATGGACTGGCCTCTACCTCACCCTATGCCACGGTAAACACCCTGGCATTCGTGCCTCTAGAGGCCTGTGCTACTGGTGGAGGAGGAGCTTTACAATCTCTCATTAGGTGCCCTGGCTGGCGACACCTATAGCAGATATTCGGACCGAACTCTTTTAGACACTCCCCCAAATGATTCTTCCCACACTTAGGGCACGGAGTGACTCCCGCCGTTCTAGGCCGTTTACTCTGCCAATCGCCCCTGTTCTTCTTTGGCTGGAACCTCTTCTTGTTCCTCATGTCTCTACTTTTTCCAATCTCAACTCTTTCTTTCTACGGAGCAGGGGGCGGTTCATTCTGTACTATCATGGATGGCCCTTCGAAACTCATCTTGTTCACGTAAATTTCTGCTCTCAAAGCCCGATCTAATGCTTCCATATAGGTATGTAGGGGCTCTGCGCCTATCATAACATCACGGGCTATTTCTGACCTCAACCCGAGGACAAATTTCTCTCTTCTCAACTCGGGTGTACTCACTATCGCAGGTGCAAACCTCGTAAGAGAGTTGAATCGAACTGAATACTCTTTCACTGTACTCATCCCTTACTTTAGGTTAATAAACTCTTGTATTTTCTCATGAACCCGGTCAACCGTTCGATACTCGGTCTCAAACACTCTTCTAAAATCTCCCCAAGTCATGGTTGCCGTGTCATGAGTCTCTTCCATTAATTCCCACCAAATTCGGGCATCAGCCCGAAATAAGAAACTAGCATAGCTGATCCTCTCTCTATCATTCATGGGAAACAGGGCCACTGTCCGCTCAACATACTTAAACCACTCTTCAGCTTCTAACGGGTCTCTAATACCCCTGAACTCTGGTGGCCGATGCTGACTTGCAAGCCCTTGAATTGGATCAACTCGATTCTGTACTATCTGAGGTACCGACCCTTCTGGCTCTTGCCTTACGGGTGGTACTCTACTAGGGGTCTCATTTCTCTCTGGTACAACTCTCCCCTGACTCTCTGTTAACACTTGCTGTACAATGGTTCGAATCATTGTCGTATCAAGGGTAGGGGGAGTTTGTTCCGGCGGGTTAGAGGGTTCTCCCTCATTCATCACACCCTTACCCTTCTTTCTATTACTACGTCTCATCTACAAAATAACCATCCTCACATCAACTTTAATAACTCATTAATAAGAAAAGGATTTAGCTTACAGTGGTCAGATAAGGCACGTCGTAACGGCGAGAATGACTCACTGTCCCATCCCAAAATCATAGCTCTGATACCAAAAATGTAACAACTACTTTCTTTCTACCAAATTCGTGATATAGATTAATAAAAAGATAGCATATTTATCAACACAGTTGGGCCCAAAAATTTTCTTTACTTAATAATTACATTCTTTACAAAACAAAGCATCATGTGTACAAAGACTCTCAAAAGCAAACGATGGGCAGGTGCAGCCAAATCTCCCCGCTTGCCGACGTCCATCCGACCAAGTCCTCACCTATTTCCTGTACAACAAAGAAAACAACGGAGTGAGCACAAAGATGCCCAGTAAGTAAAAAGTCTGTTACGCTATCATCCCCGTGCATTACTCATTAAGTTCTCTTTGTATTCTTATCAATTTTCTAATTCAAATTCTCATGTTTCTTTCTTTTCTTTTCTTTCTATTCTTTTCTTTTTCTCAATCTCGTTCCGCTTTCTCATGGCGGAGACCGCTCTCTCTCTCATAGCAGTTTACATGCATTCCGCTTTCTCATGGCGGAGACCGTTCTTTCTCATAACGGTTCACATGCATTCCGCTCTCTCATGGGGAAAATCACTCTTTCTCATAGCGACTTACATGCATTCCGCTCTCTCATGGCGGGGACCGTTCTTTCTCATAGCAGTTTACATGAGGGTACCTCTACACTCACGAGTTTCCCATCGCACAACCTAATTTCTTTTCTTTTCTGTAGCACTTAAGAATCATTTTATCTTCTAGTGCTAGTTCTTTCTTCCTCTTTACTCTAAGGGAATTGGCTCTTCTCTTTATCTCAATTCATAGAGTGTTTCTTTCTCATTTCTCATAATTCTTTCTCATATGATTACTCAATTAAACATATGCATATGGATGGCTCATGCCTAAAATCTTTCTTATATGCATTCATGACATGCAATTATGTTATGTTGCATAAAGTAAGGTTCTTTACTTCTACTCATGCTTCTTTTAGACATTTCATCAAACAACATGTGTGCATACATAAACTCTATTCTAACTTTAATTATACTTCTTTCTTAATCATCCAAAATAGGAGTTCAACTCCTTTAAAACATCATACAACCTGCAAGGAAAATACACTTCAAATAATCTTCTCAAATCCTTCAAATTCTATTCACACTTCTTCCCAACTTTAACAACACAATCCACCCTTCTCATGGTGGAAATTCTTTCTTATAACAACCTTGAATTCATCAACTCATTTAAACATAGAAATTCAAACATCAAGCATATATCTAAAAATCTCTACACATCATTCAATCTAGTAAATCACAACTTAGGTGAATTTACTTACCTTGGACACAAGTAGAAACCACTAAACCTCTCTACTCTTGATGGCTTGACACTTTCTCTTAACCTTCAATACAAAACTTTATAAGGATCCCATTCTTTCAACAAATAAAAATTTGCTTCTAGAGTAAGGATTCTCACCTTTTAGTGCTTAGGATCAACTTGTAACAAATTCTAGTCAAAAGCTCTTTAAAGATCCTTGGAATCTTGAATGAAAATTGAGAGAAATAAGGGATGAAAGAGGCGGTGGTGAGGAAACAAAATGAAAGGGTTTCTAAAGCTAACCCTTAATATCACATATTTTTCTCCACTCTTTCCCAAAATACCCTTACTTTCTCTTTGAAATTCCATTTAAGACCTTTCATTCTTTGCAAACACAACCCCAATCAAACTATTCTCCATGAAATTTCCTTACAATTCACTCCCCACTTTTCTTGCTAAAAAGGGGTAGAATGGTCATTGAGTCTCAAAAGAAAGAAATCTCAAAAACTCAAGGGGAACATTGAGTCGGGTCTTCGCCACGGCGAAGCTATTTTCTTTGCCCCGGCGAAGTCTCACAGAACACCTTCTCATCCAAGGATAAACCGAACAATATAAACAACATACAAACTCAAATGAGAATAAATCAATAAATATTCAAGCCATTCATCAAATCTTACTACGTACCTCAAGTGGGGTGTTACAGGTGTCATCGATGCTAAGATCAAGCATTGAACGCTATCATCATCATCAAGGAACTTTTGATAAGTATCCTTTACTTCCTGAGTGGCATCAGGATCAGACTTAGCCATGTATGGCTTTTCAAGGATATACAATTTCTTTTCTGACTTGAGTATAATCCGAAGATTATGATACTTGATCGAGAAATTGGATCCATCCAACCTGTTTTGTTTCTCGATTATTGGTCGCAGGTTCATAATGCTCATTTTGGTGAATCTACAATTGCAGAAAAGATAAAGTTATTATAAAGTTCATTATTATTTAATATGGTCTTTTATTAAACGATGCTCCCACTATTTTACTCAAGTCAATAGCCCTCACTATTAACTTGGGAAAGCCCGTTGACTTTCTTAGTGGACCGAGATCCCATCCTGCCCATTTCAAACCTTTGTTTTGGCGAACAAGCCAAAATGAGTTGATTAGGTAGGCCAACAAACTTAATCCACACCAGTTGATAGCTCCTACTATCAACCTCAAATGTGAAAAAGCCAACAAGCCAATCACACAATCCAATGGCTCCAACCATTGTCCTCAAGTGTGATTCTCAGTATTAGTAGAGTGGACACTACATGCCACCACATACACAGAATATGTGTACTGCTCTACTATGCCTATGATGTGTTTATCAACCTTCGCTTTGGTGAACAGGCAAAACCGTCATTTAAAGTCGACCCATCACCATTAAGGAAAAATCTAATGCATTTTAACCTCCCACTGGTAGAAGTGTACCCTTCACTTTGGCGAACAAGGTTTCGACGAATAGTGGTTTGATTAAAACCATGGTGATGGAAGGCACACGTGACTTAATATACTTTAATTGAGGGTTTGTTATTTAATGTCTTACCAGATTATTACCTTTGTTAGAATGACATTTTTTGGCATGTTATTCAACATTCAACCTTAACATGCATTCTAAACATAATATAAAACATGCCGATACATGGCCCAACTAAAACCGATTTCCTCGAGCCTAGAGGAATCGGTGTGTCACCTAGGGGTCCTGTAATAAACATCTTAAGTCTTCAAGTATGGTTGCCTCATTCTTTGCTCCGTCTTTAAGTACATTACAAAAACTTTTAAATTTACAATAAGAATAATTATACAAAATTCTTTAAATCAATAAATTTAGAAACCTCGATTTACATTCGAGGGGAATTAGATAAGAAGAGAATGTACATCGAGAAGAGGAGAAAGGCAGGACACGCAGGCCCTATTTAATAAATTATACAACCATACATACCCAAAATTATTTTAAAACATTCACCCTTAGGTCTAAGGCTCATGTACCAGGCACCATGCAATATACAAACAAGTACAAAGCATACATTTAAAAAACAATCAATTTTTGAAATTGGTGGGTTAATTATTAATTGCCCCTGACCATTTGTAGATCTGCATTTGGTCCAAAAGTTTTGAAACTTTACATTTTAGCCCCTACACACTTGGAAGTGCACTCTCTGTGAGTTAGATTGCCGTAGCGTGCATTGGTTATGCTGACATCCATGCTCTAAGGATGATAACCGCTGCGATGGGTTAGATCATCGATGCGAGTGCTGTTTTCATGCAGCGCTCGTCCAGAGGACGATCACCGCGGCGATGCTTTATATTGCCGTGGCAAGCCACCAGCGTGAGAGTGAACAACGCTTGCTGCGGCGATGGGTTATATCACCGCGACGACCGTACACTGATCTGTAGCTCCGGATCTGTTCATACAGTAACCATATACACTCTAAACGAATTTTCAATCAATCATACACACTGATTTCAACCAAAAATCCATCACCCATTATACCAAACTTGCAGATCATCAACAAATTAAAGTTAATCGATTAATAGATTTCTTAAAACATGCTTTTAAGGCAGATTTTACGCAGATTCTTTTAGGCAATATATTATCATCAAATACATGTTATCAACCATCCACATAAAAACTATAAAATTTGGTACCCTAGGCTCTAATACCACTGTTAGTAAACAATCCATATATACAGTAGAAAACAAAAACAATAATAACAAGGATCGTTCCCATAGAGCCAAGATCAAAGGTATAATTTTACAATTTATGTTTAAGTAGAAATTTGCAGGAATGAATCATGAGTTTAGAAAAACATACGCACGTTTGGAGGCTCCTCCAAATTTGTCTATGAACATTTTTGCTACTGACCCAAGTGTAGGATCGAACCGACGTAGTCCACACGAAGACAATCACAAAGAACAACGAGAGATTTGCTAGATCCCCTTTAGCTTTAAGATCAAAGAAGAAAAATCAAATAGATTGATTTTAGACAAAAATGAATTCTGCCGTGGGAGAGGAAATATGGGGCTGCTGTGTTCCTTTTTAAAGAGAAAAAAATGAAATTATCAATTAACATTTCCCTTTTACAAATAACTCTTTTCTTTTATATTGAAACTTAGTTGCCCTATTCCCATATGGAATAGGCTTGGACTCCAACCCAAGCACCCCATGTTACCAAACACTCCCAATTAGATATTTATTTTTTTATTTCATCATTATCTCAATTAAAATCAATTAATATATATTTAATCTATATATTAACATTTAACAATAATGATGATTTAATTAAATATATGCGAACACATATTTAAACATAATTTCACTTATTTAATTTTTTCTAATAAATTAAATAAAGGCTACGACCTCAGCAAATTTAATTGCACTGTGAAATTACCAAAATACCCTTTTGTCTAAAAAGACGAAAACACCCTTCTTTCTTCTTGGCTCTTAAATTATCTTCTATGTGTGTGACCCATAGGCTCCTCATCTTACCGATAGTGTATATATATAGTATCGCGATTAACATCAATTAATCGTCTCACTGTACACAGACCAAGATTGGCCCCTAGCAAGGCATCATGGCCACTCGATAGATTGATTCACAAAGTAGCTACCGTCAACAATATGGTTACCGTACAATTCGATCCTTTCATCAACCGTTATCTCGACGAGACGAAAGCATAGAAATAGTGTCAACCTTCGATTACTCTCGATATTATGTATTTAGTTTCTGGACTAATGACCTGTATTATAAACTGGATAGAGCAACAACTCAATCCCACTGTGGCCACAGTTTTAGTGTCGTTGCCACATATTGAATTGCGCCGTGAGATAACTTCTCCTGTACCCGGGAGTGATGAATCCTCTGTCTATCCACCATAGTCTTGATACACTTCTTGATGCAGCTAATCACCACCGTATTGAAAGCTCTAAAAAGAGCTACGTTAGACTAGTGTCAAACTACACCAATAGGTGCATAAGGCGCTCCGGTGATCTCAAGTCTAAGGATCACATGCACCACCATTCGTTAGAAGATTTATTCCATAGATACTGGGGTTACCATCCATATGGAATCCTTTGGTGGGTCAGTCCAGTGAACTTGCTGCAATGTATTTGCCTACATCAAGCACCCATGTGTTGCACCAGGTTGTCACCAAACAACCTTGACAAGTGAGAATAGTCACTGCCTTTCGATAGGGTCGTTCAACACTATGATAGCCTTACCGTATTATCTGTGCCCTTACTTCAGAATAATACTGGGGCTACGGATGTTTCTAGAATGGCCACCATATGTGCTTATAAGGTTCTCATTATCAAGATTTGAAACACTTGACACCCTCGTCACGGTTCTACCATTCTAAGGACATATATCAATACTTATTGCAATAATAATGATTTACGCGATATAGAATATAATGCCTTTTATTGATTAATGAACATTATTACAAATAGTCAATTCTATAATAATTGATTGGCTCTAGGGCATCTACACTAACATATAGTACTTCTACAGTCCGTGAGTAGTGCATGTAGATGAGGACTGTACCCACTCACATTATTGGGGTTCCAAATCCATTCATCAACCTAGTCTGATGGGCAAACTGAAAAGAAGAAATAAAAGAAAGAGAAACAGAGAAGAAAAGAAAGAGATATAGCATAAGAGAAACGGAAACAGAAAAGAATGAAGAACATAATCAAAGAATAAAGTGAGAAAAGGAAAAATTAGAACATGTGTAACGGAGGAAACACAGTAGTGCAGTTTGGTTTACTTACTGAGCAATTAGTGCTCACTCCGTTATTTTATTGTTTTATAGGTACTAGATGATTTGCAATCAAATGGGACGCCAAGAAATGGAGGAGTTTGGTGGCACTGTTCAAGATTACCTTATGTTTACTAAAGTATATCAGTATTTTGTGTATATATTTATATGAATTAAACTTAGAATTTTCGGAGTTACATTATGTATATATGTTTGTAAAGTTATTTAGTGGATTTTATCTTATATTTCTTAAAGAATTATTAGCTATATAGTATATTACACCAACGTAGTTCTATTCAGAGCTATCAATACGGTAGTGATTGTTTACATTGAGAAATGTATCGAGACTATGGTGGATCGATAAAAGATTCATCACTCCTGGGTATGGGAGAGGTTATCTCACTGGGTAATTTAGTGAATGGCAATGACACTAAATCCGTGTAGAATTCTAAAATGACAGAATTGCCCTCCGCTTGCTTCTTCGCTTGAATCTTTGATCTTCGATGCTTTCCAATGGAAACAAGCTTCATAGTGCTCCACTCTACTTCAGAACTCTCCTAAATGCTGAGATCTGCTTACTTCCGGGTCCAGAAACTCCAATTTGCTCATTATTTGCTCAAAATGTCCATTTTAGCCTGAAACACGAAATGTAAAGAATTAAGTAGCAATTCAGGTAAAAATGGACTAAGAAGTATCTAAAATCCGACCAAAAAGCCTAATAAAAACAGTATAATCCTTGGATTATCATGAATCAATCTACGAATTATGCTACTTCGACACTCACATGCACGGATTATAAATCGGACTCCCTAATGTGTAAAACATACCTTCTCAGGCTATGTTTTCCTACTTGTCCCTATTAAGCCTCCGCACCCAACAATTTGAAGATTAATAGTTCCAAGTTCATTACGCTAAAGGAATCCTAAATTGATTTCATTGATTCTCAAACCTATCTCTAGCGTTCAATACAACAATGGCAATTGCCCTAAGAAGCTAATACATGATTCACTTCGCAGTCTCACCATGTTCAACAAATAATTTCAATAAAAACAAGAGTAATCACATAATCCATGCAATAGAATGTAGAAACAACACTAATTTATTGATTAAACACAGAAATCCCAATTACATCAAAACCCTAACCTAAAATGAGTTAGTTCATACTGAAATTAACACAAATCAAAATAAAAACGGTAAACACAAAGTTCAACATGATGGAGTAACAAAAAGAGAATGAATCTTCCCTATTTGATGAATCCAATACTTCCAATCTTCAATTTCTCTCTTCTTTTCCCCAAAACAGTGTCAAACACCATCTAGAAATGTCTAAGTTTTCTTTATATAATCGGTCCAAAAATACCTAAAACTAACCTAAAACAAAACTATGCGTTTTAATAAACTGGATACCCCAGACTTCGCCGTGGCGAAGAATTGTAATCACATGCCGAGAGTTTATCGCCGTGGCGAAGAAAGAACTTCACCACGGTGAACTATTTTGAATAATTATGAATTTACTGAAATGCCCTCCGCTTGCTTCCTTGCTTGAATCTTCAATCTTTGATGCTCTCCAGTGGGAGCAAGCTTCATAGTGCTTCAAATCTGCTTCAGAACTTCTCTGAATTCTGAGATTCGCTTACTTCTGGGTCCATAAACTCAATTCTGCTCATTGTTTGCTCAAAGTGCACGTTTTGGCCTGAAACATAAAACATATGAAATTAAGATGCAATTCAGGCACAAACGAAATAAGAAGTATCCAAAATCCAGCCAAAAAGCCTAGATAAAATAGTAAAATCCTCGAATTATCAAATACCCCCAAATTTAAGACATGATTGTCCTCGAGCATCAGGTACAAAACGCGACTAAAAGAAAAACAACTAAAAAACAAAAACAAAAACAACAAAATTAAAAATGAAATGAGAGAAATTAGAATCAAAATCAAACACAAAGAACTGCCTAGAATTTATACAAGTCTCAAAAATTGTTGAAACATTATTACTAGAAAATGCTTAACACTCTAAGAAGTTATAAGTTGAATTGACTATCTTTCTGTATTGGTCCCCTGAATAGGTAATCCCCACTTCAGTCCACATCTGATTTCTCGGATTATTTTATACAGAAATGCAAAGTTTATCAAACGATGGTAGACTCCATAGGCCAAAGTATTGAACTACTCTTCACTAATGAGGATTAGACATCACTAAGGATCAAAAGGTCTTTACAGGCTTGTAACGTTAGGCTCGGTTAGTGGGCTCCAAAGAAAAGGAAAAGATAAACAAAGCAAGAGAACTCGGTTTCCTTTAAGCAAACACTAAGAACTTCATCAATTTCCACTTTCTTTCTTAACCACCAATCAAGGTTTCAACCATTTTATAAAACCCTCTTACAAGTGCAATTCTTATTTTTGATTCTGAAATGAAACTCTCAAATTTCTATTTCTTTCTCTCTTTTTTTTTTTTTTTTTTTTTTTTAAACAACACTAAATTTATTGAGGTTAATTACCCCCTTTTTTCTTTTTTTGCTTTCCCTTCTCGCGACCCCCAAACTTATTATTTTGGTTCACCAACATCTCACACAACTCTCTAAGCTCTTTTGTGTCTGCATTAGGTTCGGAATTCTCTTAAAGGTTGTGAAACGTGTTTAGGGTGAAAAGTCTGGGCATATTTGGTTGCACAAGAAGAAAAGGACAACGATGATTTCATAAGGCTCAAATGGGTGACTAGGGAAAAATTTTCACAGTCGGCTGGAAAGGCTCAAACGTTCCGAAAAACTGCCTAAATCACTTCCTCAATAATGTATATTCCTAGAATTTCGTCTCAAGCACTTCTCAACTAGGTTCTAGAGTCCACCAACATTATCAAGACTTCACCTAACCACATAAAATGTTTCTAACCATGCCGGAAGAGTGAAAATGGTAGTTGAACTACTCAACGAACCTCAAGCTAAATCAAGTCAACCAACCTAAACTTGAAGCAATGATTAACATTTTCCATAAATAAAATCCCAACAATCCTATTTTCATCATAGACTTATGCAATTCATCATTGGTACAACAATACAAAACATAAAAACAACTAAACACAAATCAAAATTTCAAAATTTCCTACCCCCAAACTAAAGATGACATTGTCCCCAATGTCACATCATGCACATTTCAGGACTAGAAAAACAATATTTAAAAGGGTCCGAGATAGTTCCTTGATTAATCCGTAAAGTCTAATTTTCGTTCAACAGCATGCACACCCATTTTGTGGCTTTCTCATCATCATCATCTATAAAACAAATGAAATTCTGTGGTGTCCACTGTGTTAGAAAATTTCATTGAATAATATGGAAATATTACAACCTAATCTCGCCTTTACAAACTAACTAGAAAATTCAAACAAACAATTAACAATCCAAAAGAAAAGAAAATTAGTTCCAATGTACAAAACAAAAAACAATAACAAATGAAAACATAAACTTCAAAAACAGGTGCTCAAGTCTCATTCTTCATCTAACTCCTCTCCTTCGGTGTCATCATCTTCTTACTCGGAATCATCTTCTTCCTCTTCTTCCCAGTCTTTCCATTGGAAGCTTGAAACGTCGACGCCCAGATTGGTGCAGCAGCTGTGTTGCATATCATACAGCATTCGGGTCTGCTCTACCATCCAATCTTGACATTGTTCCATCCGGTTCACCTTGTCCAAAATCAGCAGCTCCTTTGTCGTGGATGTTGTGGCAGCTGTTGTGGTTCTTTGTCTTTTCATTTTGGAGTTGGGTCTTTCTCTGGGAGGACACCCAAGTAGCTTGTGATAGTAGTTGGCATTGAGGGTGGGGCAGGATGAAGAAGTGGTTCATCGTCTGCCTTCTTGACTCCCGCTCAAGTGCAAAGCTCAGTGATGAGATGTGGGAAGGCGAAACTCCCTCGCCCTAGTTTGGTTGCATGCCGTATACTCTCCATGATTATATTCCCTACATCCATCTTCTTTCCAGTGGCAATGACATAAAGTAACACTGCTCGATCAAAAGCCATTGTATTGTAATGTGTCTCTGGGACCATCCGCAAACAGACAAAATATTGCCATAATCTAGCCATAGGAATCAAATTCATTCCCTTAATGCTTCTTCTCCCCTTCTTCGAAATCTCCTAAGAGGTACCCGACTTTGCTATGACCTTAAGAATTTCCTCCTCCTTAAACTGCTTTTTCTTAAATTCTTGGTACTCATCATGGTCAATTTCCTTAATCTTGTAAAATTCATTGATAATCTTCACACTAATTTGCACTTGAATACCCCTCACATAAACAGGCCCAGGAGGGCTCACACTTAAGGAAGTTAGCATAAAATTCTCTCACTATTGGCTCTATGGCTAAGTGCTTTGGTTCACGCAGAAAGAAATCCCAACCTTTCCCTTGAATCCAATCGTGTCTCTCGACTGTGGTCAGTCCTCTCTCGACAATAATACCTTTGTCTTTTCCTTTGATTACACCTTCGTAATGCTGCCGAGCCTTCTCATTCACAAACCTATTGTCAACTTGTTTTCCTTTACCCCTGGACACCTTTGTTTTGAGGGACATTTTGGTTTTCAATAGTGATCACTCAAATCTACTGCCAAATTAAATATTCAACTCGACAATTCAACGCTAAAGTACTCTTGCTACTAACCACAATCACTCCTAAATGCACACCAATGTTTTAAAAATTGCACCTACACCCCCAAATCACCCCTCTTCTAAACTCAATCAAACTATTTCCAAATCAAAGACCCAACTTCCTCAACGACCAACAAATCAAACCACAAACTTCACCAAAATTCACAACTCAACACATTCAATCAATTCCTCAAATTTAAAGCACTAACAATCGAAATTGATCAAATTTAAAGTTAGAGAACTTGAAATCTTACCAATCCCATGATGACTGCACCACCAATCTCACCAATTTCGGCACAGATTGCAAAATCCCCAATTTTTGAAAACTTAGGGTTTCCAAACTTTTCTTCAAAATTTTACAAAAATCCTTGGCAAAGTGAGTTGATTTAGTGTTTGTGAGGGTTAAAGAGTGAAGTATGGGGACAAAAAGTCACTGGAGAATCTCTGGATTGAAGGTGGAAGTGTTTGGCTCTTGGGTGTGTTTTGAAACTTTTCGCGAAAAATGAAAAGTCACTCAAGTATATATAGAAAACAGACTTCGCCGCGGCAAAGAATAAACTTCGTCATGGCGAAGTTCTTCATTCAATTGCAAAACCTAGTCGATGCCACGACAAAGAAAATTTCTTGCTCCGGCGAAAAATTCCAGTGTATACAACGCCGCAGCGAAGAAATTTTTCTTGCCAGGGCTAAAACTTCTAGTGAATACAATGCTGCGATGAAGAAAAAACTTCGCCGCAATGAAAACTAGAAAATTCCAATTTTTTTCGCAACTTGATCATTCACTTGAAACACCAAAAGCAAGTGAAATTAAACTATTTCCTAAGTCATAAAACATACAAACAAATTCAAAACAACAAACAAAAAATGAGAACGCTTAGGTTGCCTCCCAAGAAGCGCTTGTTTATAGTTAGAAGCTCGACTTTCTCAAGTCCTTTGTCAATCTGGACTATCCAAATACATCACCTCCCAAACATTTTCCTTGCACTAAAGCTTCAATTGCTAATGATTTTTGTCACATAGGGCCTTTGTTGAGAGCTTAACCACCCATTTCCATCCTCGGTCATTCCTTTTAGGGTTCGAGCATTCTCATCGACAGCTTTCCGTTTTCTTAACTTTTCATCAACCTTTTTGAACTGAGAAATTCATCCCTTGTGAAGACACATGCTCAATTGCAGCCTATCTCAGGATGTTGTGTAACCATTGATTTGCCGTGACTTGACCATGCATCCCTTAATTAGTGAATTATGATCGTCAAGTTAGGAAGTTTCAATTGTTGACTGATCCACCGAGTCAATTTTGAAACATGAATCTCGCTTCGGTGGAACTTTAAGAGTCTCAAGGATATTGAATGTCACTTCTTCCTCTTGCCTCCGCATGATCAACTTCCCCTCTTATACATCAATTAATGCTCTTCCGATAGCAAGAAATAGCCATCCCAAGATGAAAGGAATCTCCTTGTCTTCTTCCATATCCAACACAAAGAAGTCTGTCAGAAAAATGAATTTATCCACCTTCACCAGTACATCTTCAACAATGCCCCTCGGATGCTTGATAGATCTATCTGCAAGTTGCAAGGATATGGTTGTCAGCTTCACTTCACCAATTCCTAGTTTCCTTAAAATAGAAAAAGGCATAAGATTGATGCTTGCACCTAGATCACATAAAACTCTATCAAATGTGATATTTCCTATAACACAAGGGATAGTGAAACTCCTTGGATCCTTGAGTTTTGATGGCAGCTTCTTCTATAGAATGGCACTGCATTCCTCCATAAGCATCACTATTTCCTCCTCTTCCAACTTCCTTTTGTTTGACAGAATTTCCTTGAGAAATTTTGCATAGCTCGGCATCTGCTGCAAGGCATCTACAAAAGGAATGTTAATATGCAATTTTTTAAATACATCAAGAAATTTAGTGAACTGCTTATCCTGATTTTCCTTTCTGAGTCTTTAAGGAAAAGACACTGGAGGGGTGTGATGTGCCAACTCTGGTGGTATCTCGGGAAATGGCAATTTTTCTTTCTTTTGCCTTGGCCTCTCTTCCCTCTTTGGTTCCTCTTCCTTAGGATTTGTTGGCTTCTCTTCAATAATGATCCCTTTGTGGACTTCTTCGTCGGATTCTTCCTTTGCTTTACTTGGTGGGTTCTCATCCTTCTCTTTTTGTTCAACCCATTCCAAGAGTGTTCAACTTCTTAATGTTATTACATTTACTTGTTCTTTTGGATTTGTCACTGTGTTGCTTGGTAGGCAACCCTGTGGTCGCTCATTTAGCTTTTTGGCTATTTGCCCCACCTATACCTCTAAGTTCCGAATGGACACCCTTTGGTTTCTGAAATTTGCTCTTGTCTCACTCATAAAACTTGTGGTCTCTTGCATAAACTTCCCGAACATATCCTCTAACTTCGACAGTCTATGTTCCACTGGCTGATGGTTCACCCCAACTTGATTGTTTGGCACATTTCTTTGGTTCCATTGAGGATTTTGATTGCCGCAAGACAAGTTTGGATGATTTCTTCGACCAGGATTGTACATGTTAGAGAAAGGATTGTTCTGTTGTCTTTGATTCCCAGCCAAATAATTGACTTAGTCTGATGATGAAGATGTTGAAGCAA
This sequence comes from Pistacia atlantica, assembly GCA_026229545.1. NCBI lineage: Eukaryota > Viridiplantae > Streptophyta > Magnoliopsida > Sapindales > Anacardiaceae > Pistacia > Pistacia atlantica. Next base: position 13,235,744 of record CM047910.1, on the reverse strand, counting down.
AAGTGTTCCCCACTTGACATTCATTGCTCGCATGATTACCTACGCAAAAATCATATGTCAATTGAGGTGCTTGAATAGAATTCACTTGCATACCTCCTAATTGCTTCTGAAGTGCTGTAAGTTGGGCTGAAAGGGTCGTGTAAGCGTCAACTTCATGAATACCCATAGACTTCTTCGGACAAATTCTCTTATTGGGTCTCTGATAGTTGTTACTTGCCAAGACCTCAAGTAACTCATAAGCTTCATTTGGTGTCTTGTTTTGCAATGCTCTTCCAAATGCTACATCCACCATCGTTTGCACATTTGTCATCAACCCATTATAGAACGTTTGGACTTGCATCCAAACTTGTAAACCATGGTGTGGACACTTTCTCAGCAGTTCCTTGTATTTTTCCCAAGCTTCATAAAGTGATTCATTCTCTTCCTGTAGAAATGATGTGATATCATTTCTCATCTTTGCAGATTTCGGTGGAGGGAAGTATTTAGTTAGGAACTTTTGTGCCAATTCATTCTACGTTGTGATCGTTCCTAGTGGTAGTGCCATTAACCATCCCTTTGCTTTATCCCTTAATGAAAAAGGGAACAATCTCAATCTGATGGCATCATCTAACACTTAATTTGACTTAAAGGTATCACAAATCTCTAAAAAGTTTGCAATGTGCGAATTTGGATCTTCCTTCAGATCTCCCTTAAATTGTACCAACTATTGGATTATCTAGATGATTGCCGGCTTTATTTCAAAGTTGTTGGCTTGCACTGGTGGCCTAGTTATACTTGGACCACTACCATCAACTGAGGGCACTGAAAATTCCCTCAACGTTCTATTTTCCGCCATCTCAATGACCATCGCCTCTTGCTCCCTTCTTTCTCTATTAAGTCTTCTTGCAGTTCTTTCAATCTCTAGATCAATAGGAACCACTAGATGACGACTAGCTCTTCGCATAAACTACACAGAAAGAAAGAAAGCGTGAGATCACAAGCTAACAGAAAAAAAAATAGCAAAATTAAACTAGAAAATAATTAAAACTAAAATTAAACTCCAATCTAGCTAACACAAGAAAAGTTCAATGTTAACACACAATCCCTGACAACGGCGCCAAAAACTTGATGCGTTGTGATTACAATATGCAATATGTAGCAAGTGCACTAGTCGCAAAAAGTAATAAAGTGATAAGTACAGTATCGTTCCCACGAGGATTGTTTGTTAAGCACTGATTTTCCTAGTTGGTTGTCAAGTTGGAGAAACCGAAAGATGTTGGAATTTGCAGGAGGAATTTAGGCTAAAGTGAAAACAAAATTTACTATGTACTAAAAAAACTAATTAAAGTTAGCAAGATTAACTCAAGAGGAATATCAATTAAAACAAACGGTTGGGTTTTGACTTCACTATGAATCAATCTATGAATTATGCTACTTCTATACTCACATGCACGGATTACAAATCGGACTCCCTGATTTGTAAAACATACCTTTTCAAGCTATGTTTTCCTACTTTTCCCTATTAAGCCTCTGCACTTAACAATTTGAATATTAATAGTTCCAAGTTCATTACGCTAAAGGAATCCTAAATTGATTTCATTGATTCTCAAACCTATCTCTAGCGTTCAATACAACAATGGCAATTACCCTAAGAAGCTAATACATGATTCACTTCACAGTCTCATCATGTTCAACAAATAATTTCAATAAAAACAAGAGTAATCACACAATCCATGCAATAGAATGTAGAAACAACACTAATTTATTGATTAAACATAGAATCCCAGTTACATCAAAACCCTAACACAAAATGAGTTAGTTCATATTGAAATTAACACAAATTGAAATAAAAAGGGTAAACACAATGTTCAACATGATGGAGTAACGAAAAGAGAATGAATCTTCCGTATTTGACGAATCTGATACTTCCAATCTTCAATTTCTCTCTTCTTTTCCCCAAAACAGTGTCGAACACCCTCTAAAAATGTCTAAGTTTTCTCTATATAGTCGGTTCAAAAATACCTAAAACTTGCCTAAAGCAAAACTGTGTGTTTTAATAAACTGGATCTCGTAGACTGTAACACCCCACCCCCTCCAGCCGGGTACCCTCTAAGTATTCCATTAGGATGGAAAATTAGAGAATTCATACCTGGAAGGTTGTGTATTTTAAAACGTAAATCCTGGTTACGAACATGTACTATATGAAAATAAATAAATAAAAACTTCTCCTCTCATTTATATCCCTTTCTTAATCAACCTATCAAGACATGACTATATATGAAAAATATGGTTTAAAGAAAATATCAACATCAATTGTTTTAATAGCGGAAGCAAATATAAAATATCTCCCATCATTTATAAGCAAAACATATTTACTATTTCATAAAACTTAGATTATAAACATTAAACTATTTACATTAAATTCAAAAGCAACCTCCTTTATATAACATCATAAGTTTAGTTAGAACAAAACATGCATGTCCCACGCCTCCTTGACCGCCACTCGCCCTTACCGTTTTAACCATTACCTGCAAAACATGGAAACTAGGGGGATGAGTGCTAATCACTCAGTAAGGGTATCGATCATTTAACCTTATGTAACATTCTTAAACTTAGGAAGCATCTTATTTACTTGTACATGAACCAAACATTGATAACATAAAACTAATATAACATAGCATATTCAATCCATATCATAATGTATAATATAATTCATGCAATGCTTTCCTTTAACGTTCATGAATAATGCACATCAATGTTATGCATGTATAAATACATTTTTCTTTGAAAACCTTTTACTGTTTATCGATCGGACTAAGCTAAGGCATGGATTACGGAACCTTTGGCCAATGAGCTAACCTTAACTTATAACACAGTCCCCATGGTCATGCACGCTATGGACTATTCATTTCTTTCGGTCTAGACATGTGCATGAGTGAGCTCAGGTTCCCCATAACATGCCAACATTTTCCATAACATTTACAAATCATTTTCCTTCACAAAAATGCATGTCTATGTACCTTGGAAGTATTTTGCTCGAACTTGGGATCAAGTCCCACTTTTTATCATTAATATGGTTGACATGCTTTATTCTAAAAAAATACATACACTTTCTATATATGAACATATCATTTCATCATGACCATTTTGTGGATGCATAAGATATTCATAGAACATAACATACTTAGGCTTGTTTATACATACACAAGCTCATAATTAGGTAATACATAACATATTACACATAACCTCCATGGTCATTCATTACATCAACTATATATGGTCATACAATCACTAAATAATTATAAAGATCACTCATTCAAACATACTTCAAAACCCTTTAAGCATCATTTCCATACTTGGAATCAATCATTCTGCACAGGTCAGATTCAAAAAGGCATAACTTGAGTTACAGACCTTGGATTGATATGATCCTGGTCTCGTTTTAAAGCTTAGAGACAGGGCTACAATTTTTATGTTTAGGTCTTAACCCAGTTCGATCGTTAAGATGCTCAAATATCACTCAGAAAGTCACGGCTGTGACAGGGCAACCATGGTAACATGCCTATTTTAGGGCTTTTCCTTACCTATTTACCTCCACTTACTCCCTAACCTTTCCTAACCATTATCCCCTGTGAAAACATGTTAAATGATCAATAACAACCTCTCTTGTAATATGTTAAAAAAATCATGTCACAACTACTTCCATTGATTGTCATCAAACTTCATTGTTTTTACAATTCACATATAAATCCATCAATTATAGCATCAAACCAAACTCAATTGCTATGGTGTGACAAGAATTAAGGTTCCCTAATACTAAACCTAGAAACTTGATTTTTTATTTCCTATTAAAGGGAGGTTTCCCTTACCTTATGTCAAGAAACCACACTCCTTTGCAAATTTCCTCCTCCTTATCTCCAATTGACCCTTATCCTAACACAAATTATAAGGAAACTTCAATAACTTGAAATACACAATATTTATATAAGATAAGGAGTTGAACTTTACCTCCTAATATCCTTAATAAAGGGAGAAATATAAGACACTTGAGAGATTTGCAACTAAGAGACTTGAAACTTTAATGGAGAAGTGATGAAAATATGGAAGATTGTAGAAAACTTGAAGAAGAGAAATGAAAAGTGGTAGAAAACATGTTGGCCGACTCTTATCACCTAATATCTTCCTTTTTTTTTTTCTTTGCTAAAAAATTATTCATTTGACATTTGTCTTTTGCATTTAATGTCCTATAACATTATTTCCCTTTTTTGCCCTCAAAATTGTCTATTAATTACTCCTTAATCCTTCATCATCTTTATCCTGTCAAGCCAACAAAATATCATTATTCCTTTACCACTTTACCCCCAAGGCATGTGCATGATAGTTAACTTAACATATAAAAAGGAAAAGACTATTTTACCCTTGGACGTATTGGTGGGGTTTACACAGACTTCGCCGTTGCGAAGAATATTCTTCTGTAACAACTACTTTCTTTCTACCAAATTCGTAATATCGATTAATACAAAGATAGCATATTTATCAAAAAACAGGTTGTGCCCAAAAATTTTCTTTACTTGATAATCACATTCTTTACAAAACAAGACATCATAAGTACAAGGACTTTCAAAACAAAACGAAACAAGGGACAGTGCAGCGAAATCTCCCCGCTTGCCGACGTCCATCCGACCAAGTCCTCACCTATTTCCTGTACAACAAAGAAAACAACGGAGTGAGCACAAAGATGCCCAGCAAGTAAATCGGTCTCTTACGCTATCATCCCCGTGCATTACTCATCAATTCTCTTTGTATTCTTATCAAATTTCTAATTCAAATTCTCATTTTTCTTTCTATTCTTTTCTTTTTCTCAATCTCATTCCGCCTTTCTCATGGCAGAAACCGCTCTCTCTCTCATAGCGGTTTACATGTATTCCGCTCTCTCATGGCGGAGTCCGTCTTTCTCATAACGGATCACATGCATTCCGCTCTCTCATGGTAGAGATCGCTCCTTCTCATAGCGATTCACACGCATTCCGCTCTCTCATGGCGGAGACCGTTCTTTCTCATAACGGTTTACATGAGGGTAACTCTATACTCACGAGTTCCCCATCGTACAACCTAGTTTCTTTTCTTTTCTATAGCACTTAAGAATCATTTTATCTTCTAGTGCTAGTTCTTTCTTTCTCTTTACTCTAAGAGAATTTGTTCTTTTCTTTATCTCTATTCATAGAGTGTTTCTTTCTCATTTCTCATATTTCTTTCTTATGTAATTACTCAATTAAACATATGCATATGGATGACTCATGCCTAAAATCTTCCTTATAAGCATTCATGACAGGCAAATATGCTATGTTGCATAAAGTAAGGTTCTCTAGTTCTACTTATGCTTCTTTTAGGCATTTCATCAAACAACATGTGTGCATACATAAACTCTATTCTAACTTTAATCATATTTCTTTCTTAACCATCCAAAATTGGAGTTCAACTCCTTTAAATCATCACACATCCTGCAAAGAAAAACACACTTCAAAAATTCCTCTCAATTTCTTCTAATTCTACCCATACTTCTACCAAAATTCAACAACACAATCCACCCTTCTCATAGTGGAAATTCCTTCATATAACAACATTGAACTCGTTCATGAATTCATCAACTCATTTCAACATAAAAATTCCAGCATTAATCATAGATCTAAAACTCTCTACACATCATTCAATCAAGTAAATCACAACTTAGGTGAATTTACTTACCTTGGACACAAGTAAAAACCACTTAAACTCTCCACTCTTGATGGCTTGACACTTTCTCTTAACCGTCAATACATAACTTAATAAGGATCCCACTCTTCTCAACAAATAAAGAAAATACTTCTAGAGTAAGGATTCTCACCTTTTTGTGCTTAGGATCAACTTGTAACACTTTCTAGTCAAAAGCTCTTCAAAGATCCTTAGAATCTTGGATGAAAAATTGAGAGAAATAAGGGATGAAAGAGGTGGTGGTGAGAAAACAAAATGAAAGGGTTTCTAAAGCTAACCCTTAATATCACATATTTTTCTCCACTCTTTCCCAAAACACCCTTACTCTTTCTTTGAAATTCCATTTAAGACCTTTCATTCTTTGCAAACACAACCCCAATCAAACTATTCTCCATGAATTTTCCTTACAATTTACTCCCCACGTTTCCTGCTAAAAAGGGGTAGAATGGTCATTGAGTCTCAAAAGAAAGAAATCTCAAAAACTCAAGGGGGCATTCAGTCGGGTCTTCGCCGCGGCGAAGCTATTTTCTTCGCCTCGGCCAAAACTCACAGAGGCCACCCGGGTTGAAGCACTCCCTCATCGCCGCGGCGACAAATATTCTTCGCCTTGGCGAAGACTGTAATCCTATAATTTCGCCAAGTCATACAAACCTTCAAGAAAACACTCAACCAAACCAAGACACCTTTTCATCCAAGGATAAACCAAACAAAATTAACAACATGCAGACTCAACTAAGGATAAATCGATAAACATTCGAACCATTCATCAAACGGAGGACACCCTCTACCAGATGGAACTCTGGTCTCTCATTCTTATGCACTATTTGCAATAACTCCTGACACCACTTATCAACCACTTGCTTTTCTCTAATTTCGTCCAATAGGGTGGACTGGATTTCTAACCTGGCAATCCCTCCTTGAACCACTTCAATTTGTTCTTTACACAACTCATCTATTAGCTTTCTCTGACTAGTGAGTCGGGATAAATGAGATTTTCTACTCAACGCATCAGCTACGACATTAGCTTTCCCCAGCTGATATTTAATCTCGCATTCATAGTCTTTAACTAGCTCTAGCCACCTTCTCTGTCTCATATTCAGCTCCTTCTGAGTAAAGAAATATTTCAAGCTCTTATGGTCGGTGTAGATATGACTCTTCGCACCATACAGATAATGCCTCCAGATTTTCAAAGCAAAGACTATCGCTGCCAACTCTAAATCATGCGTAGGGTATCTTGTCTCGTACTCTTTCAATTGGCGAGAAGCATAAGCTATCACCCTACCTAACTGCATCAATACAGCACCCAGTCCTTGTAGTGAGGCATCTGTAAAAATATCATAATCTACCCCCTCCTGAGGCAACACTAACACAGGAGCTGATGTCAACTTTTTCTTTAACTCGTGAAAACTCCTTTCACAAGCCGTTGACCATATAAAAGGAATTCTCTGCTTGGTAAGAGCTGTCAATGGCTTAGCCAACTGGGCAAACCCTGCTACGAATCGCCGGTAGTAACCTACTAGCCCCAAGAAACTTCTCACTTCTTTTACCGATTTCGGCCTTTGCCACTCAAGGATTGCCTCTACCTTACTAGGGTCTACCGAAATCCCTTCACTAGAAACAGTATGGCCTAGAAACAATACTTGATTAAACCAGAATTCACACTTGGAAAACTTAGCATACAACTTCTTTTCTCTCAATCGTTGTAGTGCAAGTCTTAAATGCTCCTCATGCTCTTCTCTCGACTTAGAGTAAACCAGGATATCATCAATGAAAACCACAATGAATTGATCTAAGCAATCATGAAAGACCCGGTTCATCAAGTCCATAAACACTGATGGGGCGTTCATCAACCCAAGAGGCATCACTACAAACTCATAATGCCCATACCTTGTACGAAAGGTGGTCTTAGCTATATCTTGCTCAACCACTCTCACTTGATGGTACCCTGACCTCAAATCAATTTTCGAGAACACTGTCGCTCCCTTTAATTGATCAAATAAATCATCTATCCGAGGTAGTGGGTATTTATTCTTCACTGTCACCTTATTCAGCTCTCTGTAGTCTATACACATCCGTAACGATCCATCTTTCTTCTTCACAAAAAGAATTGGAGCTCCCCAGGGGGAATGACTTGGTCGGATAAAACCTTTATCTAAAAGCTCTTGGAGCTGCTTCTTCAATTCTTGAAGCTCGGCTGGGGCCATCCGATAAGGGGCTCTTGATATTGGTGTTGTCCTAGGTGCTAGTTCAATACTAAACTCAACCTCTCTCTCTGGAAGTAGACCACGTAACTCTTCGGGAAACACATCCAGAAATTCTCGAACTATAGGCACCCTCTGAATTTCTGGCTGAGAAACATCACCACTCTACACTACATGTGCAATATATCCTTAACAGCCCTTTCTCAGCATCTTCCTAGCTTTCAAGCTACTGATCAACATACTTAATTGATGGCCCTCACCGAAACTAAACTTATCTCCATTATCAAGATTAAACCTTGCTTTCTTCTTCCGACAGTCAATTTCTACTCCATACTTCCCTAGAAAATCCATCCCTAATATCACATCAAAATCAGGCATGTCAAACACTATTAGATCAACTATCAGTTCTCTTCCATGAATCATTACAGACTCTCTTGGGAGCATCTCACGGGTCAAAACACTAATCCCATCGGGTAACTCTATCCTAATGGGTTGATCTACCACTATAGGCTTCAGACCCAATCTTTCTATCATCCCATGAGACATAAAGGAATGCGTGGCTCCAGAATCTATTAAAGCATAAAGAGGAACTGTATGAAAGAATAACTGACCAGTTACGGCTGATGGATTGGCCTCTACCTCACCCTGTGCCACAGTAAACACCTTGGCATTCGTGCCTCTAGGGGCCTGTGCTGCTAGTGGAGGAAGAGCTTTACAATCTCTCATTAGGTGCCCTGGCTGACGACACCTATAGCAGATATTCGGACCAAACTCTTTTAGACACTCCCCCAAATGATTTTTCCCACACTTAGGGCACGGAGTGACTCTAGCTGTTTTAGGCCGTTTACTCTGCCAATCGCCCCTGTTCTTCTTTTGTTGGAACCTCTTCTTGTTCCTCATGTCTCTACCTCTTCCAATCTCCACTCTTTCTTTCTGCGGAGCAGGGGCGGTTCATTATGTACTATCATGGATGGCCCTTCTGAACTCATCTTGTTCACATAAATTTTGGCCCTCAAAGCCCGATCTAATGCTTCCATATAGGTATGTGGGGGCTCTGCTCCTATCATAACATCACGGGCTATTTCTGACCTCAACCCGAGGACAAATTTCTCTCTTCTCAACTCGGGTGTACTCACTATCCCAGGTGCAAACCTCGCGAGAGAGTTGAACCGAACTGAATACTCCTTCAATGTACTCATCCCTTGCCTCAGATTAATAAACTCTTGTATTTTCTCATGGACCCAGTCAACCGTTCGATACTCGGTCTCAAACACTCTTCTAAAATCTCCCCAAGTCATGGTTGCCGTGTCGTGAGTCTCTTCCATCAATTCCCACCAAATTCGGGCATCGGCCCGAAATAAAAAACTGGCATAGCTGATCCTCTCTCTATCATTCATGGGAAACAGGGCCACTGTCCGCTCAACAGACTTAAACCACTCTTCAGCTTCTAACGGGTCTCTAGTACCCCAGATTGCAGTGGCCGATGCTGACTTGCAAGCCCCTGAATCGGATCCACCCGATTCTGTACTATCTGAGGTACCGGCCCTTCTGGCTCTTACCTTACGGGTGGTACTCTACTAGGGGTCTCATTTCTCTCCGGTACAACCCTCCCTTGACTTTCTGCTAACACCTGCTGTACAATGGTTCGAATCATTGTCGCATCAAGGGCAGGGGGAGTTTGTTCCGGCGGGTTAGAGGGTTCTCCCTCATTCATCACACCCTTACCCTTCTTTCTATTACTACGTCTCATCTACAAAATAACCATTTTCACATCAACTTCAATAATTCATTAATAAGAAAAGGATTTAACTTACAGTGGTCGGATAAGACCCGTCGTAGCGGCGAGAATGACTCACTGTCCCATCCCAAAATCATTGCTCTGATACCAAAAAATGTAACGACTACTTTCTTTCTACCAAATTCGTAATATCGATTAATACAAAGATAGCATATTTATCAAAAAATAGGTTGGGCCCAAAAATTTTCTTTACTTGATAATCACATTCTTGACAAAACAAGACATCATAAGTACAAGGACTTTCAAAACAAAACGAAACAAGGGACAGTGCAGCGAAATCTCCCCGCTTGCCGACGTCCATCCGACCAAGTCCTCACCTATTTCCTGTACAACAAAGAAAACAACGGAGTGAGCACAAAGATGCCCAGTAAGTAAATCAGTCTCTTACGCTATCATCCCCATGCATTACTCATCAATTCTCTTTGTATTCTTATCAAATTTCTAATTCAAATTCTCATTTTTCTTTCTTTTCTTTTCTTTCTATTCTTTTCTTTTTCTCAATCTCATTCCGCCTTTCTCATGGCAGAAACCGCTCTCTCTCTCATAGCGGTTTACATGTATTCTGCTCTCTCATGGCGGAGTCCGTCTTTCTCATAACGGATCACATGCATTCCGCTCTCTCATGGCGGAGATCTCTCCTTCTCATAGCGATTCACACGCATTCCGCTCTCTCATGGCGGAGACCGTTCTTTCTCATAACGGTTTACATGAGGGTAACTCTATACTCACGAGTTCCCCATCGCACAACCTAGTTTCTTTTCTTTTCTATAGCACTTAAGAATCATTTTATCTTCTAGTGCTAGTTCTTTCTTTCTCTTTACTCTAAGAGAATTTGTTCTTTTCTTTATCTCTATTCATAGAGTGTTTCTTTCTCATTTCTCATATTTCTTTCTTATGTAATTACTCAATTAAACATATGCATATGGATGACTCATGCCTAAAATCTTCCTTATAAGCATTCATGACATGCAAATATGCTATGTTGCATAAAGTAAGGTTCTCTAGTTCTACTTATGCTTCTTTTAGGCATTTCATCAAACAACATGTGTGCATACATAAACTCTATTCTAACTTTAATCATATTTCTTTCTTAACCATCCAAAATTGGAGTTCAACTCCTTTAAATCATCACACATCCTGCAAAGAAAAACACACTTCAAAAATTCCTCTCAATTTCTTCTAATTCTACCCATACTTCTACCAAAATTCAACAACACAATCCACCCTTCTCATGGTGGAAATTCCTTCATATAACAACATTGAACTCGTTCATGAATTCATCAACTCATTTCAGCATAAAAATTCCAGCATTAATCATAGATCTAAAACTCTCTACACATCATTCAATCAAGTAAATCACAACTTAGGTGAATTTACTTACCTTGGACACAAGTAAAAACCACTTAAACTCTCCACTCTTGATGGCTTGACACTTTCTCTTAACCTTCAATACATAACTTAATAAGGATCCCACTCTTCTCAACAAATAAAGAAAATACTTCTAGAGTAAGGATTCTCACCTTTTTGTGCTTAGGATCAACTTGTAACACTTTCTAGTCAAAAGCTCTTCAAAGATCCTTAGAATCTTGGATGAAAAATTGAGAGAAATAAGGGATGAAAGAGGCGGTGGTGAGAAAACAAAATGAAAGGGTTTCTAAAGCTAACCCTTAATATCACATATTTTTCTCCACTCTTTCCCAAAATACCCTTACTCTTTCTTTGAAATTCCATTTAAGACCTTTCATTCTTTGCAAACACAACCCCAATCAAACTATTCTCCATGAATTTTCCTTACAATTCACTCCCCACTTTTCCTGCTAAAAAGGGGTAGAATGGTCATTGAGTCTCAAAAGAAAGAAATCTCAAAAACTCAAGGGGGCATTCAGCCGGGTCTTCGCCGCGGCGAAAACTCATAGAGGCCACCCAGGTTGAAGCACTCCCTCATCGCCGCGGCGACAAATATTCTTCGCCCCGGCGAAGACTGTAATCCTATAATTTCGCCAAGTGATAAGCGTATTTTATACTATGATTTTGCATTGAATTTTGATAGGATTTAGGATACTTTTCATACAATTTGGGCCATAATTGCTACCTAATTCTATTAATTTGTCTTTGTAGGCCTAAACGATGATTTTTAGTATAAATGACAGTTTTGAGCGTAAATTGTGTAACTTGAGCTTGAAAACTCGGAATGACCTGAATTTAGAAGCTTTGGAAAGCTAAGAAGAAGAGCTACAACGTTCATGTTTTGGGTTTTTCCTAATTCTGACTGGACAAAGGTGAAAACTTGGCTTGAAGTCGTGAAAAAGACGCTGGGAACTGAAGAAAAACGTCTTTGGACGTGCTTCAGTATTTCTGCCATAACTTGAGTTTTAGACCTCAGATTGTGCTGATTCTTGAACGACCAGAAATATAATTGAAAGGGATACAATTCATATGTTTAAAACTTTTCCATATTCGAACTCTATCATGCTCAATTGGGCCTGTAATACTTCGCCATGGCGAGGAAAAAGCTTCGCCGCGGCGAAACCTGCATCAGATGCAAAAATAAAACGACGCGTTTTGGCTTGCTAGGGCTTCGTCCTTAAGTGAGAGAGGTATAAATTAGAGCGAAAAGGAAAGAAAAAAGGGCTTGGTTCGTGATTTGGGAGGCAGCTCATGGAAGGAGAAGATTATTGAAGATTTGGGCTTCAAATTAGAGAAGATTTCTCCATCTTTTGCTTGCTTTTCAATGATGAATCTTGATTTAGTTTGTTTTGTTGTTTTATTTCGTTTTTGAGTATGAACTGAGTTGTTTAGCTAGGGTTTGATGTAATCTTGATACAATGATTCAAATTTATATGGATTGAATTACTTTGAGTTTTAATTTCATGATTGAGTGTTTATCTCTTTGCTTAATGTCTTTTTGATGTTTGATCACCATTCAAATGTGTGTTGTTCACAATGAGACTGAGAAGTGATTTGTGATTGTGCCTCTTGGGATAAATACCATAGATTAGCAAACGCTAGAGATAGGTTTAGCGATCTATGAAATCTAGATAGAATTCCACAAAGCTTAAAATCCTTTGAATTATTAATCTTCATTTTTGTTGGGTGCGGAAGCTTAATAGGGATAAGTAGGGAAATGTAGCATGAGAATGTATGTTTTACAACTTAGGGAATTCGATTTTCAATCAAGGAATTAGAACTTGGGTAATAAATTCTATGATTTGGGTTAGCGTATTTAGGTGAATTCAACACCCTAGCATTTGTTTTAGCATTGTTTAATTAGTTAAGTTGTTGGGTTTTGCATTTGTATTTAGTTTGTTAATCATCCATCAATCCAATTTATTGTTGCTTCAATTAGGACTTAAACTAGAAAAATCGGTACTTAGTAACACTATCCTCGTGGGAACGATACTCACTCATCACTTTATTACTTAGTGTGACTAGTATACTTGCTACATATTGCATGTTGTAGGAAACACGCATCACCAAGTCATACAAACCTTCAAGAAAACACTCAACCAAACCAAGACACCTTTTCATCCAAGGATAAACCAAACAAAATTAACAACATGCAGACTCAACTAAGGATAAATCGATAAACATTCGAACTATTCATCAAATCTTAACTACGTACCTTAAGTGGGGTGTTACATCTTCACCGCGGCAACGAGTTAAGTTGTAATCCCATGTCGAGAGTTTATCGTCACGGCGAACTATCCTGAACAATTATGAATTTACTGAAATGCCCTCCACTTGCTTCCTTGCTTGAATCTTCAATCTTTGATACTCTCCAGTGGGAGCAAGCTTCATAGTGCTTCAAATCTGCTTTAGAACTTCTCTAAATTCTGAGATTCGCTTGCATCTGGGTCAAAAAACTCAATTCTGCTCATTATTTGCTCAAAGTGCACGTTTTGGCCTGAAATATAAAACATATGAAATTAAGTTGCAATTCAGGCACAAACGAAATAAGAAGTATCCAAAATCCGGCCAAAAAGCCTAGATATAATAGTATATTCCTCGGATTATCATGTTCCTGTCCAAAATTAGAGATATTCGAAGGAGCCTCCAAACATATGTAAGTATTCTAATCCTTGAATGGATTTACTTTATACAAATTTTGTTTATAAACATGTAAATGGTATAATCTATACTGGATCTAGGCAAAGAAAGATAATTGATTTACCGATTGAATTTTTTGTTTTTCCGCTACATATGGTAGATCAATTACTTACAGTGGCATTAAAGCCTCGGGTATTAGATTATATTGTTTAATTTATGTTTGATAACATGTATATTTGTTTGATAATATGTTATTGCATGATTTGAAGTGTTTTTAAATCTGGAAAAATTTTGTATGTTGAATGTCTTAATTAATCAATTGATTAAATAATGTGTTGATTGTATTTGTTGGTTGGTATCTTGGTCGAATGTTTAAGCATTCGATTTGATTTGGATCCATGTCATTATGTGAAAAATTGCAAAAGACTTTACTGTGCCTGATTCATTGTTTTGCGACATTAGTCGTTGCGACATTAGTCGTTGCGAAATAGTACTTCGCCGCAATGAGATGCAAAAAGTGAATTTGGCCATGGCGAAATTTCGAAAATGTAGATCTAACCACAGCATAAAACTCTCTGGAACAATTTGTGTTTTCTAGAAGTTCACGGTCGCTGCAGCAAAATAAAACTTCTCTGGGGCAAAGAATTTCTTCGCGGCAGCAAGAAACATAGTTCCATTTTTGCTTTATGTTTTTCGAACAGGGGCTAAATTATAGTTTTTGAACCTTTAAAGCCAATATTCATTCTGCACGTTTAAGGTGGTAACTTGATAATTCAACCCACCCAATTCATAAATTGATTATTTTTGAATGTATGTAATGTTCTTGTTTGATAATTGCATGGTGCTCGGTACATGAGCCTTAGACCTATTGTTTATTGTTTATTGGGTTTGTTTGTAATTTTTATAAACAAATAGGACCTGCATGTCCTGCCTCTCTCTGTTAAATCTCCATGTATTTCTTCTCCTCATCTCGCTCCTCTCGTATGTAATGCGAGGTTTTTATTTTATTGATGTAAATTAGAATAGGATTTTTATTACAAAATTATTTGTAATGATTGTAAAGAAGAAACGAAGGAGCGATGAAGAGGAATAATTGAAGACCCAAGATTTACTTTTAAACCCCTAAGTTGACCCACCGATTCCTCTAGGGTCGAGGAAATCTGTTTTAGTGGGCCATGTACTGGCATGTTTAATTTTTTGTTTAGAATGCATACTAAGGTTGAATGTTCAATAACATGCCAAACAATGTCATTCTAACAAAGATAATAATCTGTTGAGACATTAAATAAAAACCCTCAAACAAGATATATTAAGTCATGTATGCCTTCCATCACCGTGGTTTTAATAAAACCACTATTCGTCGGAACCTTGTTCGCCATAGCAAAGGGTACACTTCTACCAATGGGAGGTTAAAATTCATTGGAGTTTTCCTTAATGATGATGGGTCGACTTAAAATGATAGTTTTTCTTGTTTGCCACAGCGAAGGTTGATAAACATGTCATAGGCATAGTAGAGAAGTACACATGTGTTAGGAAACGATCTAGTTACGCAGCAGAAAACAAAAATATTTGACAACATGGATCGTTCCATAGAACCAAGATCAGGGCACAAATTTACAGTTTATATCAAAATAAGAATCTGTAGAAAATTAGTTTAGAGTTTAAGAAATCATACGCACGTTTGGAGGCTCCTCCAACTTTATCTCTAAACATATTTTGCTACCGACCCAAGTATAGGATCGAACTAATGTAGTCTACACGAAGATAATCGCAAGGAACTAAAGAGGGATTTGCGAGATCCTCTTTAGTCTTAAGAACAAAGAAGGAAATGAAAAGTATTTAATTTTACAATCAAAACTAAAACTGGTGTGGGAGAGAGTGTTTTGGGGCTGTGGGTTTTCTTTTCAATGAAAAGAATGAATAAAAATCTCTAATATTCACAAAGAAACCTGTTTCTTTTATAGTGCAAGTTTAATTGCCCTATTCCCTTATGGAATAGGCTTGGGCTCTGATGGCGTGCTGAATGCTCCAAATTAATAACCTTCCTAACCTAATTACTGAATTGTATATAGGGTAAGCAAGGGTCGATCCCACAGGGAATGATTCGATTAATTCCTATGTTCTATCCAATAACCACAACGAAAACAACAGAAAAATAAAATAAAATAAAATCCTAAGCAGTAAACATGACAATAGTAATGAAAGGGGTTGTAGTCAATGCAATCTAAAGTGAAACAAATAAATCGCCAATGGTAGAAAATATCAAATTAAAAACAACTAGTTCTCGATTCAAGATCCACCTAAACATGCATTGGACATGAACTAATCGTAACATTATTCTATCTCGTTATTATGGAATTATTGACCCTAGGAAACAACAAGCTCTATTACTTGAATTTTCCCTTAATTGTCACTACTGAAATAAGCTCTTCAATTAGATCCTAACCTTTGAACAACCTAGAATAAGCTCTCTAAGTTTAATTCAATGGCAACCTTAAGAATTAGGAAAATAGATCAATCCAAGGAACAATCACGCAAGGTCGGATTATTTAACTTAGGTTATGTTATTCAAGATAACAAACTGAAAACTTGTCCGTAATCATCTATCATCATGTGTTACTCATTGAATAGAAAGAGGACAATTATGTATCACAATTCCTAATTCTAACAGATAAAATCTCGATTAAACAATTTAGCAGGCCATTACTAAATCTTCCAAACAAAAATCATAAACAATTAAAACAGAATAACATAAACAATTCCAATAAGAATGAGATTAAGAACAATTACTGAAGTTAAGTTACACCAATGACATGAATTCAGGCTTCAAATCCCCTTGAACTGAAAAAGAAAAATCAGCCGCATATATTGACGCAAATGATAAAAAAAAAACTAAGAAAAACTCCACTGCCGTTCCCTCCTATTTAACCTGACAACTCATGAATAAATAACATCTTTTTTTTTTCCTCAATTCTGCCCTAGGAAAAACGGAAATTACTTTCCTAGACCTTTCCTAAATGATAGACTCCCAAAACTGTCAATCCTTATCAGATATGGAAAACATAATTTGTAATCCAGCTTGCACCAGGATTCTCACAATGTAAAAGAACTTTTCTGGGCTCGGTCACTTCAAAAAAGTTGTAGTCCTGGATGTTTAGATGAATTTGGGCTTTTGAATCACGTGCTTTAAATATCTAAAGCTCCAGTTGGGCCCATTAGAAGACTCAATACTCAGCCAGGAAATCCTTCCACGAATAGGATTCTAGGTCCGGTTTTGCAACAACTAATGATGTCCCAAACGAACTCGGATTCTCGCCCATAAAACCTTCCTGGAAAGCTTGATTCGTCTGCTTTACTTTTTCTGAAGAACACTTTTGCAATTGAGAAATCTGAGTCCATGAAAAACCTGAAAAACGCAGCACTAGTCAGAATAACAAAAAATCTGGAATTTCCTAATCTTTTCTCAATTATTTCATAAAGTCTATCCAAATATGCCGAACTTACAAAATAAACTCTAATCAACTCAACTACGCATAAAACATAACAAAAAACATAATATGGAAGGAATAAAAATATATAAATTGCACTCTTATCAGGCTCCAACCTAAACACCCCATGTTTCCAAACACTCCCAATTAAATATTTTAATATTAGTTCATCATTATCTCAATTAGAATCAATTAATATATATATTTAATAAATTAACATTTAACAATAATGATAACTTATTTAAATATATGCGAACACATATTTAAACGTAATCTCACTTATTTAATGTTTCTAACAAATTAAATAAAGGCTACGACATCAGCAAATTTAATTGCACTATGAAATTACCAAAATACCCTTTCACCTAAAAAGATAAAAATGCCCTTCTTTCTTCCTGATTATTAAATTATCTTCTATGTGTGTGACCCATAGGCTCCTCATCATACCGGTAGTGTATAGTATCACGATTAACACCAATTAATCGTCTCACTAAACACAGATCAAGATTGGCCCCTAGCAAGGCATCATGGCCAACCAATAGATTCGGATTCAACAAAGTAGCTACCTGTCAACGATATGGTTACCATACAATTCGATCCTTTCATCAAACGTTATCTCGACGAGACCAAGGCATAGAAATAGTGTCAACCATTGGTTACTCTCGATATTGTATATTCAGTTACTGGACCAATGACTTGTATGATAAACCAAATAGAGCAACAACTCAATCTCACTGTGGCCACAGTTTTAGTGTCATTGCCATTTACTGAATTGTGCCGTGAGATAACTTCTCCTGTACCCGGGAGTGATGAATCCTCTGTCTATCCACCATAGTCTTGATACACTCCTTGATATAGCCAATCATTACCGTATTGTGACTCAAATAAATAGCGCATTAGGCTAGTGTCAAACGAGACCAATCGGTGCACAAGGCACTCCAGTGATCTCAAGTCTAAGGATCACATGCACCACTATTCGTTAGAGGATTTGTACCATAGACACTGGGGTTACCATCCATATGGAATCCTCTGGTGGGTCAGTCGAGTGAACTTGCCTACAGTAAACACCCATGTGTTTGTAACACCCCACTTGAGGTACGTAGTTAAGATTTGATGAATGGCTTGAATGTTTATTAATTTATGCTCATTTGAGTTTGTATGTTGTTCATATTGTTCGGTTTATCCTTGGATGAGAAGGTGTTTTGGTTTGGTCGAGTGATTCCTTGAAAATTTGTAAGACTTGGCGTTATATTAGGGTTCTGAGTCTTTGGAGGGTGAAGAATAATCGTCGCTGCGGCGATGAGGAGGTGCTACAACCCGTGTAGATTCTGTGAGACTTCGCCGGGGCGAAGAAAATAGCTTCGTCGCGGCGAAGACCTGGCTGAATGTTCCCCTTGAGTTTTTGAGATTTCTTTCTTTTGAGACTCAATGACCATTCTACCCCTTTTTAGCAGGAAAAGTGGGGAGTGAATTGTAAGGAAATTTCATGGAGAATAGTTTGATTGGGGTTGTGTTTGCAAAGAATGAAAGGTCTTAAATGGAATTTCAAAGAGAAAGTAAGGGTATTTTGGGAAAGAGTGGAGAAAAATATGTGATATTAAGGGTTAGCTTTAGAAACCCTTTCATTTTGTTTCCTCACCACCGCCTCTTTCATCCCTTATTTCTCTCAATTTTCATTCAAGATTCCAAGGATCTTTGTGTTAGGAAACGACCCGGTTGCGCATCGGAAAATAAAAATTTTACAACCATGGATCATTCCTTAGAACCCAAAATCAGGGCATAGAAAATTACAGTTTATATTTATAAGAATCTGAGGAAAAATAAATCCAAAGGTTTAGATTCATACCCACGTTTGGAGGCTCCACCAATGTTGTCTCTGAACGTGTTTGCTACTGATCCAAGTGTAGGATCGAACCGTAGATGTCCACACGAAGACAATCAACAAGAACCAAGGAGGGATTTGGAGATTGGCCTTAAGAAATCAAGAAGAAAAGGAGTATTTGATTTTCAATCAAAAAGGGTGAAAGTGGCGTGGGAGTGAGTGTAAAAGGGGCTGCTGTGTTTTCTCTTTTTCAAAAGGCAAAATTAATTCCATCATAAAACACACAAACACTATTCTTTTTATAGGCAAACCAAGTTGCCCTATTCCCACATGGAATGGGCTTGGGCTCCAACCCAAACAGCCCATGTTGCCAAACACTCCCAATTAGATATTTTAATTTAATTCATCATTATTTCAATTAAAATCAATTAATATTTAATTAACATTTAACAATAATGATGATTTAATTAAATATGTGCGAACACACATTTAACCGTAATTTCGCTTATTTAATTTTTTTAACAAATTAAATAAAAGGCTACGACCTCAGCAAATTTAATTGCACTATGAAATTACCAAAATACCCTTTCGCCTAAAAAGACGAAAACACCCTTCTTTCTTCTTGGCTCTTAAATTATCTTCTATGTGTGTGACCCATAGGCTCCTCATCATACCGGTAGTGTATAGTATCGCGATTAACACCAATTAGTCATCTCACTAATACACAGACCAAGATTGGCCCCTAGCAAGGCATCATGGCCACCCGATAGATTCGGATTCAAAGAAAGTAGCTACCCATCAACGATATGGTTACCGTATACGATCCTTTCATCATACGTTATCTCGACGAGGCGAAGGCATAAAAAATAGTGTCAACCTTCAGTTACTCTCGATATTATATATTCGGCCCTCGGACCAATGACCCGTATTATAACTGGATAGAGCAACAACTCGATCCCCACTTTGTGGCCTAGATTTGATGTCATTGCCATATACCTGAATTGCGCCGTGAATAACTTCTCCCGTACCGGGAGTGATGAATCCTTTGTCAATCCACCATAGTCTTGATACACTTCTTGATATAGCCAATCACCACCGTACTGATAGCTTTGAATAGAACTGCATTAGGCTAGTGTCAAACTGTACCAATCGGTGCACAAGGCGCTACGGTGATCTCAAGTCTAAGGATTACATGCACCACCATTCGTTAGAGGATTTTTTCCATAGACACTAGGGTTACCATCCATATGGAATCCTCTGGTGGGTCAGTCCAGTGAACTTGTTGCGGTATATCCACCTACAACAAGCACCCATGTGTTGCACCAGGTTGTCATCAAACAACCTTGACAAGTGAGATCAGTCACTGCCTTTCGACAGGGTCGTTCAACACTATGATAGCCTTACCGTATTATCGTGCCCTTACTTAGAATATCTGGGGCTACTAGACGTTTCTAGAATGGCCACCATATGTGCTCATAGGGTTCTCACTATCAAGATTTGAAATACTTGATACCCTCGTCACGGTTCTACCATTCTAAGGACATATATCAATACATATTGCAATAATAATGATTTATGCGATATAGAATAAAATGCCTTTTATTATTGATTAATGAACATTATTACAAAGAGTCAATTCCACAATAATTGATTGGCTCTAGGGCATCTACTCTAACACTTTGAAGAGGTTTTGACTAGAATTTGTTACAAGTTGATCCTAAGCACTAAAAGGTGAGAATCCTTACTCTAGAAGCAAATTTTTATTTGTTGAAAGAATGGGATCCTTATTAAGTTTTGTATTGAAGGTTAAGAGAAAGTGTCAAGCCATCAAGAGTATAGAGGTTTAGTGGTTTCTACTTGTGTCCAAGGTAAGTAAATTCACCTAAGTTGTGATTTACTAGATTGAATGATGTGTAGAGATTTTTAGATATATGCTTGATGTTTGAATTTCTATGTTTAAATGAGTTGATGAATTCAAGGTTGTTATAAGAAAGAATTTCCACCATGAGAAGGGTGGATTGTGTTGTTAAAGTTGGGAAGAAGTGTGAATAGAATTTGAAGGATTTGAGAAGATTATTTGAAGTGTATTTTCCTTGCAGGTTGTATGATGTTTTAAAGGAGTTGAACTCCTATTTTGGATGATTAAGAAAGAAGTATAATTAAAGTTAGAATAGAGTTTATGTATGCACACATGTTGTTTGATGAAATTTCTAAAAGAAGCATGAGTAGAAATAGAGAACCTTACTTTATGCAACATAGCATATTTGCATGTCATGAATGCATATAAGAAAGATTTTAGGCATGAGCCATCCATATGCATATGTTTAATTGAGTAATCACGTGAGAAAGAATTATGAGAAATGAGAAAGAAACACTCTATGAATAGAGATAAAGAGAAGAGCCAATTCTCTTAGAGTTAAGAGGAAGAAAGAACTAGCACTAGAAGATAAAATGATTCTTAAGTGCTACAGAAAAGAAAAGAAATTAGGTTGTGCGATGGGAAACTCGTGAGTGTAGAGTTACCCTTATGTAAACCGTTATGAGAAAGAACGGTCCCCACCATGAGAGAGTGGAATGCATGTAAGTTGCTATGAGAAAGAGCGATTTCTGCCATGAGAGAGCGGAATGCATGTGAACCGTTATGAGAAAGAACGGTCTCCGCACGAGAGAGCGGAATGCATGTAAACCGCTATGAGAGAGAGAGCGGTCTCCGCCATGAGAAAGCGGAATGAGATTGAGAAAAAGGAAAGAATAGAAAGAAAAGAAAAGAAACATGAGAATTTGAATTAGAAAATTGATAAGAATACAAAGAGAACTTAATGAGTAATGCACGGGGATGATAGCGTAAGAGACTTTTTACTTACTGGGCATCTTTGTGCTCACTCCGTTGTTTTCTTTGTTGTACAGGAAATAGGTGAGGACTTGGTCGGATGGACGTCGGCAAGTGGGGAGATTTGGCTGCACTGTCCACTGTTTTTCGTTTTTGAGAGTCTTTGTACACATGATGCTTTGTTTTGTAAAGAATGTAATTATTAAGTGAAGAAAATTTTTGGGCCCAACTGTGTTGATAAATATACTGTCTTTTTATTAATCTATATCACGAATTTGGTAGGAAGAAAGTAGTTGTTATAGTGTTGCACTAGGTTGTCACCAAACAACCTTGGCGAGTGAGATCAGTCACTGCCTTTCAACAGGGTCGTTCAACACTATGATAGCCTTACCGTATTATCTGTGCCCTTACTTCATAATAATATTGGGGCTACGAATGTTTCTAGAATGGCCACCATATGTGCTCATAGGGTTCTCACTATCAAGGTTTGAAACACTTGATACCCTCATCATGGTTCTACCATTCTAAGGACATATATCAATACATATTGTAATAATAATGATTTACGCGATATAGAATAAAATACCTTTTATTGATTAATAAACATTATTACAAAGAGTCAATTCTACAATAATTGATTGGCTCTAGGGCCTCTACTCTAACAACATGTTGAGTGTACGTGGCGATAGTGTCCACTCTACTGATGATGGGAATCACACTTAAGGATGATAGCTAGGCCATTGGATTGTGTGATTGGCTTGTTGGCTTACTTCACATTTGAGGTGGGTAGTAGGAGCTGTCAACTGGTGTGGATTAAGTTTGTTGGCCTACCTAATCAACCTATTTTGGCATGTTTGTCACAACGAAGGTTTGAAATGGGCCAGATGGGATCTTAGTCCACTAGGAAAGCCAACGGGCTTTCCCAAGTTAATAGTGAGGACTATTGGCTTGAGGAAAATAGTGGGAGTGTTTTATAATAAAAGACCATATTAAGAAATAATAAACATTATATTGACTTTACTTTTCTGAATTGTAGATTCACTTAAAAATAAGAATTATGAACCTGCAACCAATAATCGAGAAAGAAAACAAGTTGGATGGATCCAATTTCTCGGACTGGTACCATAATCTTAGGATTACACTTAAGTCTGAAAAGAAATTGTATATCCTTGATAAGCCATACCTGGCTGAGCCTGATCCTGATGCCACTCAAGAAGTAAAGGACACTTACCAAAAGTTCCTTCATGATGTTGATGGCGTTTAATGCTTGATGTTAGCATCGATGACACTAGTGTTGCAAAAGCAACACGAGAATATGGATGCTGCTACCATTATTCTACACCTCAAGGAGATTTACGAAGGGAATGCTCGACATGAGAGGTACAAGGTGTCAAAAGCACTATTTGGAAGTATTTTCTTTATTTGTTGAGAAAAGTGGGATCCTTATTAAGTTATGTATTGAAGGTTAAGAGAAAGTGTCAAGCCATCAAGAGTGGAGAGTTTAAGTGGTTTTTACTTGTGTCCAAGGTAAGTAAATTCACCTAAGTTGTGATTTACTTGATTGAATGATGTGTAGAGAGTTTTAGATCTATGCTTGATGCTTGAATTTCTATGTTTAAAATGAGTTGATTAATTTAAGGTTGTTATAAGAAAGAATTTCCACCATGAGAAGAGTGGATTGTGTTGTTAAAGTTGGGAAGAAATGTGAATAGAATTACAAGGATTTGAGAAGATTATTTGAAGTGTACTTTTACTTGCAGGTTGTATGATGTTTTAAAGGAGTTGAACTCCTACTTGGGATGATTAAGAAAGAAGTATAATTGAAGTTAGAATAGAGTTTATGTATGCACACTTGTTGTTTGATGAAATGTCTAAAAGAAGCATGAGTAGAAGTAGAGAACCTTACTTTATGCAACATAGCATAATTGCATGTCATGAATGCATATAAGAAGATTTTAGGCATGAGTCATCCATATGCATATGTTTAATTGAGTAATCACATGAGAAAGAAAAATGAGAAATGAGAAAGAAACACTCTATGAATAGAGATAAAGAAAAGAACAAATTCTCTTAGAGTAAAGAGAAAGAAAGAACTAGCACTAGAAGATAAAATGATTCTTAAGTGCTATAGAAAAGAAAAGAAACTAGGTTGTGCGATGGGGAACTCGTGAGTATAGAGTTACCCTCATGTAAACCGTTATGAGAAAGAACGGTGTCCGCCATGAGAGAGCGGAATGCATGTAAATCGCTATGAGAAAGAGCGATCTCCGCCGTGAGAGAGCGGAATGCATGTGATCCGTTATGAGAAAGACGGACTCCGCCATGAGAGAGCGGAATACATGTAAACCACTATGAGAGAGAGAGAGAGAGCGGTTTCCGCCATGAGAAAGCGGAATGAGATTGAGAAAAAGAAAAGAATAGAAAGAAAAGAAAAGAAAGACAAATGAGAACTTGAATTAGAAATTTGATAAGAATACAAAGAGAATTGATGAGTAATGCACGGGGATGATAGCGTAAGAGATTGTTTTACTTACTGGGCATCTTTGTGCTCACCCCGTTGTTTTCTTTGTTGTACAGGAAATAGGTGAGGACTTGGTCGGATGGACGTCGGCAAGCGGGGAGACTTGGCTACTCTGTCCCTTGTTTCGTTTTGTGTTGAAAACCCTTGTACATATGATGTTTTGTTTTGTAAAGAATGTGATTATTAAGTAAAGAAATTTTTGGGCCGAACCTGTTTTTGATAAATATGCTAACTTTTTATTAATCGATATTGCGAATTTGGTAGAAAGAAAGTAGTTGTTACAATAACTGATGGTGGTCCTCCTGAATTTGAATATTTAGAGGCTCTACATGCAATGAGCAACTCAATTTCCATCTCTTCTATTCCTAACAAGAAAAAGTTGCGTAGCCTGGTTTTAAATAAGACAGAGATTGGAGGAGAGCTAGTCAATTTATTTGAGGAGTTGACATGTTTAAGGACATTAGATTTGAGTGATTGCTCAATAGAAAAAATTCCAAGAAACATAAAAAATTTGATACATTTGAGATATCTTAATTTATCTCACAATAAAGAAGTCAAAGAATTACCTGAGATATTGTGTGAGTTATATAATCTACAAACATTAGATCTCAATAATTGTTACCATCTGAAAAAGCTACCATACAGGATCGGGAGTTTAATCAACCTTAGGCACCACAGAACTTGTCTAAGTTACATGCCAGAAGGAATTAGGAGATTAAGTCGTCTTCAAACATTAACAAAATTTGTAGTGGTGAACGATAACAATAATGGGAAAGGAGGTAGCTTTGCATGTTTGCAAAATCTGGATAAGCTTGAAGGGCTTGTTAATATAACAGGATTGGGAAAAGTGCCAGGTTGGATGGGTTCATATCTGGGTACTAGTTATGGTGAGGATTTTCACATGAAATTGGGAAATGTTTTATGTTTATATGAATCATTTATGGAAGTGGAAATTTATAAATATAAATGTTTTGTTATATATTAAAATGTTTTCTCCCTTTCCCCCACTCACTGAGTATTTCTAGCTCACCCTTTTTTTTATGTTTTCCTTTTCCCCCACTAGGTCAAGAAGAGGATCGTGCAGAAGAGTGATATTCGCTCGAGGTTGAGCCACATGACTCCATTTTGTCAAGTGTAATATACTATATAACTAGTAATTTTGTAAGAAATATAAGATAAAATTTACTAAATAACTTTTACAAACATATATACATAATGTAAATCCAAAAATTCTAATTTTTAATTCATATAAATATATACACAAACATTGATATACTTTAGTAAACATAAGGTAATCTTGAACAGTGCCGCCAAACTCCACCACTTCTTGACGTCCCACTTGATTGTAAATCATCTAGTACCTACAAAATAGTAAATTAACGGAGTGAGCACCAATTGCTCAGTAAGTGAACCAAACTGCACTACTGTGTTCCCGTCGTTACTCATGTTCTGATTTTTCCTTTTCTCACTTTATTTTTTGATTATATTCTTCATTCTTTTCTGTTTCTGTTTTTCTTATGCTGTATCTCTTTCTTTTCTTCCTGTTCCTCTTTCTTTTTGTTCTTCTTTCTAGTTTGCCGATCGGACTAGGTTGATGCCTAGATTTGGAACCCTGGCCATGTGAGTGGGTACAGTCCTCATCTACATGCACTACTCACGGACTATACAAGCACTGTATCTCTCTGCTGTGGCCGCTCGCTTGTGGCGGCGTGCATGTAGGTATGCTTTACTGGGTCCAGTCCTCATCCACATACACTACTCACGGACTGTACAAATACTGTATCTCTTTGCTGATGCCGCTCGCTTGTGGCGGCATGTATGTGGGCATCTCTATCACTCACGGGTTCCCCATCGCAAAAACCTTATATCATAGCATAATATAGAAAGAGAATAGAAAGAGATACTATGCACATTTCAACATGAATTTCCAAGCTATGGAAATTCTACACTTACATTCTTTAAAAACATACACTTTCCATATATGAACATAACCTCCATGGTCATCCATTACATCAAATATATATGTTCATACAATCATTAAATAATCACAAAGCCCACTCATTCAAACATGCTTCACAACCCTTTAAGCATCATTTTCATACTTGGAATCAATCATGGATTATTAGACTACAAGCAAATTAATAAAGTGGAAACACTTTTGAGATAGTCATTCTGCACATGTCACATTCAAGAAAGCATATCTCGAGTTATACACATCTGATTGCTATGATCTTGGTCTCATTTTGAAGCTTAGAGAAAGGGATACAACTTTTATGTTTAGGACTCAACCCAGTTCGACAGGTAAGATGCCCAAACATCACTCAGAATATCATAGATTTGATAGGGCAATCTTGGTAACATGCCTACTTTAAGGTTTTTCCATACCTATTTACCTCCACTTACTCCCTAACCTTTCCTAACCATTCTCCCCTGTGAAAACAGGTTAAAAGATCAATAATAAACAATCAAACTTCAAGTTTTTCCTTTCTCTAACCCTTTCCTCGTTAGGGTTTAGCCAACTCATGCATGCAATTTCTCTTTGGATTTTCATCAAACACTTCATATGCACATGCAACTATCATGTTGGCTACACTTCCACAACTCTCTAATTCAACCAAATTGTGAGCCAAAAACTCACTAAATTTAGTATCAAACCTGTCCATTTTCAACAATTCTCTACACTTCAAAAATTTCAACACAAAATCTTCCACAACTTCACCGAACCATCACATAACCATACACTACTTCTCATGGCTAGAATTTATACAACAATAAACATAAAAACAGCCCATAATTTTCTCATACCATCACATACAAACATGCAAAAATTCATCCAACACAAGTCTTGCTCAAATTAAGGTTCAAATTAGGTTTACTTACCTTGAATAGGTGAGATCACTTCCATTTTTCTCCAAATCTCTTCCTCTTGGACCTAGATCATATAAAAACCATAAGAATTTAAAACTTTAAAGTTTAATCACACTTCTTTTGCTAGAATTTTACCTTAGGATGCTTGAAGATTGAAAATCTCCAAAAATCTAAACCAAATCTTATGATTTTCCTTTGAAATTTAGTGGAGAAAATTGAGAGAAAATGGGGTAGAGTGGCATGAACAAGGGCTGAATATGTGTTAGGGTTTCTTCAAATAAAGCCTTATATGAACAATATAAGCATGTGTTCCCATTTTGCCCTTGCACTTTCTCTAAAATTCTCTTTATGTCCTTTAGTCAATTACTAAAATACCCTCATTTTTATTAACTTTTTTCATGTTATTCTATTTCTTTTCACTCCCCACTCTTTCATCTAATTAAGAGTGAAATGACCATTCTACCCCTGATTTAACTTTTAAGGAATTTTCTTCACATTTGTTAAGGTAACTTCAAAGAAATCAAATTAATGGTATTAGAGCATAAGTAAAATTACATACCTTAATGTGGGCGTTACATCAAGTGTGTAACTAATGGATTTTACTTTTGCATCACAAAGACTTATGTTTTGCTCCATCATGTGCCATTTTATGTTTTATTTTGGATTTGTAAAAAAGAAAGGATATAAAACCTGATATCAAATATTCCTTATATTTTTTGTAAAAGAATTATTGATGTATGTACATAACGACGCAAAAAGGAAAATGTTTTGCAATGATATTTTAGAAAAAACAAATTTTTAATGGTTTTACAGATTTAACATGGCATGTCTTGGTCACCTAAGTCTCATGGGTGTGTTCGGAGCTCGTGGGATAGGGAGGGTCGGGATGGGTCACGTCATTAAAGGCCTAAATAGAAAAGTAACAATCTCATTATTTTGATGCAGGAGAGCAAAGGTATGCTGAAGTGTATCAAAGACTTTGGAGACTCATGGAAAGAAAGCACACTGATAACATGGAAATTCTGGGGGCATTGATTTATGCCAAGGAAGATCAACTACCTCTCTTAGAGCGTGCTACCAGGAAAAAGGTTTGCAAATTTTTCACTCTTTTTTTTTTTCTGAATTATTAACACCAAAATAAGGAGAGATCATCTTATTACCATTGAATCATAACGATAGCTATTAAAAATATTCCATATTGTATGGCAAAAACAGGTTGTCATCGAAGTGTTGAAGAGAAAGAATGTCTGCTCCCATCTCGGATGTGGAGGTATCCTTCGACGAGGTAGCCTTCCTAGAGCAATTAGATATGGAATCTCGTCAGCATCTAACAAGGAGAGAGTTAGTTTGAAATGGTGTTGGTGTGGATCCCGATTATGGATAGGTCACCCCATGGATGAAAACAAAGCAAAAGAAATTTGAGCCGCACCGATTGGACATGCCATGGTACTTTGTATGTCACCCTTCCAGTTGATCGACCCGGTGATCATCATGTACATCCAAGAAGTGCGGCACTTCAAGAAAAAGCCTATTTTGTGGTACTTGACCCTCAAGGGAAAGTGGTCAACCATTTTGCCTTCTACATGCTCTATATTTGCAAAAGCAATGCATTCCCTTTCGCTAGCGAACAGGAGAAATCCCTTTGGGAAGAAGAGATTGCGAATTGAGTTGTTTGTAGATGGTATAGATCCAGTCATTCTTAATTGGGTATGCGTACTTTCAAATTTCTCATCAAAGCGTACGAATGTTACCAAGTTGTTAGGCATAATAAAAACGTGCATGATAGACCATAATTGTACATTTTTTGCAATTTCAAATAAGCAAAGGAAAATAGATATGCTTGTATGGTGGAAACAACATAGAATGGATAAGGAAATTCTCAACGCTACACCGGAAGTCGCACAAGTAGCAAAGTTCCCATTGGAGCTCGTTACATTGGGCGTGAGCAACCACCCCGATAAAGAGCAAACTCAAAAAAGCAAAAAAATCACCATTATTGCTGTGGAGAACCTTAGTTACGCATGGGAAGACGTCATTATAGCATTCTCTAACTTCATGATTTCCACATAGAAGAATAGAGACAGCATATCTAACTTCGGTTTTACCAAAAATGGATACGAGCCAACAAATATATTACTTTGGTGTTAGTCAAGGAATGTAGTTCTCTCCAAGCGATTCTCAAATTATTTTCTTCTTACCTATTCAATTGCTTTGATGCTACTTCAAGTTGTCTTCTCCAAGCAATTCCAAAATTCTTTTGTTTCTGCAAGCTTTTGAGAACATCAATTATTTAAAGATCGAGCATCGATGTAGATGCATAATGCCATCGAACACATACCCTCGAAAGCCTAATGGATTCCCATGCCAGGGCTACATTTATAACTAGTTGGGCAAACATAGTTATTTTAAAAGGCCCATTTTCTTGTAAGAATGGCTAAACTCAGAAAATCCAACCCATAAGCCCCTAAACTGTCCATTTCAAGTGATTAGTTTAGAAGTTGTAAATGGTAATTATCCATAGCTCGTCACAACTTGATCAAGGATTACCTTTTGTTC
>CM047910.1:13079313-13205783 GCA_026229545.1 Pistacia atlantica | reverse complement strand
ATAAAATAAACAGACCAAGTACCGAGTAGATTAATAATTTAATATAAAATATATTTTGACCGAACCTCGGTATTATAAGATAACTATTATTGATTACCGCTTTACAGTTGGAGATAATTAATATGATTTAAATATTACCTTGATAAGAAATATATAATTAATGCTAAAATGAAAATAAAAACAATTGTACATGATTAACTAAGATAATTTAAAGAAACAATATAAGTCAAAACTAATTTGAACACAAATGAAAGTTGGAATAAAAATGTATGTAAATAAAAAAATTGATATAATATTATACATGATTCATGATAAATGACATATAAAAATACCATACAAGATGAAATAATTTTTTTTAAATATATATATATGTATTTTCCCCTTAAGATAAAGAGAAACTAATAAAACATTGTTAATTATGTTGCAACAAAACTTCAAAAAATAAAATAAAATAAAGTAATTTTTTTTATTTTTTTATTTTTTATTTTTATAATACAAGAACCCCTTTTTTTCTCCATATGATACAAATAATTGATATTAGGGCTGCCAGACGAGCCGAGGGGTCGCAAGTCAACTTGGCTCGGCTTGTCTGAAGCCTGTTTATTTGAGCTCGCTATATAAAACGAGCCGAGTTTGAACATGGGGAAGCTCAGCTCGTAGGCTCGCGACTTGCGAGCCTGATGTGGCTCGGCTAAGCAGGGTTCTATTTGTTATATTTTATAAACTGTGGGGACTGAAGTATTATCTTTATTCTTTAGTTTTAAAAATTTGTAAAAATGACATTTAACCCCCCGATGTAATTAGTTCTAAAACACAAAATTAAACCTCAAAATCAGATTTCCCAAATCGACAAACCCTAACCCCTAAATTTGTTCTTGCAAATTTTAATAATCAAAAATCAAAATCAAAATCAAAATAAGGTTGTGTTGAGGAAGAAGACGAAGATGAAGATGAAGATGAAGATGAAGAAGATGGAGATGGAGATGGAAGCAGCGTAAATCGTGATGTTCTGCAAGATGAAGATGAGATGGAGATGAAAATGAAGATGAAGATGAAGATGATGGAGATAAAGATGTAGATGATGAAGACTTGAGTGGTAGTGTGTATTGAGACCGATGGATATTCCATGTCTAGAAAAAGCTGCAAAGGAAAAAAAAATTCTCCTTTCCTCTCCTTTCCTTGTATGTGTAAAATGGCAGACGTTAAAATGGAAAAAGTTTCAATGATATTCATTGTGTAGAGTGCTGGAAGGAAAAAGTGTGGTAATCCTGGTCAAGTCAGTCCAGTCGGCTCGAACTCGATTGAGTTTGAGTCCCTTTTCTCTGACTCAACAGGCTCGAGCTCGAACTCGATCCTATAGCAAACGAGCCGAGCTTGATAAGTCGAAAACTCGACTCGGCTCGTTTACAACACTAATTGACATATGGTCGCATTTTAATTTTTTTAAATATGATTCATTCTACATAAATTGTAACGTGATATAACCACCAACAAAAATAAAGTCTCAACTGTTTTAATAAATATTTAAAAGCAACATAATCTAAGGTTAAATATTGATAGTTGTTGACCAATCTAAGATTCTCAAAAAATTAAAATATTCACACTTGCAATCCTGGTAATTGATTATAATCTTATAAATATTAGATTAATACTATAAATCATTAATATTTGTACTTTATTAACTTCCTTCCTATACTTTCAGATAGGTATCGAGGAGCCAATTCTATCTAGAGGAATAGTTAAATTTCTTCATTGACTGATTTATTCTTTAACATGGTAAATATTAAATATTATTTATGTAGTTGTTAGAATATAGTACAAACTGGGTGTTGTTTGATAATTGTCAAACGTATGAGGGCTTGTGTGAAATTGTACAGAAACGGTGTAGTTTTAACTACACCTGCTTCAGTTTAAACGTAATTGTAAACTCAACTCACTCTTTCTCTTTCACATATAAAAGAGTAAAGTGAGCTGAGAAACAGTAGCTTTTACACTGTTATTGAATCAAATCTTCTCTTCAATTTACCTAAGCTTTTCTTCGATTCTTATCAAAACTAACGGTAGTAAAGCAACATGTGTTTTTGCTGTAAAAATGAAATCTGGAGATGACTGGTTGTTTTTGATGATTGTAGGCAGTGGAATCAAGTAGTGGAATCAAGTAGCTGAAACTCTGTCTGATGTGTTTTTGCTGTAAAAATGAAATCTGGAGATGACTGGTTGTTTTGATGATTGTAGGCAGTGGAATCAAGTAGCTGAAACTCTGTCTAATGTGTTTTTGCTGAAAAAATGAAATCTGGAGATGACTGGTTGTTTTGATGATTGTAGGCAGTGGAATCAAGTAGCTGAAACTCATCGATGTGTTTTTCTTGTAAAAAAAAAAAATGAAATCTGGAGCACCCTGAAATTCATTTGTGGTTAAAGTGAATTCTGGAGCAGTATGGAACTCATATGTGGTTTGCAGTTGAAATTCAGTTTTGTTGCTGGGAGAATAATGTGGTTTGTAGTTGATGTGTATTTGCTGAGAAAATGAAATTTAGAGCAATCTGGAATTCATGTGTGATTTGTAGTTGAATTCTGGTAAACATTGTAAGTGTTCAGTCTTGCTTGAAGGTTACGCTAAATGTAATGAATGTTCTGATGAAATTTCTGGGAATATAATCGCTGGGCTTGTGAGTGTTGCATTCTTGAAGTTTCTGCTAAATGTAGAAATTTCTGGGATCTGGCCATTGTAAGTGTTGCAGTAATCTACTGTGGAATGTAAGTGTTGCAGCTGCTGAAGATTCTACAAAATGTAGAAATTTCTGGGATCTGGCCGTTGTAAGTGTTGCAGTAATCTACAGTTTTTTTTTGAAGATTGTTCTTGAGGAAAATATTGATGAGGTGAATGCAGAACTGTAGCAAATGCAAGTTTATTGTTTGTTTTATTCCAGGTTGGTTTAAGGAGGAAAGTTAGAATGAAAAGTAAGAGAAATGTAAGCTGATAAGAATTAGCAAAAGATGGAAAGCAGGATACCTAGAACATTACTCCAGATCAGCTTAAGGGGGAATGTTAGAATATAGTACAAACTGGGTGTTGTTTGATAATTGTCAAACGTATGAGGGCTTGTGTGAAATTGTACAGAAACGGTGTAGTTTTAACTACACCTGCTTCAGTTTAAACGTAATTGTAAACTCAACTCACTCTTTCTCTTTCACATATAAAAGAGTAAAGTGAGCTGAGAAACAGTAGCTTTTACATTGTTATTGAATCAAATCTTCTCTTCAATTTACCTAAGCTTTTCTTCGATTCCTATCAAAACTAACGGTAGTAAAGCAACATGTGGGAAAATAAAATAATGAGATAAAATAAATATAAGGATATGTTAGATTTCTGTGTGTGAGAGTTGTGGCTTGCTTTACATCAAGAAGAATAATGTAATGGTGATACCAAGATGATTATATGAATTATGAATTAAATAAATGATTTAATATAACTCTCTATTTAGATAGAATGCAACATGATATATTAATTTTAGTGCACAACATCATTTAAATAACATACCATTAAAGTATCCTAATGCAGTAACGCTTCCTTGATCAAAGTACTGAGATGATCATGATGCATATATTTTTCCTGTTTTAAGTACAATTTATCCTGTAAGTACAAGTCATGACCCACTTAATTAAAAGTGATATGTAGTTATGTTTTCTGTATCAGACTTTGTACACAAACTTTTGAGATGCATTTGATTTATAGAATGTTGTATTATTGGAAATGTTATATTAATTGGAAGATAAATTACCTTAAAGATTATTAAGAATATTAAATTAAAGGTGTTTAGTTAGATTGAAATGAATTGGTAAGTATATTATGTTGATATGTAGGAATTCTCTTCGGATTTGATATTAAACTGTAGGCAAATTCTTTGTTTAGTAGAAAAATTGTCATGGAAGAGACATGATTCTGGACTCAAATTACTCTATAGCAATAATATTGGTTGGAAGAACAGGAAATGAAACATATATGATAAAGAAAGACTTGGTAAGTGAAATTTTAGCATGAATAATATTACATATAGCCTAAAGCATAGAATAGCAATATATATTCTCATGATGGTGATAAAAGAGTTCTCTTTTATTCAATTATTCAACGTACTTCCTTCATTGCCATTTCCCTTTCCCTTACAAAAATCATAATTTCATTAAACTTAAACCACAAAATGTTTAATGACATCATATTTATTTTATTAATGGAGATGATTATAACATTTTTGTATTGATGAGTGCCATGGTTGCATTCAGAAACTTTGTCCTTGGCACACACTATTTCTTTCTTCACCTTGTCCTTCCTCTTACTATTTCAGGTCCACCCTCAACGCTGAGCGAATGATCGAACTCAATTTCCTGGTTATTAATCAAGTGATTGCTACAGAATTTGGAAACAGATTGCATCACACTATCCGCACTACATTCTTTCCAATACTCCAACGACATTGCGCAAAGCTCATAACTCTTCACGATTGAGCTAGGAACGCCCTAATAAAAGAACATTCACGGATAGTGTAAATAATAAAGATTTGATTAATGCATGATGAAGAAAGAGAAACAATTATAAAGATGTTAATTAAAAATAATCTACCTCGAGAATATAGTTAACCAATTTGATATGACTCACATGTTGATTCACATCCATGTCCGTCCATCCAGGCTGAAATTTTAAAGGCAAAAGACCAGTTGGTACTCTTACAGTCGAAAATATATATAGAACACACACACACACACACACACACGATGGATTGATTAATTATACTTACATTTAAGCCTGAGCGAATGTAATCTGCTTTATCAGCATCAAGCGGCAGAAGCTTTCTGCTATCCGTGTTGACGAGAGGGTCACAATAACGCAGCATAGTAGGTTTCATTCCTCCCAGGATTTCCTCGCTCGCGTTAGCAAATTTCCTTGTTTTCTTATTCATCATTGCATATAAACTGAATAACATACCCAAAACATGCAACCAGTAAACCTTAGATTATATATACACAAAAAATAAGAAAAACTTGTATATGACAATCTCACTATCTCAGTACCTTATTTTGTTAACATGGTGAGACTATAATAAAAATTAACAATTAATGGGTATTTTTATTTAATTAGACGGTTTCATTATGTCAGCTTAGTGAGGTAGTGAAACTATCGAATGTAAGTATTTTTCAAAATGAAAAGAATATTAATAAATTAGTAGAAATAGGTTCAACTGGTTGCCCGTATCAGAGTTTTGCTAGTGTTGAACTCTCGGATCAGCCAGTCACAACGAAGACCTTTCCTCCCTGCCATATAATTCCAAACATCTACTTCAACAACATCAGCCCTTCAAAAGTAAAAACAAATTAAGCAGATATATTAAATGACCAATCAAGGTTCATATGCGTGAAATTAATTATATATTATGCATGCCATATTCCAAGAAAAAACAGTAACTACATTAGGAAATGCCCATAAGCCATGAAGGACTAAAGTGGGTTACGTGCCATGAAGGATAGTGATCCACCTCCGTATGCCACCAACAAGCCACCCATATGAGGTCCTTTTCAGTCATCTCTATTGTTGAGCCAAAACCATCAGTCAGTATTCCTGCACTCCTGAGATGGTTGAGTGATGTCTCCTATACACAAAACAAATGAAATCCAGTTGGAAATAATTAATATCATTGTTATGCCTGAAAAGGTAGGGCTAACGTGGAGTTCCATCACTAAAGGATGTGTTAAATGAAGAATTGACTTTAAAGTCAAAGATTAACTAGAGTTGGTTTTGTAACTACAGTTAGTTAATCATAGTTAAAGAAATCTGTATAAAAGACAACAATCTGTCTATTTTCATTAAGTGAAAAGATTAATAAAATCTTTCTCTTCATAACTGAATTTTGTTTTCTTTATGGTATCAGAGCAATGGAAAAATTTCCATCACATTTTCCCTTAGATTCTCGGCAACCAAACACTGCTTTTGTTCAAGAAAAACTTCACACACCTGCTAAACAAGATTATGAGACCATTGCGCATCCTCATTTCACCTCTGGTCCACTTCCGTTACTGCTGCCGCAACTTCTTTGTCTCCAACAACCTTACCACCGATTACCATCAAGCTTCATCAAAAAAATTATGTGTATTGGCAATCACAAGTACTGTCCTCTGTTCGAGCTTTTGATTTGGAACATTTCCTGATTGGATCTCGATCTCTACCAACAGAAGTCATAGCCTCTGGTATTGCTTCCAAAGCCTTCAACTGTGTTAATCCTGCCTTTGCTGCTTGGTGTCATCTTGATCAGTTGATTCTAAATTGGCTACTTGCTTCTATCTTTGAAAATATGATGCGACATTTAGTAAAATGCGCTAATGGATCTGAGATCTAGTCTAGCTTAGATAAACTGAATTTAACTCAAGCAAAATCTCAGATCATGCATCAGCGTCATCTTCTTCAGACTACCACAAAAGGCTCAATGTCTTTTCGTGACTACATTCAGAAAATGAAAGATATGCTGATATGCTTTCTACTTCAAGAACAGAGCTCTCTGATTCTGAACTCATTCTTTACATTCTTAGTGGTCTTGGGCCCGAGTTTGATGCGGTTGTGGTAAATTTAACCTCTCTCACTTCTCGGTGTGAATCTTTTACATTAGAGGAAGCTCAATTTGAACTTCAAGTATATGAGAACAGACTTGCTTGTCAAACTTCAGCCTACTCTATTGATCTTCAGAGCTCAAATATGCCTTCGTCAGCTCTTTATGCAGCAACAAATCAGTCTTCCTCTAGTGGTGCTTTGCAACAGTTTGCTCCTCAAAATCCTGGCCATCAAGTTGTATCTAATAATGGCAAAGGTCGTGGCAGAAATGGTTCTGATCGTGGCAAACCTATTTGCTAGTTATGTGGTAAAACTGGTCATGTTGTCATGTAGTGTTATCACCGATTTGACATAAGCTTCCAAGGTCCTCAACCTGCTCGATCTGCTTTGCCACCACCGTCGTTTCAATCACCTTTCCCTACTGCTCCACTTAATGGTCCTCAGGCATTTGTTGCTCCCTCAATGGCTACTACCTTTCCTTCTCAATCTTCATTAGCACCAGTTTATCCAACTTATCAACCTTATCAACAACCTTATCAGCACAATTCTTTACAATACTCTCACACGTATCAGCCAGCACCACAATCTTATCAACCACCCTCTTCATCATATCACCAAGTGCCTAATACCTCCACTGCCATTTATGCTACACCAGCTACTATTGTTGATAATTCTTAGGACTTAGACAATGGTGCCTCTGATCATATCACCTCTGGCGCACAACAACTTTTAGTTCACGACATCTACATAGGTTTCGAGAAGTTGGCTGTAGGTAATGGAAGTTTACTTGATATTATAGGCATTGGTTCAGGTTCTTTATCTTACACATACGCTAGTAATGTCTTAGCCTTACGAAGGGTATTAGTTGTTCCCTAGATTACTAAGAATCTTATTAGTATTTCTCGCCTTGTTCAAGATAATCCTATTATAGTTGAATTCTCATCTGGTTCTTGTCTTATTAAGCACAAGAGAACCCAAACAATTCTCCTCCAAGGATATCTTAAAGATGGACTGTATTTCCTGGATCTCCCTAGAATCTTGCCTCATAAAGCTCTCCCCTCAACTCCACTGTTCACATCACAGACTTCAGCTCCACCGTTGTTGGCACAGGCTCCTACCTCGCTGATTCATCTGGCAATTCATCTTGTGTATCAGCCTTATTCTTCTGATAATAAATGGTGTTCCTCTGCTTCTAATAATGATAATACTATTGCTGCTTGTGTATCTCTCTCACATTTACATGGTAATAAGATTGGTGATTTGTGGCATCAAAGATTGGGCCATCCTCATTTGGCTGTTCTTCATAAAGTTTTATCTCAGTTTGATAAACCAGTTGCTACATCTACTTCATTTTGTCCCTCTTGTTATTTTGGTAAACAATGTCAAACTACTTTCCCTAGCTCACTTCACAAGAGTATGCAACCTTTAGATCTTGTCCATTCAGATGTTTGGGGACCAACCCCAATTGCTTCTGTTGAAGGTTATAAATACAATGTTCATTTTGTGGATGATTTCAGTAATTTTACTTGGATTTATCCTTTAAACGCTAAGTCGGAGACAAAATTGGCTTTTATGGAATTCTATGTTATGGCTGAGCGTCAATTCAGTACATCTTTGAAGTGTTTGCAAAGGGATTTTGGTGGGGAGTACTAAGCTCTTTTCCCTTATTTAAAACAACATGACATTCTTTTTCGCTTGTCCTGTCCATATACGCATCAGCAGAACGGCAAGGCAGAGAGAAAGCATCGGCACTTGGTTGAAATTGGCTTAACATTACTGGCTCAAGCCTTTATGCCTCTCAAATACTGGTGGAATGCTTTTCAGACTTCAGTTTTTTTGATCAATAGTCTGCCTATTGTTACCTTAAATAACAAGTCTCCCCTTAAGATTCTGTTTCACCAAAAACCAAATTACTCCTTTTTGAAAGTATTTGGCTGTGCCTGCTACCCTTTTCTTCGCCCCTATAATCATCATAAGTTTATTTTCATACTTTTCTTCGCTCCTATAATCATCATAAGTTTGATTTTCATACTTCTCGCTATGTTTTTATTGGCTATAGTCTCTTTCATAAGGGATATAAGTGTCTTCATTCAGCTGGCTGGGTCTATATAGTCAAGCGTGTTTCATTTAATGAACACTATTTTCCTTTTTCTAACTCTTTTCCTAATCCCAGTCCTGCATTAAACAGAACTTCCTCTTCTGTTGAAACGTGTTTTGCACCTGTCTCCATTTGGCCTATTGTCACTTCTTTTCCATATACAAAGCCACCTATATTTGCTGTTTCTACTCCTTCCCATATGTCACTTACAAAGACCTATGTGTCTTCATCTTTATCCATTACACCTACTCCCTCGCATGCCTCACTTAATGAGTCTCTTATTGCCTCATCTACAGTCCCTACCACCTCACATGTGTTATCCCTTGCCTCTTCAACATCAAATGATCTGCCCCCATGTCACCTTATCCTTTAGAAGTCCCTTTTTACATTGAACTCAATATTTCCCCTCCTGCTGTTCAAAGACTTCATGCCATGAAAACAAGATCTCAAATAGCTCGCTGTTCCTCCTCTACGACAACCCTTTTTACTTCCTGTATAAATCCCTATGAGCCAACTTTAGTTTCTGAAGCTCTTGCTTCTCCTCATTGGTTTGCTACTATGACAGCTGAATTTGATGCACTACAGAGTAATCAGACTTGGATTTTAGTTCCTCGTTCTCCTGATATGCATGTTGTTTCCAATAAATGGGTGTTCAAAGTTAAATATAATGTAGATGGATCAATTCAAAGGTGTAAGGCTCGTCTTGTTGCTAAAGGATCCCAACAACAACCTGGTCTTGATTTTGCTGAAACTTTCAGCCCTGTTGTGAAACCTGTTACTGTACGTGTGATTCTTACCTTGGCTGCAACTCATCACTGGGATATTCAACAACTTGATGTTAACAACGCCTTTCTTAATGACGATTTGCAAGAAGTTGTTTATATGCATCAATCGGCTGGCTTTGTTGATCTAAATCATCCTAGTTATGTTTGCAAATTATCCAAGGCATTGTATGGCTTAAAACAAGCCCTTCATGCCTGGTTTGACACACAAAATTGCCTTACTTGAATGGGGTTTTCAGAATGTAGTGTCTGACACCAGTGTGTTTTATTTCTCAAACTCTACACATGTTATCTATCTGTTGATCTACGTGGATGATATCTTGGTCATTGGTGATGATCCTCAACTCATTTTTTTAGCTTATCTTTGATCTGAATGGTGATTTTTCCCTTAAAACTCTTAGTTCTCTGAGTTATTTTTTGGGCATTGAGGGTTACCGTGATGAGTTAGGCCTTTATCTGACTCAAGCCAAATATATTAAGGATTTAGTTTACAAAACTAACCTCTCTGAAGCTCATGATTGTCCTACTCCTATGGTCTCTCATTGTAAGTTAGCCTTGAATGACAGTGAGCTATTTAGTGAGCCTTCTTTATATCGTAGCACCATTGGCTCTCTTAAGTACCTAACCATTACTAGGCCTGATATTGCCTTCACTGTCAACAAATTAAGCTAATATTTATAGGCTCCTATGGTTCTGCACTGCCATGGTTCTGCTCTGCCAAGATTATAAATGCCTAATTCGTTACCTTAAAGGTTCTTTTCATTTTAGCTTACCTCTCCAGGCTGCTATTCCTCTTATGATTAAAGGATATTTTAATGCGGATTGGGCTAG
This sequence comes from Pistacia atlantica, assembly GCA_026229545.1. Taxonomy (NCBI): domain Eukaryota; kingdom Viridiplantae; phylum Streptophyta; class Magnoliopsida; order Sapindales; family Anacardiaceae; genus Pistacia; species Pistacia atlantica. The sequence goes on along the minus strand of CM047910.1, from coordinate 13,195,477 downwards.
TAATCTTGATGGTCATCGCTCCACTAGCGGTTATTGTATTTACCTTGGTGGCAATTTAGTTCAATGGAGCTTTAAAAAGCAACATGTTGTTGCTCAGTCCTCTGCTGAATCCGAGTATCGCTTCCTTGCTTAAGTGGCTACTGAAGTGCATTGGCTGCAACAGTTGTTTTAGGAGCTTGGTATTTCTTTAATGCATTCCACACCAGTTTTTTGGTGTGATAATATCAGCGTTGCCTCACTTGCTTCTAATCCTGTTCAACATGCTCGCACCAAACATATTGAGATTTATCTTCATTTTATTCGCGAAAAGATTGCCTCAAAAGTCTTAGCAGTTCAGTATGTTTCTTCTGCTCATCAACTTATTGATATCTTTACTAAGCCTCTGCCCATTACTCAGTTTGGTCTGTTTCGAAACAAGCTCATCAAGGCTTCTCCTCTGTTTCGCTTGAGGGAGGATGATGACTAGTTGAATGAAGTTGCATTGTTGCATTTCTTTTTGTTGAATAAGCTCTGCTATGTTTCTTTTAGTCTTTCTGGCTTTTCTGACTGTTGCATTTTTCTGGACTGTTACTGCTATATTTTTCTGGAAAATGTTTACGATTTTGCGTTGTTGTTGGCTGTTGCATTTTCTGCATTTCTTCCTGCAGTTGCACTTGTTCTCTGGAAGTTATTTTCTGAATGAAGCTTCTACTCTACGAGTTGCTACTACATCAGTTATGCTTTATTCTGTTAAGCAAGCTAAGACAAGGCTTTTTCCTTCATCATGCCTTGTTTAGCTTGAAGGAGGATGTTAAATGAAGAATTGACTTTAAAGTCAAAGATTAACTAGAGTTCGTTTTGTAACTACAATTAGTTAATCATAGTTAAAGAAATCTGTATAAAAAAACAACAATCTGTCTATTTTCATTAAGTGAAAAGATTAATAAAATCTTTCTCTTCATAGCAGTAAAGGATGGTGAGGGCTCAGAGAGGTTCTGTGCCATCCAGGTGCGGCCACGTTGTGCCCAGCGCAAGTGGTATGACTCATGTCAGTATAGCAGGTGAGTGTCATGCCAGTCAGCGGCTGGGGATCGTCCATGTGTCCAATCCCTACATAAGTTGAGGAAATCACTTGGGCAGGTGAGCAATGGGATGTAGAGAATGATTTGCACTTTACATACCCACTTATTTACTCTCCCTCTCTCTCTCTCTCTCTCTCTCTCTTTTGTATTCTCCAAGCTGTAACTCAGCTCGCTGAACGCGACTTGACCTTACTTTCATTAATACAATATCAGTGGACGTAGGATTCACTTTTGAGCATCCGAACCACTTTAAACATTGTCTTTTACCGTTTATCAAGTTCAATACCCTCATATCACGTGTGACTTCTAATCCTCTTTAGCATTTCTCACGTGTGGATAGTTGGTGTCAAAATCAGGCATCAACAATCATAATACATCAAAGGTTAATTTATTTCATTAATGAATCTTAATAAATAGATGTAATTAAAACCTGTAAATAATTCATCAATGACTCAATGGAGATTTTGAAATCACTTCCTATCTCATACAATCTAACTGTGAAGTTTTGCTAGAAAATAAGTCCATCCTTTAACAATCTTCCAGTAGATGGCTCAGCATTAATCAGTGGTTTCCCATTAAAAAGTTCGCAATTCTCTGTGGTGGGTGCAGACAATTGATTGATGTTCCCTAGAGTCTCATTCTTTTGGCTTTCTATTGGTGATAGTGATGATATCCCAGTACCATTGATCTGAAAGCGGCAGGCTATTTTATGTCTCTTAATCTTCTCCCGACCACTACTAGCCGGAGTAAAATTAAGCTTATTTTTCCCACTATCAAATGGCAATGCTACCTTGAATGGTGAGGTTAATTTTATAATCATGGCGATCTTGTGGATGAGATAAATTAGAAAACCTGCTGCTAAATATGGAATCAATGAACCGATATTAAGAAGAAATTGTAAAAGAAGCTTTATCAGATGAGTAATGTTATAGATACCGAAATTTTACACCGAATTTTTGTACCGAATAACATGACAACCAGTCAGACGCGACCACACTTGAGTCTTTCGTGAATGAACGGCCGCCTAACATTTATGGACACCCGTCCATATTTAATGAACTCCCGTTCATATTGTATGGACATTTGTCCATTTACTACAGACGGGTGTCCATGTAAGATGGATGTCTATCCAAAAAAATTTAAAAGAAAAATAATGGACACCCGCCCATCTTTTATGGACGGGAGTCCATATAAAATGGACGCCCGTCCATACTTAAAAGAAGCCTTCCTCAACTTCTTTGACTTGGACGCCCGTCCATACCATATAATGGCATTTTTCTTTGCAAAACGTCTGCGAGCATGAGATCAGATTCATAACTGCAGAAAGAGCACCAATCAAAGTTGTGTAAGCTGAAAAAGCAGGCCTGAATTTGAGTGTTGTTTGTTGAAAATGTCAGAGCAACTTTCGTTGTTGAAAGAGTCTTCTTCAAGAATGACTCTTTACAGGTTTGGGAATACTTCCATGGAAAAAAAAGTGAAGAAACAGGTGCCATGAAAATAAAGTAAAGAAACAGGTGTTATTAAATAGAGAAATGGATGGGCGTCCATCTAAGAGGACGCTCGTCTAATACTTTTTTTTTTTTTTTTAAATTTAAACAATGGACGGGCGTTCATCTAATAAGGACGCCCATCCATTTAGTAGGGACGCTCGTCCATAACATATGGATGGGCGTCCATGATTTTTATTTTCAATTTTTTTTTTAGTTTAAATTATGGACGGGTGTCCATTATAGGTGGACGGTTGTCCATATAATATGGACGAGGAGTCTATTTGAAATGAACGGTCATCCAATAACAATGGACAGTCGTCCATATTTGATGGACGGTCGTTCATTCGTAGAATATTTGTTAACGTGCTACGTGGCTCGTCTGATTCAGTAGACATATCGTTCGGTGTAAAAATTCGGTGCAAAACGTCGGTGTCCGTAGCCTTTTTCTTATCAGATATATATAAATCACAACACAAAGAATAATGTTGAGCTACATGCAGGTACGTAGTATATGCGTTATACGAAATATATATATCTATGCGTAATTCGGACAAAGCTTATAAATTCTTGGTCTTCAAATGATCCCTCCTGACCAGAGTTTTCTGGTCATAGATCAAAGGAAGCGCTTCAGTGTACGAGAATACGAATTTAGGTGCTATATATGAATGTGAACGGCCAAGCTTGCTGAAATTCCTTATTTATATGATAACTCTAGAGTCTAGATTCATCTGTTACCAAATCAATTAATAAAATATTATCCTATGGCATAGTCCCTAGTCTACTAGCTAAAAACTACCCAACAGTTAATCAATTTTAGAAAACCCATAAAATAGACAGACCAAGTACCAAGTAGATTAATTATTTAATATAAAATATTTTTTGACCGAACTATAAGATAACTATTATTGATTACTGCTTTACAGTTGGTGATAATTAATATGATTTAAATATTACCTTGATAAGAAATATATAATTAATGCAAAAGTGAAAATAAAAACAATTGTATATGATTAACTAAGATAATTTAAAGAAACAATATAAGTCAAAACTAATTTGAACACAAATGAAAGTTGGGATAAAAATGTATGTAAATAAAGAAAATTGACATAATATTATACATGACTCATGATAAATGAAATATAAAAATACCAAACAAGATGAAATAATTTTTTTTTTTAAATATATAAATATTTTCCCCTGAAGATAAAGAGAAACTAATAAAACATTGTTAATTATGTTGCAACAAAATTTCTTTTTTTTTCATAAAACAAGAACTAGGGATGGGCACATAGCCCGGCCTCACGGGGCGAATTTTCCCCGAATTTTTCATGATGAAAATTAAAATTAGAGAAATTGGTGATTAATATTTCTGAATTCATTCGCTTCTGAATAATAATCATATATATTATATGGGAATTATTGGATTTATTAATGTGGATTTAGAAAGTGTCACAGCATTTTGAACCAAAATGGTCACACTTAAAAATGCACATTTAGAAAGTGTCACAGCATTTCTACTAATATGCTCATAAAATATACTTAATAAAAATACATATATATTGACTAAAAAGTAGTTGGGCCCAAGTTTTTTTTTTCTTTACTTAATATATACATTCTTTATACAGTACAAAAATAACATATACAAAAACTATGGAAATGGTGGACAGTGTAGCCATGTCTCTCCGCTTGCTGACGTCCATCTGACCGCATCCTCACCTATTTCCTGCAAAAACATGGAAAGCAACGGGGTAAGCACAAAAATGCTCAGTAAGTAAATCCTCTACTCCGCTATCCCCGTGCATCACTATTTGATTCTTTCCTTATTCTACTCTTTCTCTTCTTTTTCTTTCTCTGTTTCTTACTCTCCCTGTTCTTTTCTTTCTTTCTACTTCTCCTCTATTCTTTCTTTCTTATTCTTTCTATTCTTCCTAACCATGATGAAATTCATGGTAATATACATGAATAAAATGCATATGCAATAATGCACAAAAATGTGTTTTCTTTCTTTTCTCTATTTTCTTGTTCTATTTCTTTTCTTTTCTCATTCTTTCTTTTCTTATTCTTTGCTGATCGGACTCGGTTGATGTATGGATTCGGAACCTTGGCCATGTGAGTGAGTACAGTCCTCATCTACATGCACTCTTGTGGACCGTACAAATTCTTCTTTCTTCTTAGGCCACTCAATTAAGGTGACGTGCATGTAGGAATTCTTCTTGGTACAACCCTTATCCACATACACTCTTACAGGTTGTACAATTCTTCTTCTTCTTATGCCACCCAATTAAGGTGATGTGTATGTGGGAATTTCTTCTTAACACTCACGGTTCCCCATCACACCAACCTATTCTTTACTTTTCTTTAACACTCTTTAATTCTTTAATGCTTATTCTTCCTTTCTTTTTATTCTTAGAGTGTTTTATTCTTTCTTTCTTTATTCTTTATTCTTTCTTATGTTTCTACACATACACAATTATATGCATATCGATGGCACATGCTTAAAATTTCTTACTTAAATGTACTTATGAAATGCACAAATGCAATGGTACATTAAAGACAGTCATTCTGTGCAGGTCACACTAAAAAGGGCATAACTTGCGTTATACATATTGGATTGCAACAGTTTTGGTCTCGTTTTAAAGCTTAAAAACAGGGCTACAACTTTTATGTTTTGGTCTCAGCCCAGTTCAATCCGTAAAGTGCCCAAAATTCACTTATAAAGTCACGGCTATGACAGGGCAGATTTCACTTAGGCATTTCCTCAAATAACTCATGTGCATACCAAAGCTCTACTTATCTATAACTCTACTCTTCCCTTTAATCATCCAAAATGAGAGAAAAACTCCCTCATACACTCTAATTTCCTGTCAAGGCAAAACACTCCCATAGGGTTTGCTCATAACTCCCTCCAACTTCAATCAAACTCAACTCATCATCATACAATCACAACACTTCTCATAACCCAATTAAATTCATATCAACATAGATACATACTCATAACATCTCAATTTCTCAGCATAATACATACATATACATACACAATTTCTACTCAAATAAATTCTTAAATCTCAATTTAGTTTGGATTTACTTACCTTTTGCTTGAGTAGTCTCTCCTAAGCTCTCTACTCTTGTTGGATTCAAATTTTCTCTTAACCCTAAGCATAAACTTCATAAGAACTCAACTTTTACACAAATAAAACATGAACAAAGAGCTTGAATCCTTACCTTTTGATGCCTTGAATCAAAACCCTATGAAAATTTACTCAAAACCCCTCAAATTCCTTGGAAAAGTGAATGAAAATTTGAGAGAAAAAGGAGGAGGAGTGTGGGGGTGGTATGGACGAAATAAGGGTTTCAAACCCTTAACATTTTAGTTTATAAACTCACTTTCCCATTTTTCCCTTACTCTATCCTAGAAATTCCATCTTTGTCCCTTAGAAAGAAATTCCATTTTTGTCCCTTAGAAAGAAATTCCATCTTTGTCCCTTAATCAATTACTAAAATGTCTTCACTTGTATTGAATTCTTTATGATTTTCTATCTCTTTTCACTCCCCACAAAATCAACTAGTTTTGAGTGAAAAGACTATTTTACCCTTAGTGCAAGTTTAAGGCATTTTCTTCATATTCTCTTAAAATAATTCTAACAAAATTTAAATAAGGGCTATACAACATAATTTAAATCATTTACCTTAATGTTGGGTGTTACAATAAGCCACAAATGTCAAAAGCTTGAATGGGCAATACATCTTTTTGAATAATCCACAAATGTCAAAAGCTTGAATGGGCAATACATCTTTTTGAATAATCCACAAATGTCAAAAGCTTGAATTGACAATTCATCTTTTTGAATAATCCACAAATCTCAAAAACTTGAATGGACAATACATCTTTTTGAAATAAGTCACAAATCTCAAAAGTTTGAATTGACAATACATCTTTTTAAAATAAGCCACAAATCTCAAAAGCTTGAATGGACAATACATCTTTTTGAATAACCCACAATCTCAAAAGCTTGAATGGACAATACATCTTTTTGAATAACCCACAAATCTCAAAAGCTTGAATGGACAATACATATTTTTGAATTTTTTTATCTAGAATAGTATTTTCTTCAACTATAAAAGCTCATACCAAATCAACTACCAAATCATTCAACTAATATTTGATTAAATAAATGTTATTAAATTAGTATAATTTTCAAAGTAAGTATTATTTAATAAAAATATCAATCCCAATATTTAATTAATATATACAAAAATAATGAGTGAGATAAATTAATTGTTGATTATTACCATAAAAGAAACTATTACCATAAAAGAAAAAGAAAGAGAATATTCTAAAGAATATTTTAAAGAATATTCTAATGGGTGAAATAAATTAATTGTTGATTATTACCATAAAATAAGAAATCAAAGGAGAATATTAAATAAAGAATATTTAATAAAAAATATCATTCCCAATATTTAATTAATATATACAAAAATAATGAGTGAAATAAAATTAATTTTTTGATTATTACCATAAAAGTAATTATTATTTAATAAAAATATCATTCCCAATATTTAATTAATATATACAAAAGTAATGAGTGAAATAAATTAATTGTTGATTATTACCATAAAAGAAAAAGAAAGAGAATACTTGAAAGAATATTTCAAAGAATATTCTAATGAGTGAAATAAATTAATTGTTGATTATTACTATAAAAGAAAGAGAAAGAGAATATTCTAAAGAATATTTTAAAGAATATTGTAGGGAATATTCTCTTTGGTGTAATATTTGATGCAGTAGGTTGAAGATACAATAGTGTTTTACAGCAAAAATCACACCAATTTGGTGCAATGGGTTGAAGATGATCTAAGTGTGCCTCTCTTCTAAATTAAAAAAAATAATTCAAAAAAAAATTCAGAATATTTTTTTAAATGTAAAATTGGGAGGTCTGGCCATTTAAATAACTATTAAATCCCTACACCTCCATCATCCAAAATTCCATCACTACAGCGACAATACGAAGAAATGACTAACCTCATGTTCATAATTTAAAAGAATTTACACATGATTTCTTCCGGCCATCTCCGCCACCTCCACTACGGCAAAACTTCCTGCTGCCGTCATCTCCTCCCATCAAGTGTATTGTTTTGGAGGCCTCCACGATCTAAATGCGAGCGGCGGGAACTCCAAAGAACGGATCGATCAGGCAGATCTGCTCCAGTATCGTTGGCCGTTGCTTGCCTCGCCATGGTAGTCGATGGTAAGGGTTGTGATAAGCCACAAATCTCTAAAGCTTGAATGGACGATACATCTTTTTGAATAATCCACAAATCTCAAAAGCTTGAATGGACAATACATCTTTTTGAATAATCCACAAATCTAAAAAGCTTGAATGGACAATATATCTTTTTGAATAAGCCACAAATCTCAAAAGCTTGAATGGACAATACATCTTTTTGAAAATAAGCCACAAATCTCAAAAGTTTGAATTGACAATACATCTTTTTGAAATAAGCCACAAATCTCAAAAGCTTGAATGCACGATACATCTTTTTGAATAATCCACAAATCTCAAAAGCTTGAATGGACAATACATCTTTTTGAAATAAGCCACAGATCCCAAAAGCTTGAATGGACAATACATCTTTTTGAATTATTTTTTTTTTTATCTAGAATAGTATTTTCTTCAACTATAAATGCTCATACCAAATCAACTTCCAAATCATTCAACTAATATATGATTAAATAAATGCTTAATTTTATTAAATTAGTATAATTTTCAAAGTAATTATTATTTAATAAAAATATAATTCCCAATATTTAATTAATAATACAAAAATAATGAGTGAAATAAATGAATTGTTGATTATTACCATAAAAGAAAAAGAAAGAGAATATTCTAAAGAATATTCTACTAAGTGAAATAAATTAATTGTTGATTATTACCATAAAAGAAAGAGAAAGAGAATATTATAAAGAATATTTAATAATATCATTCCCAATATTAATTAATATATATACAAAAATAATGAGTGAAATAAATTAATTGTTGATTATTACCATAAAAGTAATTATTATTTAATAAAAATATTATTCCTAATATTTAATTAATTTAAAAAAAATAATAAGTGAAATAAATTAATTGTTTATTATTACCATAAAAGAAAGAGAAAGGGAATATTCTAAGGAATATATATATATATATATATACACGTTTCATGATGAAAATAAGAGAATGGTTTTATAGAAAGTGTATTCTAAAAACAGGTTTTGCAGGTTTTATGGATTTTCATGTGACACGTCTCGGTCACCTGAGTCTAACGGGAGTGCCTGGATTCCATGGGATAAGGAGGGTCAGGATGGGTTGCGTCATGGGTATGTTGTTTGCTCCGACACGACAAGATGCGCTACCCACTCTAGATGTTGTCATGGGTATGTTGTTTAATTGTAAACCTCGCGTTATTATTCTGATGCACTAAGGTATGAAATTTACCATTTCAGGTAATTTTCTTTTTTTTGAGTGGAAGGGTAAAATTGTCAATTTACATGTATTTTGAGATGTGGCCATTATAAATTGTAAGGGGTGATGTCATTGAAGAGAAATGAGGGTAGGTAGAATGGTCATAAAGTTGATTGATATGGTTAAATGGCGTAAACGGTAACCAAGGGTATAATGGTCTTTTTATACAAATCCAAATGATTTAAGTATCCATAAAAGCCACTAATCGAAGCATTTTTACTCTCAAATTTTCATAGGATTCCAAGTTAATTTTTAAAGGAGATCACCATTCACACTTTAAGAGCTTCAATTTCAGGGTTTAAGGTGAGTTTCAAAACCATAGTTGTTTTGATCTTTTAGTTAAAAGAGAAATTCATAAGTGGTTATATGTACAAGGTAGAAAGGGTGAACCTTTGGAGCTAAGGAGGAGTGTCTTTGTGCTTTGAATACTAAGGTAAGGAAAAACTCTCCCTTATGACTACAGTTGATAACACCTAGGGTTTATGAAACTATATTTTTTGACTTGTACAATGAACTTATTATAGTTTATAAATTAAATTAAAAAAATATTTTTAAACTACAGGTTTATTATTTAAATAGGATTTTAAAATAAAATTCTTTCCTAGGCATGCGTTTTCTAGGTTCTCAATGGCCAAGGAATACTTAGGAAATACCCGGCTAGGGAGGGGTTTTACAGTTGGTATCAGAGCGCGATTTTGGGTGTTCAAAATGATGTTTTGATTGAATTGTTATAGTTATTTTATATTTAATTGATGTTGGTAATGGTGTTTGTAAGTAATGGAAGTATCATTCCTTACACGTCCCCAAGATACTCTTTCCAGTCGATTGCTCTAAGTATTTTCTTTACTTGCTTAGTGAATTGAATTAGCTAACATTGATTGAAATTTGTGTGAGTAAAGGGTATGGCTACGAGGTGTTCACGAAAGGTTAATAGGAGGGGCGAGGAGAATGTCAATGAAGAGGGCATTAGTAAGCCAGTAGCACCGACTATCAATGCGCCCCCTAATAGTAGACCACCTACATCTACCAAAAATGATTCTGTTTTGGATGAGGCTGCAATCAATAGGATGATTTAGGCAGCCATTACTGAGGCCTTTAGGAGGTTATCCCGAAGATTATAAGTAACCAAGTGAACACAAATCCCTCAGCTCCAATAGTTCAACCTCAGCTCCAAATACCAGTTCCACCTCCAGTAACCAGACTAGTTATGCCGATGGGTGCTACACCTTCGGACAAGTGGAACCAATCTATAATCTTTCTAAAAACCACCAACCTCCGGAGTTCAGTGGTTCAAATGATCGGGCCGTGACAGAGGAGTGGTTAGAGACTATTGAACGGGCAATGGCCTTGTTTCCCATGAGTGCCCAGGAAAAAGTCTGCTATTCTTCCTATTTGTTGAGAGGAGATATGGTGGAAGCTAATGGAGCATACCTATGTGACGAGTACTCTTTCTTGGAATGAATTCAAAAGGCTATTTGAAGCAGAATACTAGTCAGTGGACATGTTATCCGTGAAGACTCAAGAGTTCACGGAATTGAAGCAGGGTAATATGATTGTTAGAGAGTATGCTACAATGTTTAACTCCTTAGCCCATTTTTCTCCTACTATGGTGAGTACTCAATAGTGTCGGTTAGAGAGATTTGTTAATTGATTACACCAAAAAATTGCCTAGATTGTTATAGCGGGTGGTCAGCCTCCCCAGACTTATAGTAAGGCTTGGGAACGGGCATTAAGAGCAGAGATTTATGTGAATAAGGAGAGGTGGATGAAGAACCCCAAGTTGGTGATTGGTAGTTCTAGTTCGGGCTAGACAGCAGCTCAGAAAGTTGAAGTAGGGAATTCCACTCAAGTCTCAAAGAACAAAGGCAAAAGAAAGTTTCAGCAAGGATTTCAAAAGAAGGGTGGCAAGAATAAGAGGACTCTAAAGCAACAACAGAGAAGAAGTAATCTTCCCCATTGTCAAAAATGTGGGAGGCAGCATAAAGGGAATTGTCTAATAAGGACTAATGTGTGTTTCAAATGTAAACAATCGAGACACATTGTAAAGGACTGTAAAGTTACTTAGGCTACTTCCCTTCAGACTATTGGAGGTTCGACTGTAAACAACCAGGACACATGGCAAAGGACTGTAAATTAATTGTTGATTATTACCATAAAAGAAAGAGAGAGAATAGTTAATAAAAATATCATTCCCAATATTTAATTAATATATACAAAAATAATGAGTGAAATAAATTAATTGTTGATTATTGCAAGAAAAGTAATTATTACCATAAAAGTAATTATTATTTAATAAAAATATCATTCCCAATATTTAACTAATATATACAAAAATAATAAGTGAAATAAATTAATTGTTGATTATTGTCATAAATGAAATTATTACCATAAAAGAAAGAGAAAGAGAATATTCTAAGGAATGTATATATATATTTTATGTGTATACGTTTCATGATGAAAATAAGAGAATGGTTTTATAGAAAATGTATTCTAAAAACAGATTTTGCAGGTTTTACGCACGTGGCACGTCTCGGTCACCTGAGTCTAACGGAAGCGCCTGGATTCCATGGGATAAGGAGGGTTAGGATGGGTTGTGTCAACAATAACAGTTTCCTGCAGCAAGTGAATCAAGTAATTTACAATAGTTGTTTTCCGTGTATGTGAACGGGCATCTCCTGATTATTTCTTTTGTTTTTTTCTCCTGTTTCTCTAGATGGATCGTCTACAGGAATTAGGCAGCATCCACGACCCTCTGACCGTGCAGTGCCAAAACATTTGCTTATTATGAACTAAAGGAGGCTGCAAATAATTTCTCCAAAGACAAAGTACTTGGTGAAGGTGCTTTTGGCATTGTCTATAAAGGAGTCCTTCGAGATGGGAACTTGTTTCTATAAAAAAGCAAAGAGCTGAATGGCGATTGGAGGAGCAAGAATTTTGGAAAGAGATAGAAATAATTAGTGGTATCCACCACGAATATCTTGTACATCTTGTCGGATAGTGTATTCGAGAGACTAAGAGAATGCTTGGGTATGAGTTCGTTTCAAACAAAATCCTGCACTTCCATTTACATAGTATGTCCTTCTGTGATGAGATGTCACTTATGGTTAAAAAATTAAAGTTAGAGAAATTGGTGATTAATATTTCTGAATTCATTCGCTTATGAATAATAATCGTAAATATTATATGGGAATTACTGGATTTATTAATGTGGATCTAGAAAATGTCACAGAATTTTGTGCATTTTTAAGTGTGACCATTTTGGTTCAATGTGATCTGGCCATGGGCCTAATATATGTTTCGTTATAACTCTTTATAATCGAAACTTCCACTGATTATGGTAGATGTCTAGCAGTGTTCCATAACCCCTAAACCATAATGAAGTCTAAACTCCAATGAACCATTTATAATCGTATGTATCGTGTAGTAAAATCCCTTCGTCATCTAATCCCAATTAAGAATAGCTCATGGTATGTCAAAACCCTTAACTTAATCTTTAATCTAATTGTCAATCGATACAATGGAACTCGTCAACATGAAACTACTTTCATCTAACATTAATTATACTCTGGCGAAAGATTTCCCTTATCCGAAGTTTATTGACATTCGTCTGGGAACTCAAGATTGGACTATTTTGAGTTAATGGATCCCGTCTTGACCATACTTGTCCTCGCAAATGAATAACATATGAACAAACTGGCTTATTACAATAGTGTTTTACAGCAAAAATCACACCAATTTGGTGTGCAATGGGTTGAAGATGATCTAAGTGTGCCTCTTTTCTAAATTAAAAAAAAATTCAAAAATAATTTCAGGATATTTTTTTAAATGTAAAATTGGGAGGTCTGGCCATTTAAATAACGATTAAATCCCTACACCTCCATCGTCTAGAATTCCACCGCTACAGCGACAATACAAAGAAATGACTAACCTCGTGTTCATAATTTAAAAGAATTTACACATGATTTTTTCCGGCCATCTCCGCCACCTCCACTACTGGCACAACTTCCTGTTGTCGCCATCTCCTCCCATCAAGTATACTGTTTCGACGCCTCCGCGATCTAAATGCGGGCGACGGGAACTCCAAAGAACGGATCGACTCAAGCGGGTTTGCTCCAGTATCGTTGGCTAGTTGCCTGCCGCCGGGCAAGTCGGTGGTAGGGGTTGTGATAAGCCACAAATCTCAAAAGCTTGAATGTGCAATATATCTTTTTGAATAATCCAAAAATCTAAAAAGCTTGAATGGACAATACATCTTTTTGAATAATCCAAAAATCTAAAAAGCTTGAATGGACAATACATCTTTTTGAATAATCCAAAAATCTAAAAAGCTTGAATGGACAATATATCTTTTTGAATAAGCCACAAATCTCAAAAGCTTGAATTGACAATACATCTTTTTGAAATAAGCCATAAATCTCAAAAGTTTGAATTGACAATACATCTTTTTGAAATAAGCCACAAATCTCGAAAGCTTGAATGCACGATACATCTTTTTGAATAATCCACAAATCTCAAAAGCTTGAATGGACAGTACATCTTTTTTAAATAAGCCACCGATCTCAAAAGCTTGAATGGATAATACATCTTTTTGAATTATTATTTTTTAGTCTAGAATAGTATTTTCTTCAACTATAAAAGCTCATACCAAATCAACTTCCAAATCATTCAACTAATATATGATTAAATAAATGCTTAATTTTATTAAATTAGTATAATTTTCAAAGTAATTATTATTTAATAAAAATATAATTCCCAATATTTAATTAATATATACAAAAATAATGAGTGAAATAAATGAATTGTTGATTATTGCCATAAAAGAAAAAGAAAGAGAATATGCTAAAGAATATTCTACTTAGTGAAATAAATTAATTGTTGATTATTACCATAAAAGAAAGAGAGAGAGAATATTCTAAAGAATATTTCATAAAAATATTATTCCTAATATATTTAATTAATATATACAAAAATAATGAGTGAAATAAATTAATTGTTGATTATTACCATAAGAGAAATTATTACCATAAAAATAATTATTATTTAATAAAAATATCATTCCTAATATTTAATTAATGTATGCAAAAATAATAAGTGAAATAAATTAATTGTTGATTATTTTCATAAAAGAAATTATTACCATAGATGAAAGAGAAAGAGAATATTCTAAGGAATATATATTGGAGGAGCGAGGAGAATGTCAATGAGTAAAGGGTATGGCTACGATGCGTTTACCAAAGGTTAATAGGAGGGCCGAGGAGAATGTCAATGAAGAGGGCACTAGTGAGCCAGTAGCATCGACTATCAATGCGCCCCCTAATAGTGGACCACCTACGTCTACCCAAAATGCTTTTGTTTTGGATGAGGCTGCAATCAACAAGATGATTTAGGCAGCCATTACTAAGGCCTTTAGGAGGAATGTGAAAGGGAAAGGACATGAGGATGTCTTTGCCGCCTTCACCAGCAGGGCCAATAAGAGGCCTAAAAAGCAACCAAAGAAAGTTCCAAAAGTTGGACCCAAGAATAAGAGCTTCAAAAAACCAGTGGTGAAAGTAGAGAAGGCCAATGCAAAGGAAAATGTTTCCTCTGTGGAAAAGATGGACTTTGGAAGAGGAAGCGTCCTCAATACTGAGCAGTCGAGGAAAGGCAAAGGAAAACCAGGTACGAACCAATGTCTTATGATTGAATATGAATTAAGTGTTAATTCAGATAGTTATTCCTATCCCTGAGAGTATAAGTAACAAAGTGAATTAACACTTAGACTCTCCAGGATAAGAATGACTATTTGAATTAAAACTTAATTCATATTCAATCATAAGACATTGGTTCGTACTGCCTTTCCTTCGCCTTTCCTCTGCTCGTATATGACGATTTCTCTTCCAATGTCCATCTTCTCCACAATGGAAACATTTTCCCTTGGAATTGGCCTTCTCTGCCTTCTCCGTTGGCTTTTTGAAGCTCTTATTCTTGGGTCCAAATTTTTGACCTTTCTTTGGTTGCTTTATGGGCATTTTATTGGCCCTGCTAGTGAAGGTGGCAAAGACATCCTCATGTCCTTTCCCTTCCACATTCCCCCTAAAGGCCTTAGTAATGGCTGCCTGAATCATCTTGTTGATTGCGACCTCATCCCAAAACTAAGCATTTTGGGAGTGAGTGGTCATCCACTATTAAGCGTGCATTGATAGTCGGTGCTACTGGCTCACTAGTGCCCTCTTCATTGACATTCTCCTCGCCCCTCCTATTAACCTTTCATGAACGCATCGTAGCCATACCCTTTACTCATTGACATTCTCCTCGCCCTTCCTATATATATATATATATTCCTTAGAATATTTTCTTCTATATATATATATTCCTTAGAATATTTTCTTTATCTTTCTTTTATGGTAATAATTTCTTTTATGGTAATAATCAAAAGTTAATTTATTTCACTTATTATTTTTGAATATATTAATTAAATAATAGGAATGATATTTTTATTAAATAATAATTACTTTTATGGTAATAATTTCTTTTGCGGTAATAATCAACAATTAATTTATTTCACTCATTATTTTTGTATATATTAATTAAATATTGGGAATGATATTTTTATTAAATATTCTTTAGAATATTCTCTTTCTCTTTCTTTTATGGTAATAATCAACAATTAATTTATTTCAATCAGTAGAATATTCTTTAGAATATTCTCTTTCTTTTTCTTTTATGGTAATAATCAACAATTCATTTATTAATTAAATATTGGGAATTATATTTTTATTAAATAATAATTACTTTGAAAATTATACTAATTTAATAAAATTAAGCATTTATTTAATCATATATTAGTTGAATGATTTGGTATGAACTTTTATAGTTGAAGAAAATACTATTCTAGATAAAAAAATAATAATTCAAAAAGTAGTATCTTGGGGACGCGTAAATAATAAACCTGTAGTTTAAAAATATATATTTTTTAATTTAATTTCTAAACTATAATAAGTTTATTGTACAAGTCAAAAAATATAGTTTCATAAACCCCAGGTGTTATCAATTTTAGTCATAAGTGAGATTTTTTCCTTACATAAGTGAGATTTTTTCCTTACCTTAGTATTCAAAGTACAAAGACACTCCTCCTTAGCTCCAAAGGTTCACCCTTTCTACCTTATACATATAACCACTTATGAATTTCTCCTTTAACTAAAAGATCAGGACAATTAGGGTTTTGAAACTCACATTAAACCCTAAAATTGAAGTTCTTTAAGTGTGGATGGTGATCTCCTTTGAAAATCAACTTGAAACCCTATGAAAATTTGAGAATAAAAATGCTTGGATTAGTGGCTTTTATGGATACTTAAATCATATGGATTTGTATAAAAAGACCATTATACCCTTGGTTATCGTTTATGCCATTTAACCATATCAATCAACTTTATGACCATTCTACCCTCATTTCTCTTCAATGACATCACCCCTTACACTTTATAATGGCCACATCTCAAAATACATGTAAATTGACCATTTTACCCTCCCATTAAAAAAAAAAAAAAAAAAAAAAAAAAATTACTTGAAAAGGTAAATTTCACACCTTAGGGCATCAGAATAATAACGCGGGGTTTATAGTTAAACAACATACCCATGACAACATCTAGAGTGGCTAGCGCATCTTGTCGTGTCGGAGCAAACAACATACCCATGACACAACCCATCCTGACCCTCCTTATCCCATGGAATCCAAGCGCTCCCGTTAGACTCAGGTGACCGAGACGTGTCACGTGCGTAAAACCTACAAAATCTGTTTTTAGAATACATTTTCTATAAAACCATTCTCTTATTTTCAGCATGAAATGTGTATATATATATATATTCCTTAGTATTTTCTCTTTCTTTTATGGTAATAATTTCTTTTTTGGTAATAATCAACAATTAATTTGTTTCACTTACTATTTTTGTATATATTAATTAAATATTAGGAATGATATTTTTACTAAACAATAATTACTTTTATGGTAATAATCAACAATTAATTTATTTCACTCATTATTTTTGTATATATTAATTAAATATTGGGACATGATATTTTTATTAAATATTCTTTAGAATATTCTCTTTCTGTTTCTTTTATGGTAATTATTTCTTTTATGGTAATAATAAACAATTAATTTATTTCACTCAATAGAATATTTTCTTTCTTTTTCTTTTATGGTGATAATTTCTTTTATGGTAATAATCAACAATTAATTTATTTCGCTCATTATTTTTGTATATTTTAATTAAATATTGGGAATTATATTTTTATTAAATAATAATTACTTTGAAAATTATACTTATTTAATAAAATTAAACATTTATTTAATCATCTATGAGTTGAATGATTTGGAAGTTGATTTGGTATGAGCTTTTATAGTTGAAGAAAATACTATTCTAGATAAAAAATAATAATTCAAGAAGATGTGTTGTCCATTCAAGCTTTTGAGATCTGTGACTTATTTCAAAAAGATGTATTGTCCATTCAAGCTTTTGAGATTTATGGATTATTCAAAAAGATGTATCGTGCATTCAAGCTTTTGAGATTTGTGGCTTATTTTAAAAAGATGTATTATCAATTCAAACTTTTGAGATTTGTGGCTCATTTCAAAAAGATGTATTGTCCATTCAAGTTTTTGAGATTTGTGGCTTATTCAAAAAGATATATTGTCCATTCAAACTTTTTAGATTTGTGGATTATTCAAAAAGATGTATTGTCCATTCAAGCTTTTGAGATTTGTGGATTATTCACAAAGATGTATTGTTCATTCAAGCTTTAGAGATTTGCGGCTTATCACAACCCCTACCATCAACTTGCTGCGGCAGGCGGAGACAGCGGGCAGCATCTTGGGAGACCCGCTTTGAGTCGATCCGTTCTTTGGAGTTCCCGCCACTCGCATTTATATTGCGGAGGCCTTCAAAACAATACACTTGATGGGAGGGGATGACGGCAGCAGGAAGCTGTGCTGGTAGTGGAGGTGGCGGAGATGGCCGGAAGAAATCATGTGTAAATTCTTTTAAATTATGAACACGAGGTTAGTCATTTCTTCGTATGGTCGCTGTAGTGGTAGAATTTTGGATGATGTAGGTGTAGGGATTTAATTGTTATTTAAATGACCAGACCTTCCAATTTTACATTTATAAAAATATCCTGAAATTATTTTTGAATTATTTTTTATTTTGAAAAGAGGCACACTTAGATCATCTTCAACCACTGCACCAAATTGGTGCAAGTTTCACACCAAATTGGTGCGATTTTTGCTGTAAAACACTATTGTATGATAATAATCAACATTTAATTTATTTCACTCATTAGAATATTCTTTAAAATATTTTTTCGAATAGTCTCTTTCTTTTTCTTTTATGGTATAATTTCTTTTATGGTAATAATCAACAATTAATTTATTTCACTCATTATTTTTGTATATATTAATTAAATATTGGGAATGTTATTTTTATTAAATAATAATTACTTTTATGGTAATAATCAAAAATTAATTTATTTCACTCATTATTTTTGTATATATTAATTAAATATTGGGAATGATATTTTTATTAAATATTCTTTAAAATATTCTATTTCTATTTCTTTTTCTTTTATGGTAATAATCAACGGTTAATTTATTTCACTCATTAGAATATTCTATAAAATATTCTTTAGAATATTCTCTTTCTTTTTCTTTTATGGTAATAATCAACAATTAATTTATCTCACTCATTATTTTTGTATATATTAATTAAATATTGGGATTGATAGTTTTATTAAATAATTCTTACTTTGAAAATTATACTAATTTAATAAAATTAAGCATTTATTTAATCAAGTATTTGTTGAATGATTTGGTTGTTGATTTGGTATGAGCTTTTATAGTTGAAAAAATACTATTCTAGAAAAAAAAAATAATTTAAAAATATGTATTGTCCATTCAAGCTTTTGAGATTTGTTAATTATTCAAAAAGATGTATTCTCCATTCAAGCTTTTGAGATTTGTGACTTATTTCAAAAAGATGTATTGTCAATTCAAACTTTTTAGATTTGTGGCTTATTTCAAAAAGATGTATTGTCCATTCAAGCTTTTGAGATTTGTGGCTTATTCAAAAAGATGTATTGTCCATTCAAGCTTTTGAGATTTGTGGATTATTCAAAAAGATGTATTGTCCATTAAAGCTTTTGAGATTTGTGGCTTATTCAAAAAGATGTATTATCTATTCAAGCTTTTTAGATTTGTAGCTTATTTTAAAAGATATATTGTTCATTCAAGCTCAAAAAGATGTATTGTCCATTCAAGCTTTCAATTCAACCTTATGTTATAAAAGAACATACAACACATTAGTTTTCATCACATCTCTTCCATTTTCTCTGAGAAAAAAAATCATATATCTTCTTCATTTGTGTTACAAAATGACTACACAATGAAGTTCTTCGTACACAAATGAAGAAGACATGCATCTATGTCATATTTATCTTGATGTTTCTCAAAACTCGATTTTAGGTATAAACCAATCTAGTGATCAATTGTGGTCTCGAGTTGAGCTTGACTACAATAGTTCCAAACTCATGTTTCTTACTCAGGTTCAAAACAAAAGATCTTTACATTGTCGAATGCATTTGATCTTTAGATCTATTGGCAAAGTGAGGGGATGCGTACATCAAATTGAAAAAACGAATCCAAGTGGTGCTTCTGAGCAAGATATTGTGAGTATTTGTTACATTTAATTAATTTTTTTTAACTAATTGATTTTAACGTTATATGTACATTGTTTTGTAGATGATTCAAGCCAAAATGTTACTATCACAAGATAAAAGTTACAAGAAAGGTTTCAGATTTGATCATGTGTGGTCTATACTTAAGGATATTGAAAAATTTATAGATAATGTTAACGCTGTAGAAGTATTTCAAAGGCAAACCGGTAGGTTTGTATCACAAGAATCAGAGACTCCCACTTGAAAGTCCTCCCAATCGGTGCCTTGTGACATGTCATCGAACTCTCTAAACATAAATGATGAAAATATTGGGGGTAGTTCAGCTCAACGACCCATTGGGGTGAAGAAAGCAAAATTTAAAAGGAAAAATGATAAAGAAGTTTTAAACAATTTTGAAACTATTCAAGGAGAAAATTGACAGCTCACTGCTATTTTCAATTAGGGCAACTCAGCTAGGGCACAAAATTATGAAATCCAAATGAAAAAATTTGCTTTGGCAGAATATCGAGAAGATAATAAATTTTTATTCAAGGACTTGAAATCCATAACCGATCCAAGCCTGCGTGAGTTTTTTCCGAAATGAGCAATCAAGAATTATGCAAAAAAGAGCTCAACAACAAGGTCAAGGACCTCAAAATAATTTCCAATATTTTGATGGTCTTTTAGGATTCAGAACTAATCTACCGAAATACTTTAGTTATTTTAGTTTATGTTGTATTTTCTTTTAATTTTAGTGTTTTTAAATTAGTGTTAATTTTTATTTTGAGTTATTGTAGTTTAATATTTGCATTGAATAAAGTTTTGTTTTTAATTTTTCATCATTTTTTGAATTATATAATTATTATAAATATTAATATGAATAATAATCAAATTACCTTAAATACAAATAACAAAAAAAAAAAAAAATTGTATGAACAGTACCATGCCAATTTGGTGTGGATGAACAATGCTACACCAAATTTGGCATGGCGCTGTTCAACCGCGCCAAATTGGTGTGGTAAATGGCACTGCATTAGACCAGCAGTTTCACGCTTTTTTGGTGTTTTTCAGACCAAAATAGCATGGGTTGGAGATGCCCTTAGGATTCATTAAACATGTAAAACGGGTTAAACTTATAAGATTTAAATTTTGAAATTTCAAAACGTGCCCCCACCCTTCAAAATCGCTTAATCGAGCCACATACCCAAAAAAGACTGCCAAACACATTTCGTTTCTCTGCGATTTTTGGCAACAACAGTGCCATAATTCTGACAAATATTCGATCCTAAAACTTCCTTACACAAAACCATGGCTGCTATTCATAAAGAAGAGGAAAACCTAACCCCACTCCGAATCTTAGACTCCGACGGCGCCAACAATTCAAAAGTTGTCGAAGAAGATGCTCTGGTGGATTATCCAATGAGAAGATCAGATCATCGAAGAATTCCCTACGCAAGTAATGTTAATTGGGCAATAACATTGCATAGTAGACATGCTAAATGTCTCTAATGAATATCATGTGATGGTATTAGTGTGAGTGATTATAAGAGGTATGTCAGTAAGACATTAGCATGGAAAAATGGTTAGTGAACTATTTATCGAAAATGATAGATTATGATGAATTACATGGACGTGGTCAATGATGCATCATAGGATCGTGCTAGTGTACCATTGATCCTTAGACCTGAGACATCACGGTTGAATTCAACATAGGATGCATATAGTTCATATGGAGTATAAGCACGAGACTAGTCACGTCTTGTGTAATAAGCCAGTTTGTTCAAATGTTATTCATGTGCAAGGACAAGTGATGGTCACGATGAGATCCGTTAACTAAAAATAGTTCAATCTCGTGTTCCCAGACGAATGTCAATAAACATTGGAAAAGGGAAATCTCTGGCTAGAGTATAATAAATGTCAGATAAAAGGTAGTTTCATGTTGACGAGTTCCATTGTATCGATTGACAATTCGATTAAAGATTAAATTAAGGGTTTTAACATACCATGAACCATTCCTAATCGGGATTAGATGACAAAGGGATTTTACTACACAATAAGTACGATCAGAAATGGTCACTACAACATTATGCATTTCTAGCCATGATGTTCATTGTAGGTAAAAGTATGAATTTGCATAGCCAAATGGTTTAGCTACGAATGCAATGTTTTGTAGTTTATCGTAGCTAGAAGTGGCGTAGCTAAAAGTTAGCCATATAACTTTTTACTTGCGTAGCTAACAATTTATATTTTTTGCTATGGATGAGATTAATATGTAACTAAAAACTTATATGTTTTGGCCATTTATAGCTATGTTTGCATTTTAGCTACACAAATATAAATTTGTAACTAAAACTTGAAAATTTTTGCTACAAAATTAATGTCCATGGCAAATATATTAACATTTTAGCTACGTAACTACTAAATTCGTAACTAAATAAAAAGATTATTTGCTACATATATAATGAGTTTGTAGCTAAATATTAAATTATTTGCTAATAACATATAGAAATCATATCTATATAATAACACTAACACTAATATAATAACATGATATTATAATAATAACACAAACACTAACACCCAAAAACGAAAAAGGAAGAACTGTGGGCAATGGCTTAATATAATAATATGATATTGATATTAAATAATGAATTAATATAATAATATGATATTAATATAAAACCAATTCATTATTTAATATCACAATTAACTTAGAATAAGAGTATAAAATAAAGTGGTTGAGTATTATAATCTTCATGTTGGCCAAATAGCAAATACAATTACAGCATAAATTGGCTATATTTGGTTATGAATGTCTTAAAGTATTAATTAAAGTTGCAAAGAACCCACATGAAAGTGATAAAACCAGCAGCAAACTAATAAACATATTTGCTATCAATATTTAAATGTTTAAAACCAAACCAAATTGATAACAAAAAATAACTAAATAATCTAAATAAAGTAAAACAAATCAAATTAAACTTACTAGTGCTTTAAAAAGACCCAAGGAAGTTAGCAGCACTGGGTCTTCTTCAAACAATTGAGAGTACGTTATGATATTCTTAAACCCACTCCTAACTGAAACAAAAACAAAGGAACAAAAACAAAATTAGAAGTAAGACTCCAAAAACAAACAATTGGGAGTATTGTTATGTTAGGGTTCAAGGAATTAGAGATAAAGTTTTGTGATAAGAAGGGAAACAAGAAAAACTTAATTTCACTTACTTGATTAACCAAAACCGTGTGATTTTCTTGGAACGAAGTCCTATTTAGGAATTTCATTTTGAAGAAGCAAGTGTCATGACTGGAGAAGACAAATACCACAAAAAAAAAAAAAAAAAAAAATTCGTATTTTAGAAAAGCAAATAGATAACACTTTATAGTTCATATTAAGCCATTCATCTTATCACCTAATATTAAAGAAGCAATTGAACCCAAAACCAGAAGTCTAACCACTCGAATGAGAAACAACGGGCGTACAAAGTTGAAGATTGACAGGTAGGAAGTGAATCAGCGACCTTTGGCGTCCGGGAGACTCAGAGATTGGCACCAGAGATTTGATTTCGACGAGCGGCGACCTTCAATTTTTTTTCCCTTCTTCCCCAATTCGTGAAATTACAAACCCCAGATTCAGATTTTTGTTTTATGTATTTTGACTTTTGATTTGTAAAAATAAAAATTACAGAAAACCCCCCATTTTTTAAGAATAATTTTTTTACCCCGGTTCCTAGCAGGGTATCATGCGTAGGTTCTAATTTCGGTTCTTGGTTGCTACACCATAGGAACAGGCACTGGAATCAACCGGTTCCACAAAATGGGAACTGAAACTTATCCTATGCGGGTCGGTTTTGGGTAGGAACCGAAATCGGTTTCTCGTGTACCTGTTGGTTCCGATTCAGTCTTGATTTCATGCTCACCCCTAGCAACAATGGACTTGACCTAATTAAATAATAATAAGGTCCATGGGCTTAAGCTATTTAAATAATAATAAGGTCCACCATAACTAAGGTTAAACAAAGTATCTTATTAATTAATCTTATAATTTATGATATATATAAATTATTTATTAAATTATTCACATTTAAAAGATAAATTACATAAATTATTATGAAGAAAATCAAATTATACATATTTAAGATAAATAATTTGAATTATAAATGATGAATAAGATAAATAATCTTTACATAGTGAGGTTTTTACACAAGCTAATCATGGTCTCATATGATTCAATTAAGTTCAATTTTTATAAGCAAACTTATATTCGTATTATAAATAATACGAAAAGATATTGTGAATTAAATCACAAGTGGTTTGAATCAATTGCAATTGATATCTTGAGAACAATTTATTAGATCACAAGGAGACGAAAGCCACTTAAATCATACCATTGCTAAGCTCCGTCATGAATTTTTATTTATTGTTCATAAAATGAACTTGCACATAAATCTCCAACTTAAACAATGAATTTTTTTTTAAAAAAAGGTAATTTTGATGTATTTTATATAATTTAATTTGTATCATATCTCCTATAATTTTAATTGTATTTCATATGATTTAATTTTTTTTTTTCTATTTTCTTGCATTTTTTATATATAATTAACAATAAACAAATGTTGTCATTCTCAAATATTAATAGTATTATTAACTCTATCATCATCATCATCACCTAAAACATACATACAAGTCCATATATATAAATATGTAACATTACCAATTTTTATATATCTCATACCTAAAATCATCTATATTTCATGAAGTGTTAGTTTTAAATCATCATAAAAAAACAAAAACCTTGAAGATCCTTTAAAATAAAATTTATTTTAAAAAAACCCACACTCTTATTGAAGAGTTCTTTTAAGTTGGCTATTGGTTGAACGTTCTAATTTACTATTGACCTTAGGTGTGATTAACACTATGACTATAACTATTTAATTCATAAGTAATAAAAATATAATTACTCACGGTATGAATTAGAATATCTATAGCTGCATACTATAAGAATTGTAGCAAATTAATTTTCACATTCTTTTTTTGCTACAAGTTCAAATAATTTATATATAATGCACACATACTAGCTATATATTTAAACTAGTAGCTAATAATGATACTATAATATTGTTACTGCCATGAAAATAAATTTTGTATAGCTAGATACCTTAATTAGCTACAAATTTCAATATTTTATAGCTAATGCACAAATAATAGCTATATAGTTAAACTCATAGCTAATAATGATACTATATGTCTTATACATAAAATGTTTAAAGCTAAATACATTAATTAGATACAAATTTCAATATTTTATAGCTAATGCACAAATAATAGCTATATTATTAAACTTGTAGCTAATAATGATACTATATGCCATGTAAATGAAATGTCTATAGCTAAATACATTAATTAGCTACAATGTTTTACCATAGCTAATACATTGTAGCTAAATAAATAGTTATTGCCACGGTTTTAATAAGTTAAAGCAAGTGATGAATATTAGCTTCGAGGGAGAAAATCTTATCACTAAAATTATTTCAATTAATTATAAATATTGACTTTTATTGTTGTAAATATGTATTTGTTAAAGTTTTCCTTTCTGTAGCTAATTTTCGTAGCTATATTTATATATTGTTGTAGTGGGTTCATTGGAGTTTACACTTCGTTGTAGTTTAGGGGTTATGGAACATTGCTAGACGTCTACCATAATCAGTGGGAATTTCGATTATAAAGAGCTATAACGAAACATATATTAGGCCCATGGCTAGATCACAGTAAACCAAAATGGTCACACTTAAAAATGCACAAAATGCTGTGACACTTCTAAATCCACATTAATAAATCTAGTAATTCCCATATAATATATACGATTATTATTCTGAAGCGAATGAATTCAGAAATATTAATCATCAATTTCTCTAATTTTAATTTTTTAACCATAAGTGACATCTAATACAGAAGGACATTCTATGTAAATGGAAGTGCAGGATTTTGTTTGAAACAAACTCATACACAAGAATTCTCTTAGTCTCCTAAATGCAGAATCTGACAAGATGTACAAGATATTCGTGGTGGATACCACTAATGATTTCTATGTCTTCCCAAAATTCTTGCTCCTCCAGTCTTCATTTAGCACTTTGCTTTTTTATTACAACAAGTTCCCATCTCGAAGGACTTCTTTATAGACAATGCCAAAAGCACCTTCACCAAGTACTTTGTCTTTGGAGAAATTGTTTTAAGTCCTAGACATGCTCACAAGTTCATGTCTGGGACTTAAAACATTCAAATATGTTTATGTATAATTGATTCACTTATGCTTGCTTTAGGTACATAACGATATGAAAATCAAAAGTTAATTCACAGGGAAGAAGAAATATTGATTAAATATGAAACGTTTATTGCAAGGAGAAATTTTTTTATTAAAAAATTTGGCTCTATAGGGAACACATAAATGAAAAGGGGAGAGGATAGTACATTTGAATTCGATATATTTTAGGAATTTAATCATTATATGCCAATAGCAGGTACACACAATCTACCTTGCCTAATTATATTAAAAGCTTCACGCTCAAAGTTAAACAACATTCCCATGACAACATCTAGAGTGGCTAGCACATCTTGTCGTGTCGGAGCAAACAACATAATCATGAAACAACCCATCCTAACCCTCCTTATCCCATGGAATCCGAGCACTCGTTAGACTCGGGTGGACCAGGGCGTGCCACGTGAAAATCCGTAAAACTGCAAAACATATTTTTAGAATATACTTTCTATAAAACCATTTTGTTATTTTCATCATGAAACGTATACACATAATATATATATATATATATATATATATATATATATATATATATATATATATATATATATATATATTCCTTAGAATATTCTCTTTCTCTTTCTTTTATGGTAATAATTTCATTTATGGCAATAGTCAACCATTAATTTATTTCACTTATTATTTTGTATATATTAATTAAATATTAGGAATGATATTTTTATTAAATAATAATTACTTTTATGGTAATAATCAACAATTAATTTATTTCACTCAGTAGAATATTCTCTTTCTTTTTCTTTTATAGTGATAATTTCGTTTATGGTAATAATCAACAATTCATTTATTTCACTCATTGTTTTTGTATTTATTGATTAAATATTGGGAATTATAATTCTATTAAATAATAATTACTTTGAAAATTACACTAATTTAATAAAATTAAGCATTTATTTAATCATATATTAGTCGAAAGATTTGGAAGTTGATTTGGTATGAGCTTTTATAGTTGAAGAATATACTATTCAAGATAAAAAATAATAATTTAAAAAGATATATTCTCCATTCAAGCTTTTCAGATTTGTGGCTTATTTCAAGAAGATGTACTGTCCATTTAAGCTTTTGAGATTTGTGGATTATTCAAAAAAATGTATCGTGCATTCAACTTTTGAGATTTGTGGATTATTCAAAAAGATGTATCGTGCATTCAAGCTTTTGAGATTTGTGGCTTATTTCAAAAAGATGTATTGTCAATTCAAACTTTTGAGATTTGTGGCTTATTTCAAAAAGATGTATTGTCCATTCAAGCTTTTGAGATTTGTGGCTTATTCAAAAAGATATATTGTCCATTCAAGCTTTTTAGATTTGTGGATTATTCAAAAAGATGTATTGTCCATTCAAGCTTTTGAGATTTGTGGATTATTCAAAAAGATGTATTGTCCATTCAAACTTTTGAGATTTGTGGATTATTCAAAAAGATGTATTGTCCATTCAAGCTTTAGAGATTTGTATCACAAGAATCAGATGCTCCCACTTCAAAGTCTCCCCAATCGGTGCCTTGTGACATGTTGTCAAATTCTCTAAACATAAATGATGAAAATATTGAGGGTAGGTCAGCTCAACAACCCATTGGGGTGAAGAAAGCAAAATTTAATAGGAAAAATGATAAAGAATTTTTAAACAGTTTTGAAACTATTCAAGAAGAAAATTGACAGCTCACTGCTATTTTCAATCGGGGCAACTCAGCTAGGGCACAAAATTATGAAATCCAAATGAAAAAATTGGCTTTGGCAAAATACAGAGAAGATAACAAAATTTTATTCAAGGATTTGAAATCCATAACCGATCCAAGCGTACGTGAGTTTTTTCAAAATGAGTGATCAAGAATTATGCAAAAAAGAGCTCAACAACAAGGTCAAGGACCTCAAAATAACTCTAGTTCTTTCCAATATTTTGATGATCTTACAGGATTTGGAACTAATCTATCGGAATACTTTCGTTATTTTAGTTTATGTTGTATTTTCTTTTAATTTTAGTGTTTTTAAATTAGTGTTAATTTTTATTTTGAGTTATTGTAGTTTAATATTTGCATTGAATAAAGTTTTTTTTTTAATTTTTCATCATTTTTTGAATTATATCATTATTATGAATTTATTATTATAAGTATTAATATGAATAATAATCAAATTAACTGAAATACAAATAACCAAAAAAAAAAAAATATGTATGAACAGTATCATGCCAATTTGGTGTGGATGAACAGTGCTGCACAAAACTTGGTGTGGCGCTGTCCAACCACACCAAGTTTGTGTAACAAATGGCATTGCATTGGAGAAGCAGTTTCACGCTATTTTGGTGTTTTTCAGACCAAAATAGCATGGGTTGGAGATGCCCTTAGGATTCATTAAACATGTAAAACGGGTTAAACTTATAAGATTTAAACATGTGGGTAAAATATAATTAACATTTGTTTAAATTTTGTTATTTGGAAACGAGGCTCCACCTTTAAAAATGCTTAATCGAGCCACATACCCAAAAAAGATTGACGAACAGATTTCGTTTCTCTGCGATTTTTGGCGACGACAGTGCCCTAATTTTGACAAATACTCTTTTTAATCTCTGTAGGTGACACGCAACAAGATAGGCAACAATAACAGTTTCCTGCAGCAAGTGAATCAAGTAATTTAAATTAGTTTTTTTCCGTGTATGTGAACGAGCATCTCCTGATTATTTCTTTTGTATTTTTTTTCTCCTGTCTCTCTAGATGGATCGTCTGCAGGAATTAGGCAGCATCCATGGCCCTCTGACCAGGCAGTGCCAAAACATTTACTTATTATGAACTAAAGGAGGCTGGAAATAATTTCTCCAATGACAAAGTACTTGGTGAAGGTGCTTTTGGCATTGTCTATAAAGGAGTCCTTCGAGATGGGAACCTGTTTCTATATAAAAGCAAAGACCTGAATGGAGATTGGAGGAGCAAGAATTTTGGAAAGAGATAGAAATAATTAGTGGTATCCACCACGAATATCTTGTACATCTTGTCGGATAGTGCATTCGAGAGACTAAGAGAATGCTTGTGTATGAGTTCGTTTCAAACAAAATCCTGCACTTCCATTTACATAGTATGTCCTTCTGTGATTAGATGTCACTTATGGTTAAAAAATTAAAATTAGAGAAATTGGTGATTAATATTTCTGAATTCATTCGCTTCTGAATAATAATCGTATGTATTATATGGGAATTACTGGATTTATTAATGTGGATTTAGAAAGTGTCACAGCATTTTGTGCATTTTTAAGTGTGACCATTTTGGTTCACTGTGATCTAGCCATGGGCCTAATATATGTTTCGTTATAACTCTTTATAATCGAAACTCCCACTGATTATGGTAGACATCTAGCAATGTTCCATAACCCCTAAACCATAATGAAGTGTAAACTCCCATGAACCATTTCTAATCGTATGTATCATGTAGTAAAATCCCTCCGTCATCTAATCCCAATTAAGAATGGTTCATGGTATGTCAAAACCGTTAACTTAATCTTTAATCGAATTGTCAATCGATACAATGGAACTCGTCAACATGAAACTTCATCTGGCATTCATTATACTCTGGCCAGAGATTTCCCTTTTCCAATGTTTATTGACATTTGTCTAGGAACTCGAGATTGTACTATTTTGAGTTAACGGATCCCATCTTGACCATCACTTGTCCTCGTACATGAATAACATATGGACAAACTGGCTTATTACACAAGATGTGACTAGTCTCGTCTTATACTCTATATGAACCATACGCATCCTATGTTGAATTCAACTGTAAAGTCTCAGGTCTAAGGATCAGTGGTACACTAGCACGATCCTGCGATGCATCATTGACCACGTCCATGTGATTTATCGTAATATGTCATTTTGGATAAATAGCTCACTTACCATTTATCCAGGCTAATGTCTTAGTGACACATCTCTTATATTCACCCACACTAATACCATCACATGATGTTCAATGGAGACATTTAACATGCCTACTATGCAATGTTATTGCCCAATTAACATTACCTGCGTAGGGAACTCTTCGATGATATGATCTTCTCATTGGATGATCCACTAGAGCGTCTTCTTCGAAAACTTTTGAATTGCTGGCGCCGTCGAAGTCTAGGATTCGGAGTAGGGTTAGGTTTTCCTCTTCTTCATGAGTATCAGCCATGGTTTTGTGTAAGGAAGCTTTAGGCTCGAATATTTGTCGGAATTAAGGCACTGTCGTCATCAAAAATTGCAGAGAAACGAAATGTGTTCATCAGTCTTTTTTGGGTATATGGCTCGATTAAGCAATTTTGAAGGGTGGGGGCTCGTTTTCAAATTTCAAAATTTAAACAAACGTTAATTATATTTTACCCACATGTGTTTAAATCTTATAAGTTTAACCTGTTTTACATGTTTAATGAATCCTAAGGGCATCTCCAACCCATGCTATTTTGGTGTGGAAAACACCAAAAAAGCGTGAAACTGTTGCTCCAATGCAGCGCCATTTGCTACACCAATTTGGTGCAGCTGAACAGCGCGACGCCAAATTTGGTGTGGATGGTGTAGCACTGTTCATCCACACCAAATTGGCGTGGTACTGTTCATACATATTTTTTTTAAATTTTGTATTTAAGTTAATTTGATTATTTTTCATATTAATATTTATAATAATAAATTCATAATAATGATATAATTCAAAAAATGATGAAAAATTAAAAACAAAACTTTATTCAATGCAAATATTAAACTACAATAACTCAAAATAAAAATTAACACTAATTTAAAGCCACTAAAATTAAAAAAAAAAAAAACAACATAAACTAAAATAACTAAAGTGGTCTGGTAGATTAGTTTCGAATCCTGTAAGATCATCAAAATATTGGAAAGAATTAGAGTTATTTTGAGGTCCTTGGCCTTGTTGTTGGGCTTTTTTTTGCATAATTCTTGATTGCTCATTTTGAAAAAATTCACTTACGCTTGGTTCGGTTATGGATTTCAAATCCTTGAATAAAAATTTGTTATCTTCTCAATATTCTGCCAAAGCAAATTTTTTCATTTGGATTTCATAATTTTGTGCCCTAGTTGAGTTGCCCCGATTGAAAGTAGCAGTGAGCTGTCAATTTTCTTCTTGAATAGTTTCAAAACTGTTTAAAACTTCTTTATCATTTTTCCTTTTAAATTTTGCTTTCTTCACCCCAATGGGTCGTTGAGCTGAACTACACCCAATATTTTCATCATTTATGTTTAGAGAATTTGACGACATGTCACAAGGCATAGATACATGATCAAATCTGAAACCTTTCTTGTAACTTTTATCTTGTGCTTGTAGCATTTTGGCTTTAATCATCTACAAGACAATGTACATATAACGTTAAAATCAATTAGATAAAAAAAATTAATTAAATGTAACAAATACTCACAATATCTTGCTCAGAAGCACCACTTGGATTTGTTTTTTTCAATTTGATGTACGCATCCCCTCACTTTGCCAATAGATCTAAAGATCAGATGCAATTGACAATGTAAAGATCTTTTGTTTTGAACCTGAGTAAGAAACATGGGTTTGGAACTATTGTAGTCAAGCTCAACTCGAGACCAGAATTGATCACTAGATTGGTTTATGCCTAAAATCGGGTTTTGAGAAACATCAAGATAAATAAGACATAGACACATGTCTTCTTCATTTGTGTACGAGGAACTTCGTTATGTAGTCATTTTGTAACACAAATGAAGAAGATATATGATTTTTTTTCTAAGAGGAAATACAAGAGATGTGATGAAAACTAATGTGTTGTATGCTCTTTTATAACATAAGGTTGAATTGAAAGCTTGAATGGA
This sequence comes from Pistacia atlantica, assembly GCA_026229545.1. Classification (NCBI taxonomy): domain Eukaryota; kingdom Viridiplantae; phylum Streptophyta; class Magnoliopsida; order Sapindales; family Anacardiaceae; genus Pistacia; species Pistacia atlantica. The sequence goes on along the minus strand of CM047910.1, from coordinate 13,163,597 downwards.
CAACACATCCTTTTGAGCTTGAATGAACAATATATCTTTTGAAGTAAGCTACAAATATAAAAATCTTGAATGGACAATACATATTTTTGAATAAGCCACAAATTTCAAAAGCTTGAATGGACAATACATCTTTTTTTTGAATAATCCACAAATGTCAAAAGCTTGAATGGACAATACATCTTTTTGAATAATCCACAAATCTCAAAAGCTTGAATGGACAATACATCTTTTTGAATAAGCCACAAATCTCAAAAGCTTGAATGGACAATACATCTTTTTGAAATAAGCCACAAATCTAAAAAGTTTGAATTGACAATACATCTTTTTGAAATAAGTCACAAATCTCAAAAGCTTGAATGGAGAATACATCTTTTTGAATAATTAACAAATCTCAAAAGCTTGAATGGACAATACATATTTTTAAATTATTTTTTTTTTCTAGAATAGTATTTTTTCAACTATAAAAGCTCATACCAAATCAACAACCAAATCATTCAACAAATACTTGATTAAATAAATGCTTAATTTTATTAAATTAGTATAATTTTCAAAGTAAGAATTATTTAATAAAACTATCAATCCCAATATTTAATTAATATATGCAAAAATAATTAGTGAAATAAATGAATTGTTGATTATTACCATAAAAGAAAAAGAAAGAGAATATTCTACTGAGTGAAATAAATTAATTGTTGATTATTACCATAAAAGAAAGAGAAAGAGAATATTCTAAAGAATATTTAATAAAAATATCATTCCCAATATTTAATTAATATATACAAAAATAATGGGTGAAATAAGTTAATTGTTGATTATTACCATAAAAGAAAGAGAAAGAGAATATTCTAAGGAATATATATATATATATATATATATATATATTATGTGTATACGTTTCATGATGAAAATAAGAGAATGGTTTTATAGAAAGTGTATTCTAAAAACAGGTTTTGCAGGTTTTATGGATTTTCACGTGGCACGTCTCGGTCACCTGAGTCTAACGGGAGCGCTTTGATTCCATGGGATAAGGAGGGCCAGGACGGGTTGTGTCATGGGTATTTTGTTTGCTCCAACACGACAAGATGTGCTGGCCACTATAGATGTTGTCATGGGTATGTTGTTTAATTGTAAACCCCGCGTTATTATTCTGATGCCTTGGGGTATGAAATTTACCTTTTCAAGTAATTTTCTTTTTTTTTTTTAATGGGAGGGTAAAATGGACAATTTACATGTATTTTGAGATGTGGCCATTATAAAGTGTAAGGGGTGATGTCATTGAAGAGAAATGAGGGTAGAATGGTCATAAAGTTGATTGATATGGTTAAATGGCGTAAACGATAATCAAGGGTATAATGGTCTTTTTATACATATCCATATGATTTAAGTATCCAGAAAAGCCACTAATCCAAGCATTTTTACTCTCAAATTTTCATAGGATTTCAAGTTGATTTTCAAAGGACATCACCATTCACACTTTAAGAACTTCAATTTCAGGGTGTAAGGTGAGTTTCAAAACCATAGTTGCTTTGATCTTTTAGTTAAAAGAGAAATTCATAAGTGGTTATATGTATAAGGTAGAAAGGGTGAACCTTTGGAGCTAAGGAGGAGTGTCTTTGTGCTTTGAATACTAAGGTAAGGAAAAAAAAGTCTCTTATGACTACAATTGATAACACCTAGGGTTCATGAAACTATATTTTTTGACTTGTACGATGAACTTATTATAATTTATAAATTAAATTAAAAAAAATATTTTTAAACTACAGGTTTATTCTTTAAATAAGATTTTAAAATAAACTTCTTTCCTAGGCATGCATTTTCTAGGTTCTCAATGGCCAAGGGATACTTAGGAAATACCTGGCTAGGGAGGGGTTTTAAAGTTGGTTTCAAAGCGCGATTTTGGGTGTTCGAAATGATGTTTTGATTGAATTGTTATAGTTATTTTATATTTAATTGATGTTGGTAATGGTGTTTGTAAGTAATGGAAGTATCATTCCTTACGCGTCCCCAAGATACTCTTTCCAGCCGATTGCTCTAAGTATTTTTCTTTACTTGCTTAGTGAATTGAATTAGCTAACATTGATTGAAATTTGTGTGAGTAAAGGGTATGGCTACGAGGCGTTCACAAAAGGTTAATAGGAGGGGCGAGGAGAATGTCAATGAAGAGGGCACTAGTGAGCCAGTAGCCCCGACTATCAATGCCCCCCCAATAGTGGACCACCTACATCTACCCAAAATGCTTTTGGTTTGGATGAGGCTGCAATCAACATGATGATTTAGGCAGCCATTGCTGAGGCCTTTAGGAGGGTTATCCCAGAGAGTATAAGTAACCAATTGAACACAAATCCCTCAGCTCCAATAGTTCAGCCTCAGCTCCAAATGCCAGTTCTACCTACAGTAACCAGACTAGTTATGCCGATGGGTGCTACACTTCTAGACAAGTGGAACCAATGTATAATTTTCCTAAAAACTACCAACCTCCGGAGTTCAGTGGTTCAAATGATCCGGCCGTGACAGAGGAGTGGTTAGAGACTATTGAACGGGCAATGGCCTTGTTTCCCATGAGTGCCCAAGAAAAAGTCCGTTACTCTTCCTATTTGTTGAGAGGAGATATGGTGGAAGCTAATGGAGCATACCTATGTGACGAGTACTCTTTCTTGGAATGAATTCAAAAGGCTATTTGAAGCAGAATACCAGTCGGCGGACATGTTATCCGTGAAGACTTAAGAGTTCATGGAATTGAAGCAAGGTAATATGACTGTTAGAGAGTATGCTACAATGTTTAACTCCTTAGCCCGTTTTTCTCCTACTATGGTGAGTACTCAACAGTGTCGGTTAGAGAGATTTGTTAATGGATTGCACCCAAAAATTGCCTAGATTGTTATAGCAGGTGTTCAGCCTCCCCAGACTTATAGTGAGGGCTCGGAACGGGCATTAAGAGGAGAGATTTATGTGAATAAGGAGAGGCGGATGAAGAACCCCAAGTTGGTGATTGGTAGTTCTAGTTCGGGCTAGACAGCAATTCAAAAAGTTGAAGTAGGAAATTCCACTCAAGTCTCGGAGGACAAAGGTAAAAGAAAGTTTCAGCAAGGATTTCAAAAGAAGGGTGGCAAGAATAAGAGGACTCTACAGCAACAACAAAGAAGGAGTAATCTTCCCCATTGTCAAAAATGTGGGAGGCAGCATAAAAGGGAATTGTCTAATAGGGACCAATGTGTGTTTCAAATGTAAACAATCGGGACACATTGCAAAGGACTGTAAAGTTACTTAAGCTACTTCCCTTCAAACTGTTGGAGGTTCGACTGTAAACAACTGGGACACATGGCAAAGGACTGTAAATTAATTGTTGATTATTACCATAAAAGAAAGAGAAAGAGAATATTCTAAAGAATATTTAATAAAAATATCATTCCCAATATTTAATTAATATATACCAAAATAATGAGTGAATTATTGATTATTACCATAAAAGAAATTATTACCATAAAAGAAATTATTATTTAATAAAAATATCATTCCCAATATTTAACTAATATATACAAAAATAATAAGTGAAATAAATTAATTGTTGATTATTGCCATAAATGAAATTATTACCATAAAAGAAAGAGAAAGAGAACATTCTAAGGAATACACACACACACACACACACACACACACACACACACACACACACACACATATATATATATATATATATATTATGTGTATACGTTTCATGATGAAAATAAGAGAATGGTTTTATAGAAAGTGTATTTTAAAAACAGGTTTTGCAGGTTTTACGGATTTTCACATGGCACTTCTCGATCGCCTGAGTCTAACGGGAGAGCCTGGATTCCATGGGATAAGGAGGGTTAGGATGGGTTGTGTCATGCGTATGTTGTTTGCTCCGACATGACAAGATGCACTAGCCACTCTAGATGTTGTCATGGGTATGTTGTTTAACTTTGAGCATGAAACTTCTAACTTAATTAGGCAAGGCAGATTGGTTGTACCTACTATCGGCATATATTGATTAAATTCCTAAAATATATCGAATTCAGATGTACTATCCTCTCCTCTTTTCATTTATGTGTTCCCTATAGAGCCAAATTTTTTAATAAAAAATTTTCTCCTTGCAATAAACGTTTCATATTTAATCAATATTTCTTCTTCCCTGTGAATTAACTTTTGAGTTCATATCATTATATACCTTGAATGTTTTAAGTCCTAGACACGAACATGTGAGCTTATGAGAAACTAGACTTATGAACTCAGTTTAAATACTGTTTTTTAATCTCTCTAGGTGACACTCAACAGGGTCGGCAACAAAAAATTTCCAAGCAACAAGTAAGTGTTCAGATTTGATTTCCATATATATATGAATGGGCATCTCCTGATTATTTCTTTTGATTTGGTTTTTTCAAGCTTCACTTACGAACTCAATTTAAATACTCTTTTTTAATCTCTGTAGGTGACACACAACAAGGTATGCAACAATAACAGTTTCTTGCAGCAAGTGAATCAAGTAATTTACAATAGTTGTTTTCTGTGTATGTGAACGAGCATCTCCTAATTATTTCTTTTGTTTTTTCTCCTCCTGTCTCTCTGGATGGATCGTCTGCAGGAATTAGGCAGCATCCACAACCCTCTAACCGTGCAGTGCCAAAACATTTACTTATTATGAACTAAAGGAGGCTGCAAATAATTTCTCCAACGACAAAGTACTTGGTGAAGGTGCTTTTGGCATTGTCTGTAAATGAGTCCTTCGAGATGGGAACTTGTTTCTATAATAAAGCAAAGAGCTGAATGGAGACTGGAGGAGCAATAATTTTGGAAAGAGATAGAAATAATTAGCGGTATCCACCGCAAATATCTTGTACATCTTGTCGGACAGTGCATTCGAGAGACTAAGAGAATGCTTGTGTATGAGTTCATTTCAAAAAAAATCCTGCACTTCCATTTACATAGTATGTCCTTCTGTGATTAGATGTCACTTATGGTTAAAAAATTAAAATTAGAGAAATTGGTGACTAATATTTCTGAATTCATTCGCTTCTGAATAATAATCGCATATATTATATGGGAATTACTGGATTTATTAATGTGGATTTAGAAAGTGTCACATCATTTTGTACATTTTTTAGTGTGACCAATTTGGTTCACTGTGATCAAGCCATGGGCCTAATATATGTTTCGTTATAACTCTTTATAATCGAAAATCCCACTGATTTTGATAGGCCTCTAGCAATGTTCCATAACGCCTAAACCATAATGAAGTGTAAACTCCAATGAACCATTTCTAATCGTATGTATCGTGCAGTAAAATCCCTCCGTCATCTAATCCTAATTAAGAATGGTTCATGGTATGTCAAAACCCTTAACTTAGTCTTTAATCGAATTGTCAATCGATACAATGGAACTCGTCAACATGAAACTACCTTTCATCTAACATTCATTATACTCTGGCGAAAGATTTCCCTTTTCCAATGTTTATTGAAATTCGTCTAAGAACTCGAGATTTGACTATTTTGAGTTAATGCATCCCATCTTGACCATCGCTTGTCCTCGCAAATGAATAACATATGAACAAACTGGCTTATTACAATAGTGTTTTGCAACAAAAATCACACCAATTTTGTGCAATTGTTTGAAGATGATCTAAGTGTGCCTCTTTTCTAAATTCAAAAAAAAAAAAAAAAATCAATTTTTTTTTCAAGATATTGTTTTAAATGTAAAATTGGGAGGTCTGGCCATTTAAATAACGATTAAATCCCTACACCTCCATCATCCAAAATTCCACCGCTACAACGACAATATGAAGAAATGACTAACCTCGTGTTCATAATTTAAAAGAATTTACACATGATTTCTTCCGGCCATCTCCGCCACCTCCACTACCGGCACAGGTTCCTGCTGCCGCCATCTCCTCCCATCAAGTACACTGTTTCGGTGCCTCCGTGATCTAAATGCGGGCGACGGGAATTGCAAAGAAAGGATTGACTCAGGCGAGTCTACTCTAGTATCGTCGGCTAGTTGCCTGCCGCCAAGCAGGTCGGTAGTAGGGGTTGTGATAAGCCACAAATCTCTAAAGCTGGAATGCACAATACATCTTTTTAAATAATCCACAAATTTCAAAAGTTTGAATGAACAATACATCTTTTTGAATAATCCACAAATCTAAAAAGCTTGAATGAACAATATATCTTTTTGAATAAGCCACAAATCTCAAAAGCTTGAATGGACAATACATCTTTTTGAAATAAGCCACAAATCTTAAAAGTTTGAATTAACAATACATCTTTTTGAAAAAAGCCACAAATCTTAAAAGTTTGAATTGACAATACATCTTTTTGAAATAAGCCACAAATCCCAAAAGCTTGAAGGCACGGTAAATCTTTTTGAATAATCCACAAATCTCAAAAGCTTGAATGGACATTACATCTTTTTGAAATAAGCCACAGATCTCAAAAGCTTGAATGGACAATACATCTTTTTGAATTCTTATTTTTTTTTATCTAGAATAGCATATTCTTCAACTATAAAAGCTCATACCAAATCAACTTCCAAATCATTCAACTAATATATGATTAAATAAATGCTTAATTTTATTAAATTAGTATAATTTTCAAAGTAATTATTATTTAATAAAAATATAATTCCCAATATTTAATTAATATATACAAAAATAATTAGTGAAATAAATGAATTGTTGATTATTACCATAAAAGAAAAAGAAAGAGAATATTCTACTAAGTGAAATAAATTAATTGTTGATTATTACCATAAAAGAAAGAGGGAGAGAATATTCTAAAGAATATTTCATAAAAATATCATTCCTAATATTTAATTAATATATGCAAAAATAATGAGTGAAATAAATTAATTGTTGATTATTACTATAAGAGAAATTATTACCACAAAAGTAATTATTATTTAATAAAAATATCATTCCTAATATTTAATTAATGTATACAAAAATAATAAGTGAAATAAATTAATTGTTGATTATTTCCATAAAAGAAATTATTACCATAAAAGAAAGAGAAAGAGAATATTATAAGGAATATATATATATTGGAGGGGCGAGGAGAATGTCAATGAGTAAAGGGTATGGCTACGATGTGTTCACGAAAGGTTAATAGGAGAAGCGAGGAGAATGTTAATGAAGAGGGCACTAGTGAGCCAATAGCATCGACTATCAATGTGCCCCTTAATAGTGGACCACCTACGTCTACCCAAAATGCTTCTGTTTTGGATGAGGCTGCAATCAACAAGATGATTTAGGCAGCCATTACTAAAGCCTTTAGGAGGAATGTGGAAGGGAAAGGACATAAGGATGTCTTTGCCACCTTCACCAGCAGGGCCAATAAAAAGCCCAAAAAGCAACCAAAGAAAGGTCCAAAAGTTGGACCCAAGAATAAGAGCTTCAAAAAGCTAGCGGCGAAGGCAGAGAAGGCCAATGCAAAGGGAAAATATTTCCACTGTGGAGAAGATGGACACTGGAAGAGGAACTATCATCAATACCTGAACAGTCTGAGGAAAAGCAAAGGAAAACCAGGTATGAACCAATGTCTTATGATTGAATATGAATTAAGTGTTAATTCAGATAGTCATTCCTATCTGGAAGAGTATAAGTAACCTTCGAGATAGGAATGACTATCTGAATTAACACTTAATTCATATTCAATCATAAGACATTGGTTCATACCTAGTTTTCCTTTGCCTTTCCTCACTGCCTGTATTGAGGACGATTGCTTCCGATGTCCATCTTCTCCACAGAAACGTTTCCTTTGCATTGGTCTTCTCTGCCTTCACCGTTGGCTTTGTGAAGCTCTTATTCTTGGGTCCAAATTTTGGACATTTCTTTGGTTGCTTTTAGGCCTTTAATTGGCCCTGCTGGTGAAGGCGACAAAGACATCCTCATGTCCTTTCCCTTTCACATTCCCCCTAAAGGCCTTAATAATGGCTCCCTGAATCATCTTGTTGATTGCAGCCTCATCCAAAGCAGAAGCATTTTGGGTAGACGTAGGTGGTCCACTATTAGGCGGCGCATTGATAGTCGGTGCTGCTGGCTCACTAGTGCCCTCTTCATTGACATTCTCCTCGCCCCTCCTATTAACCTTTCGTGAATGCATCGTAGCCATACCCTTTACTCATTGACATTCTCCTCGCCCCTCCTCTATATATATATATATATATTCCTTAGAATATTCTCTTTCTCTTTCTTTTATGGTAATAATAAAAAATTAATTTATTTCACTTATTATTTTGGTATATATTAATTAAAAATTAGGAATGATATTTTTATTAAATAATAATTACTTTTATGGTAATAGTTTCTTTTACGGTAATAATCAACAAATAATTTATTTCACTCATTATTTTTGTATATATTAATTAAATATTGGGAATGATATTTTTATTAAATATTCTTTAAAATATTCTCTTTCTCTTTCTTTTATGGTAATAATCAACAATTAATTTATTTTATTTCAATCAGTAGAATATTCTCTTTCTTTTTCTTTTATGGTAATAATCAACAATTCATTTATTTCACTCATTATTTTTGTATATATTAATTAAATATTGGGAATTATATTTTTATTAAATAATAAGTACTTTGAAAATTATACTAATTTAATAAAATTAAGCATTTATTTAATCATATATTAGTTGAATGATTTGGAAGTTGATTTGGTATGAGCTTTTATAGTTGAAGAAAATACTATTCTAGATAAAAAATAATAATTCAAAAATATGTATTGTCCATTCAAGCTTTTGAGATTTGTTGATTATTCAAAAAGATGTATTGTCCATTCAAGCTTTTGAGATTGGTGGCTTATTTAAAAAAAAATGTATTGTCAATTCAAATTTTTTAGATTTGTGGCTTATTTCAAAAAGATGTATTGTCCATTCAAGCTTTTGAGATTTGTGGCTTATTCAAAAAGATGTATTGTCCATTCAAGCTTTTGAGATTTGTGGATTATTCAAAAAGATGTATTGTCCATTCAAGCTTTTGAGATTTGTGGCTTATTCAAAAAGATGTATTGTCCATTCAAGCTTTTTAGATTTGTAGCTTATTTTAAAAGATGTATTGTTCATTCAAGCTCAAAAAGATGTGTTGTCCATTCAAGCTCAAAAAGATGTGTTGTCCATTCAAGCTTTCAATTCAACCTTATGTTATAAAAGAGCATACAACACATTAGTTTTCATCACATCTCTTCTATTTCCTAAAAATCATATATCTTCTTCATTTGTGTTACAAAATGACTACACAACGATGTTCTTCATACACAAATGAAGAATACATGCATCTATGTCATATTTATCTTGATGTTTCTCAAAACCCGATTTTAGGTATAAACCAATCTAGTGATCAATTGTGGTCTCGAGTTGAGCCTGACTACAATAGTTCCAAACCCGTGTTTCTTACTCAGGTTCAAAACAAAAGATTTTTACATTGTTGAATGCATCTGATCGTTAGAGCTATTGGCAAAGTGAGGGGATGCGTACATTAAATTGAAAAAACGAATCCAAGTGGTGCTTCTGAGCAAGATATTGTGAGTATTTGTTACATTTAATTAATTTTCTTTAATTAATTTTCTTTAACTAATTGATTTTAACGTTACATGTACATTGTTTTGTAGATGATTCAAGCCAAAATGTTACTGGCACAAGATAAAAGTTACAAGAAAGTATTCAGATTTGATCATGTGTGGCCTATGCTTAAGGATATTGAAAAATTTACAGATAATGTTAATGCCGTAGAAGTATTTCAAAGGCAAACCGGTACGTTTGTATCACAAGAATCAGAGACTCCCACTTGAAAGTCTCCCCAATCGGTGCCTTGTGACATGTCGTCAAATTCTCTAAACATAAATGATGAAAATATTGGGGGTAGTTCAGCTCAACGACCCATTAGGGTGAAGAAAGCAAAATTTAAAAGGAAAAATGATAAATAAGTTTTAAACAGTTTTGAAACTATTACAGAAGAAAATTGATAGCTCACTGCTATTTTCAATCAGGGTAACTCAGCTAGGGCACAAAATTATGAAATCAAAATGAAAAAAATTGGCTTTGGCAGAATATCGAGAAGATAACAAATTTTTATTCAAGGATTTGAAATTCATAACCGATCCAAGCCTACGTGAGTTTTTTCAAAATGAGCAATCAAGAATTATGCAAAAAAGAGCTCAACAACAAGGTCAAGGACCTCAAAATAACTCTAATTGTTTCCAATATTTTGATGGGCTTACAGGATTCAGAACTAATCACCGAAACACTTTAGTTATTTTAGTTTATGTTTTAGTGTTTTTAAATTAATGTTAATTTTTATATTGAGTTATTGTAGTTTAATATTTGCATTGAATAAAGTTTTGTTTTTAATTTTTCATCATTTTTTGAATTATATAATTATTATGAATTTATTATTGTAAATATTAATATGAATAGTAATCAAATTAACTTAAATACAAATAACAAAAAAAAAAAAAAAATTGTATGAATAGTACCACGCCAATTTGGTATGGATGAACAATGCTACACCATTTGGCGTGGTGCTGTTCAGTTGCACCAAATTGGTGCAATAAATGGCGCTGCATTGGAGCAGTAGTTTCACACTTTTTTGGTGTTTTTCAGACCAAAATTGCATGGGTTGGAATATCTATAAGAATTGTAGCAAATTAATTTTCACATTCTTTATTTGCTACAAGTTCAAATAATTTATAGATAATACACACGTACTAGCTATATATTTAAACTAGTAGCTAATAATGATACTATAATATTGTTACTACCATGAAAATAAAATTTGTATAGCTAGATACCTTAATTAGCTACAAATTTCAATATTTTATAGCTAATGCACAAATAATAACTATATCATTAAACTAGTAGCTAATAATGATACTATATGCCATGTAAATGAAATGTCTATAGCTATATACATTAATTAGCTGCAATGTTTTACTATAGCTAATACATTGTAGCTAAATAAATAGTTATTGCCACGGTTTTAATAAGTTAAAGCAAGATATGAATATTAGCTTCAAGGGAGAAAATCTTATCACTAAAATTATTTCAATTAGTTATAAATATTGACTTTTATTGCTGTAAATATGTATTTGTTACAGTTTTCCTTTCTGTAGCTAATTTTCGTAGCTATATGTATATATTGTTGTAGTGGGTTTATTGGAGTTTACACTTCATTGTGGTTTAGGGGTTATGGAATATTGCTAGACGTATACCATAATCAGTTATAACGAAACATATATTAGGCCCATGGCTAGATCATAGTAAACCAAAATGGTCACACTTAAAAATGCACAAAACGCTGTGACACTTTCTAAATCCACATTAATAAATCCAGTAATTCCCATATAATATATACGATTATTATTCAAAAGCGAATGAATTCGGAAATATTAATCATCAATTTCTCTAATTTTAATTTTTTAACCATAAGTAACATCTAATACAGAAGGACATACTATGTAAATGGAAGTGTAGGATTTTGTTTGAAATGAACTCATACACAAGAATTCTCTTAGTCTCCTGAATGCACTATCCGACAAGATGTACAAGATATTCGTGGTGGATACCACTAATGATTTCTATCTCTTTCCAAAATTCTTGCTCCTCTAGTCTCCATTCAACTCTTTGCTTTTTTATAGCAACAAGTTCCCATCTCGAAGGACTCCTTTATCGACAATGCCAAAAGCACCTTCACCAAGTACTTTGTCTTTGGAGAAATTATTTGCAGCCTCCTTTAGTTCATAATAAGTAAATGTTTTGGCACTGCACGGTCAGAGGGCCGTGGATGCTACCTAATTCCTGCAGACAATCCATCTAGAGAGACAGGAGAAAAAAAAAAACAAAAGAAATAATCAGGAGATGCCCTGTTTACATACACGGAAAACAACTATTGTAAATTACTTGATTCACTTGCTTCAGGAACTGTTATTGTTGCCTATCTTGTTGCATGTCACCTACAGAGATTAAAAAAGAGTATTTAAATTGAGTTCGTAAGTGAAGCTTAAAAAAACCAAATCAAAGGAAATAATCAGGAGATGCCCATTCATATATATAGAAAGCAAATCTGAACACTTGTTGCTTGGAAATTTTTTGTTGCCGACCCTACTGAGTGTCACCTAGAGAGATTAAAAAAGAGTATTTAAACTGAGTTCATAAGTCCAGTTTCTCATTAGCTCACAAGTTCATGTCTAGGACTTAAAACATTCAAATGTGTTTATGTATAATTGATTCACTTATGCTTGCTTTAGGTACATAATGATATGAAAATCAAAAGTTAATTCACAAGGAAGGAGAAATATTGATTAAATATGAAACGTTTATTGCAAGGAGAAATTTTTTTATTAAAAAATTTGGCTCTATAGGGAACACATAAATGAAAAGGGGAGAGGATAGTACATCTGAATTCTATATATTTTAGGAATTTAATCATTATATGCCGATAGCAGGTACAACCAATCTGCCTTGCCTAATTATATTAAAAGCTTCACGCTCAAAGTTAAACAACATTTCCATGACAACATCTAGAGTGGCTACCACATCTTGTCGTGTCGGAGGAAACAACATAACCATGAATCAACCCATCCTAACCCTCCTTATCCCATGGAATCCAGGCACTCCCGTTAGACTTAGGTGGCCGAGGCGTGCCACGTGAAAATCCGTAAAACCTGTTTTTAGAATATACTTTCTATAAAACCATTCCGTTATTTTCATTATCAAACTTATACACATAATATATACAGTCCTTAGAAAATTCTCTTTCTCTTTCTTTTATGGTAATAATTTCATTTATGGCAATAATCAACTATTAATTCATTTCACTTATTATTTTTGTATATATTAATTAAATATTAGGAATGATATTTTTATTAAATAATAATTACTTTTATGGTAATAATCAACAATTAATTTATTTCACTCAGTAGAATAATCTCTTTCTTTTACTTTTATGGTGATAATTTCTTTTATGGTAATTATCAACAATTCATTTATTTCACTCATTATTTTTGTATATATTAATTAAATATTGGGAATTATATTTTTATTAAATAATAATTACTTTGAAAATTACACTAATTTAATAAAATTAAGCATTTATTTAATCATATATTAGTTGAAAGATTTGGAAGTTGATTTTGTATGAGCTTTTATAGTTGAAGAAAATACTATTCAAGATAAAAAATAATAATTCAAAAAGATGTATTCTCCATTCAAGCTTTTGAGATTTGTGGCTTATTTCAAGAAGATGTACTGTCCATTTAAGCTTTTGAGATTTGTGGCTTATTTTAAGAAGATGTACTGTCCATTTAAGCTTTTGAGATTTGTGGATTATTCAAAAAGATGTATCGTGCATTCAACTTTTGAGATTTGTGGATTATTCAAAAAGATGTATCATGCATTCAAGCTTTTGAGATTTGTGGCTTATTTCAAAAGATGTATTGTCAATTCAAACTTTCAAGATTTGTGGCTTATTTTAAAAAGATATATTGTCCATTCAAGCTTTCGAGATTTGTGGCTTATTCAAAAAGATATATTGTCCATTCAAGCTTTTTAAGAAATTTGTGGATTATTCAAAAAGATGTATTGTCCATTAAAGCTTTTGAGATTTGTGGATTATTCAAAAAGATGTATTGTCCATTCAAGCTTTAGAGATTTGTATCACAAGAATCAGAGGCTCCCACTTCAAAGTCTCCCCAATCGGTGCCTTGTGACATGTCAAATTCTCTAAACATAAATGATGAAAATATTGGGGGTAGGTAAGCTCAACAACCCATTGGGGTGAAGAAAGCAAAATTTAATAGGAAAAATGATAAAGAATTTTTAAACAGTTTTCAAACTATTCAAGAAGAAAATTGACAACTCATTGCTATTTTCAATCGGGCAACTCAGCTAGGGCACAAAATTATGAAATCCAAATGAAAAAATTGGCTTTGGCAAAATACAGAAGATAACAAAATTTTATTCAAGGATTTGAAATCCATAACCGATCCAGGCGTACGTGAGTTTTTTCAAAATGAGCAATCAAGAATTATGCAAAAAAGAGCTCAACAACAAGGTCAAGGACCTTAAAATAACTCTAGTTCTTTCCAATATTTTGATGATCTTACAGGATTCGAACTAATCTATCGGAATACTTTCGTTATTTTAGTTTATGTTGTATTTTCTTTTAATTTTAGTGTTTTTAAATTAGTGTTAATTTTTATTTTGAGTTATTGTAGTTTAATATTTGCATTGAATAAAGTTTTGTTTTTAATTTTTCATCATTTTTTGAATTATATCATTATTATGAATTTATTATTATAAATATTAATATGAATAATAATCAAATTAACTTAAATACAAATAACAAAAAAAAAAATCTGCATGAACAGTACCACGCCAATTTGGTGTGGATGAATAGTGCTGCACCAAATTTGGTGTAGTTCAACCACACCAAATTTGTGTAGCAAATGGCATTGCATTGGAGCAGCAGTTTCACGCTATTTTGGTGTTTTTCACACCAAAATAGCGTGGGTTGGAGATGCCCTTAGGATTCATTAAACATGTAAAACGGGTTAAACTTATAAGATTTAAACACATGTGGGTAAAATATAATTAACGTTTGTTTAAATTTTGAAATTTGAAAACGAGCCCACCCTTCAAAATCGCTTAATCGGGCCATATACCCAAAAAAGACTGACAAACCCATTTCATTTCTTTGCGATTTTTGGCAACAACAATGCCCTAATTCCGACAAATATTCGATCGTAAAGCTTCCTTACACAAAACCATGGCTGATATTCATAAAGAAGAGGAAAACCTAACCCCACTCCGAATCTTAGACTCGGCGCCGCAATTCAAAGGTTGTCAAAGAAGACACTCTGGTGGATCATCCAATGAGAAGATCAGATCATCGAAGAATTCCCTACGCAAGTAATGTTAATTGGGCAATAACATTGCATAATAGGCATGCTTTATGTCTCCATTGAATATCATGTGATGGTATTAGTGTGGGTGATTATAAGAGGTGTGTCACTAAGACAGCAGCATGGATAAATGGTTAGTGAACTATTTATCGAAAATGATAGATTACGATGAATCACATGGACGTGGTCAATGATGCATCATAGGATCGTCTAGTGTACCACTGATCCTTAGACTTGAGACATCATGGTTGAATTCAACATAGGATGCATATGGTTCATATGGAGTATAAGCACGAGACTAGTCACGTCTTGTGTAATAAGCCAGTTTGTTCATATGTTATTCATGTGTGAGGACAAGTGATGGTCAAGATGGGATCGTTAACTCAAAATAGTCCAATCTCGAGTTCCCAGATGAATGTCAATAAACATTGGAAAAGGGAAATCTCTGCCCAGAGTATAATGAATGTCAGATGAAAGGTAGTTTCATGTTGACGAGTTCCATTGTATCGATTGACAATTCGATTAAAGATTAAGTTAAGGGTTTTGACATACCATGAACCATTCCTAATCGGGATTAGATGACAAAGGGATTTTACTACACAATACGTACGATCAGAAATGGTTCATTGGAGTTTACACTTCATTGTGGTTTAGGGTTTATGGAACATTGCTAGATGTCTACCATAATCAGTGGGAGTTTCGATTATAAAGAGTTATAACGAAACATATATTAGGCCCATGGCTAGATCACAGTAAACCAAAATGGTCACACTTAAAAATGCACAAAATGCTGTGACACTTTCTAAATCCACATTAATAAATCCAGTAATTCCCATATAATATATACGATTATTATTCAAAAGCGAATGAATTCAGAAATATTAATCACCAATTTCTCTAATTTTAATTGTTTAACCATAAGTGACATCTAATCACAGAAGGACATACTATGTAAATGGAAGTGCAGGATTTTGTTTGAAACGAACTTATACACAAGAATTCTCTTAGTCTCCTGAATGCACTATCCAACAAGATGTATAAGATATTCGTGGTGGATACCACTAATGATTTCTATCTCTTTCCAAAATTCTTGCTCCTCTAGTCTCCATTCAGCTCTTTGCTTTTTTATAGCAACAAGTTCCCATCTCGAAGGACTCCTTTATAGACAATGCCAAAAGCACCTTCACCAAGTACTTTGTCTTTGGAGAAATTATTTGTAGCCTCCGTTAGTTCATAATATGTAAATATTTCAGCACTGCATGATCAGAAGGCCGTGGATGCTGCCTAATTCCTGCAGACGGTCTATCTAGAGAGACAGGAGTAAAAAAACAAAAGAAATAATCAGGAGATGCCCGTTCACATATATGGAAAACAACTATTGTAAATTACTTGATTCACTTGCTGCAGGAAACTGTTATTGTTGCCTATCTTGTTACGTGTCACCTACAGAGATTAAAAAAGAGTATTTAAATTGAGTTCCTAAGTGAAGCTTAAAAAAAACAAATCAAAAGAAATAATCAGGAGATGCCCATTCATATATATGGAAAGCAAACCTTGAACACTTACTTGTTGCTTGGAAATATTTTGGTTGTCGACCTCTGAGTGTCACCTAGAGAGATTAAAAAAGAGTATTCAAACTGAGTTCATAAGTCCAATTTCTCATAAGCTCACAAGTTCGTGTCTAGGACTTAAAACATTCAAATGTGTTTATGTAAAATTGTTACAAAATGAGCAATCAAGAATTATGCAAAAAGGAGCTCAACAATAAGGTCAAGGATCTCAAAATAACTCTATTTTTTTCCAATATTTTGATGATCTTACAAGATTCGAAACTAATCTACCAGAATACTTTAGTTATTTTAGTTTATGTTGTATTTGCTTTTAATTTTAGTGTTTTTAAATTAGTGTTAATTTTTATTTTGAGTTATTGTAGTTTAATATTTGCATTGAATAAAGTTTTGTTTTTAATTTTTCATCATTTTTTGAATTATATCATTATTATGAATTTATTATTATAAGTATTAATATGAATAATAATCAAATTAACTGAAATACAAATAACCCCAAAAAAAAAAAAAAAAAAACTATATGAACAGTACCATGCCAATTTGGTATGGATGAACAGTGTTGCATCAAATTTGGGGTGGCATTGTTCAGCTGCACCAAATTGGTGTAGGAAATGGCGCTGCATTGGAGCAGCAGTTTCACACTATTTTGGTGTTTTTCAGACCAAAATAGCATGGGTTGGAGATGCCCTTAGGATTCATTAAACATGTAAAACGGGTTAAACTTATAAGATTTAAACATGTGGGTAAAATATAATTAACGTTTGTTTAAATTTTGTTATTTGGAAACGAGCCCCCACCCTTCAAAATTGCTTAATCGAGCCATATACCCAAAAAAGATTGACAAACAGATTTCCTTTCTCTATGATTTTTGGCAACGACAATGCCCTAATTCCGACAAATACTCTTTTTAATCTCTGTAGGTGACACGCAACAAGATAGGCAACAATAACAGTTTCCTACAACAAGTGAATCAAGTAATTTACAATAGCTGTTTTCCGTGTATGTGAACGAGCATCTCCTGATTATTTCTTTTGTTTTTTTTCTCCCTGTCTCTCTAGATGGATCGTCTGTAGGAATTAGGCAGCATCCATGGACCCTCTGACCGTGCAGTGCCAAAACATTTACTTATTATGAACTAAAGGAGGCTGCAAATAATTTCTCCAATGACAAAGTACTTGGTGAAGGTGCTTTTGACATTGTCTATAAAGGAGTCCTTCGAGATGGGAACTTGTTTCTATAAAAAAGCAAAGAGCTGAATGGAGACTGGAGGAGCAAGAATTTTGGAAAGAGATAGAAATAATTAGTGGTATCCACCACGAATATCTTGTACATCTTGTAGGATAGTGCATTCGAGATACTAAGAGAATGCTTGTGTATGAGTTCGTTTCAAACAAAATCCTACACTTCCATTTACATAGTATGTCCTTCTGTGATTAGATGTCACTTATGGTTAAAAAATTAAAATTAGAGAAATTGGTGATTAATATTTCTGAATTCATTCTCTTCTAAATAATAATGATATGTATTATATGGGAATTATTGGATTTAGAAAGTGTCACAGCATTTTGTGCATTTTTAAGTGTGACCATTTTGGTTCACTGTGATCTAGCCATGGGCCTAATATATGTTTCGTTATAACTCTTTATAATCGAAACTCCCACCGATTATGGTAGACGTCTAGCAATGTTCCATAACCCCTAAACCATAATGAAGTGTAAACTCCCATGAACCATTTCTAATCGTATGTATCGTGTAGTAAAATCCTCCGTCATCTAATCCCAATTAAGAATGGTTCATGGTATGTCAAAACCCTTAACTTAATCTTTAATCGAATTGTCAATCGATACAATGGAACTTGTCAACATGAAACTACCTTTCATCTGACATTCATTATACTATGGCAAGAGATTTCCCTTTTCCAATGTTTATTGACATTCATCTAGGAACTCGAGATTGTACTATTTTGAGTTAACGGATCCCATCTTGACCATCACTTGTCCTCGCACATGAATAACATATGGACAAACTGGCAAATTACACAAGATGTGACTAGTCTCGTGCTTATACTCTATATGAACCATATGCATCCTATGTTGAATTCAACCGTAAAGTCTCAGGTCTAAGGATCAATGGTACACTAGCACGATCCTACGATGCATCATTGACCACGTCCATGTGATTTATCGTAATATGTCATTTTCGATAAATAGCTCACTAACCATTTATCCATGCTAATGTCTTAGTGACACATCTCTTATATTCACCCACACTAATACCATCACATGATGTTCAATGGAGACATTCAACATGCCTACTATGCAATGTTATTGCCCAATTAACATTACCTGCGTAGGGAATTCTTCGATGATCTGATCTTCTCATTGGGTGATCCACCAGAGCGTCTTCTTCGACAACTTTTGAATTGCTGGCACTATCGGAGTCTAGGATTTGGAGTGGGGTTAGGTTTTCCTCTTCTTCATGAATATCAGCCATGGTTTTGTGTAAGGAAGCTTTAGGATCAAATATTTGTTAGAATTAGGGCACTGTCGTCGTAAAAAATCGCAGAGAAACGAAATGTGTTCGTCAGTCTTTTTTGGGTATATGGCTCGATTAAGCAATTTTGAAGGGTGGGGGCTCGTTTTCAAATTTCAAAATTTAAACAAACGTTAATTATATTTTACCCACATGTGTTTAAATCTTATAAGTTTAACCCATTTTACATGTTTAATGAATCCTAAGGGCATCTCCAACCCACGCTATTTTGGTGTGGAAAACACCAAAAAAGCGTGAAACTGCTGCTCCAATGCAGCGCCATTTGCTGCACCAATTTGGTGCAGCTGAACAGCGCGACGCCAAATTTGGTGTAGCACTGTTCATCCACACCAAATTGGCGTGGTACTGTTCATACATTTTTTTTAATTTGTATTTAAGTTAATTTGATTATTATTCATATTAATATTTATAATAATAAATTCATAATAATGATATAATTCAAAAAATGATGAAAAATTAAAAACAAAACTTTATTCAATGCAAATATTAAACTACAATAACTCAAAATAAAAATTAACACTAATTTAAAACCACTAAAATTTAAAAAAAACAACATAAACTAAAATAACTAAAGTATTCCGGTAGATTAGTTCCGAATCCTGTAAGATCATCAAAATATTGGAAAGAATTAGAGTTATTTTGAGGTCCTTGGCCTTGTTGTTGAGCTCTTTTTTGCATAATTCTTGATTGCTCATTTTGAAAAAATTCACGTACGCTTGGATCGGTTATGGATTTCAAATCCTTGAACAAAAATTTGTTATCTTCGATATTCTGCCAAAGCAAATTTTTTTCATTTGGATTTCATAATTTTGTGCCCTAAGCTGAGTTGCCCGATTGAAAATAGCAGTGAGCTATCAATTTTCTTCTTGAATAGTTTCAAAACTGTTTAAAACTTCTTTATCATTTTTCCTTTTAAATTTTGCTTTCTTCACCCCAATGGGTCGTTGAGCCGAACTACACCCAATATTTTCATCATTTATGTTTAGAGAATTTGACGACATGTCACAAGGCATCGATTGGGGAGACTTTGAAGTGGGAGTCTCTGATTCTTGTGATACAAACCTATCGGTTTGCCTTTGAAATACTTCTGCGGCATTAACATTATCTATAAATTTTTCAATATCCTTAAGTATAGGCCACACATGATCAAATCTGAAACCTTTCTTGTAACTTTTATCTTGTGCTAGTAGCATTTTGGCTTTAATCATCTACAAGACAATGTACATATAACGTTAAAATTAATTAAATGTAACAGATACTCACAATATCTTGCTCAAAAACACCACTTGGATTCGTTTTTTTTCAATTTGATGTACGCATCCCCTCACTTTGCCAATAGATCTAAAGATCAGATGCATTTGACAATGTAAAGATCTTTTGTTTTGAACCTAAGTAAGAAACACGGGTTTGGAACTATTGTAGTCAAGCTCAACTCGAGACCAGAATTGATCACTAGATTGGTTTATACCTAAAATCGGGTTTTGAGAAACATCAAGATAAATAAGACATAGATGCATGTCTTCTTCATTTGTGTACGAGGAACTTCGTTATGTAGTCATTTTGTAACACAAATGAAGAAGATATATGATTTTTTTTCTAAGAGGAAATAGAAGAGATGTGATGAAAACTAATGTGTTGTATGCTCTTTTATAACATAAGGTTGAATTGAAAGCTTGAATGGACAACACATCCTTTTGAGCTTGAATGAACAATACATCTTTTGAAATAAGCTACAAATCTAAAAAGCTTGAATGGACAATACATCTTTTTGAATAAGCCACAAATCTCAAAAGCTTGAATGGACAATACATCTTTTTTTTGAATAATCCACAAATGTCAAAAGCTTGAATGGACAATACATCTTTTTGAATAATCCACAAATCTCAAAAGCTTGAATGGACAATACATCTTTTTGAATAAGCCACAAATCTCAAAAGCTTGAATGGACAATACATCTTTTTGAAATAAGCCACAAATCTAAAAAGTTTGAATTGACAATACATCTTTTTGAAATAAGCCAAAAATCTCAAAAGCTTGAATGGACAATACATCTTTTTGAATAACCCACAAATCTCAAAAGCTTGAATGGACAATACATCTTTTTGAATAACCCACAAATCTCAAAAGCTTGAATAGACAATACATATTTTTGAATTATTATTTTTTATCTAGAATAGTATTTTCTTCAACTATAAAAGCTCATACCAAATCAACTACCAAATCATTCAACTAATATTTGATTAAATAAATGCTTAATTTTATTAAATTAGTATAATTTTCAAAGTAAGTATTATTTAATAAAAATATCAATCCCAATATTTAATTAATATATACAAAAATAATGAGTGAGATAAATTAATTGTTGATTATTACCATAAAAGAAACTATTACCATAAAAGAAAAAGAAAGAGAATATTCTAAAGAATATTTTAAAGAATATTCTAATGGGTGAAATAAATTAATTGTTGATTATTACCATAAAAGAAAGAGAAAGAGAATATTCTAAAGAATATTTAATAAAAATATCATTCCCAATATTTAATTAATATATACAAAAATAATGAGTGAAATAAATTAATTTTTTATTATTACCATAAAATAATTATTATTTAATAAAAATATCATTCCCAATATTTAATTAATATATAAAAAATAATGAGTGAAATAAATTAATTATTGATTATTACCATAAAAGAAAAAGAAAGAAAGAATATTCAAAGAAGTTTTAAAGGGGAAAAAATATTCTAATGAGTGAAATAAATTAATTGTTGATTATTACCATAAAAGAAAGAGAAAGAGAATATTCTAAAGAATATTTAATAAAAATATCATTCCCAATATTTAATTAATATACACAAAAATAATGAGTGAAATAAATTAATTTTTGATTATTACCATAAAATTAATTATTATTTAATTAATATATACAAAAATAATGAGTGAAATAAATTAATTATTGATTATTACCATAAAAGAAATTATTACCATAAAAGAAAAAGAAAGAGATTATTCGAAAGAGTATTTTAAAGAATATTCTAATGAGTGAAATAAATTAATTGTTGATTATTACCATAAAAGAAAGAGAAAGAGAATATTCTAAAGAATATTTTAAAGAATATTCTAGGGAATATTCTCTGTGGTGTAATATTTGATGCAGTAGGTTGGAGATACAATAGTGTTTTACAGCAAAAATCACACCAATTTGGTGCAATGGGTTGAAGATGATCTAAGTGTGCCCTTTTCTAAATAAAAAAAAAAAAAAAAATTCAAAAAAAATTTAAGAATATTTTTTTAAATGTAAAATTGGGAGGTCGGCCATTTAAATAACGATTAAATCCCTACACCTCCATCATCCAAAATTCCACCGCTACAACGACAATACGAAGAAATGACTAACCTCGTGTTCATAATTTAAAAGAATTTACACATGATTTCTTCCGGCCATCTCCGCCACCTCCACTACCGGCACAACTTCTGCTGCCGTCATCTCCTCCCATCAAGTGTATTGTTTCGGAGGCCTCCGCGATCTAAATGCGAGCGGCGGGAACTCCAAAGAACTGGATCACTCAGCAGGTCGCTCCAAGATGTCAGCCGGCCAGTTACGCCGTCAGGTGTCGATGGTAGGGGTTGTGAAAAGCCACAAATCTCTAAAGCTTGAATAGACGATACATCTTTTTGAATAATCCACAAATCTCAAAAGCTTGAATGGACAATACATCTTTTTGAATAATCCACAAATCTAAAAAGCTTGAATGGACAATATATCTTTTTGAATAAGCCACAAATCTCAAAAGCTTGAATGGACAATACATCTTTTTGAAATAAGCCACAAATCTCAAAAGCTTGAATGCACGATACATCTTTTTGAATAATCCACAAATCTCAAAAGCTTGAATGGACAGTACATCTTTTTGAAATAAGCCACAGATCCCAAAAGCTTGAATGGACAATACATCTTTTTGAATTATTATTTTTTTATCTAGAATAGTATTTTCTTCAACTATAAAAGCTCATACCAAATCAACTTCCAAATCATTCAACTAATATATGATTAAATAAATGCTTAATTTTATTAAATTAGTATAATTTTCAAAGTAATTATTATTTAATAAAAATATAATTCCCAATATTTAATTAATATATACAAAAATAATGAGTGAAATAAATGAATTGTTGATTATTACCATAAAAGAAAAAGAAAGAATATTCTACTGAGTGAAATAAATTAATTGTTGATTATTACCATAAAAGAAAGAGAAAGAGAATATTCTAAAGAATATTTAATAAAAATATCATTCCCAATATTTAATTAATATATACAAAAATAATGAGTGAAATAAATTAATTATTGATTATTACCATAAAAGTAATTATTATTTAATAAAAATATCATTCCTAATATTTAATTTAAAAAAAAAATAATAAGTGAAATAAATTAATTGTTGATTATTACCATAAAAGAAAGAGAAAGAGAATATTCTAAGGAATATATAGATTATGTGTATACGTTTCATGATGAAAATAAGAGAATGGTTTTATAGAAAGTGTATTCTAAAAACAAGTTTTGTAGGTTTTATGGATTTTCACGCGGCACGTCTCGATCACTTGAGTCTAACGGGAGCGCCTGGATTCCATGGGATAAGGAGGGCCAGGATGGGTTGTGTCATGGGTATGTTGTTTGCTCCGACACGACAAGATGCGCTAGCCACTCTAGATGTTGTCATGGGTATGTTGTTTAACTGTAAACCCCGCGTTATTATTCTGATGCCCTGAGGTATGAAATTTACCTTTTCAAGTAATTTTTTTTTTTTTGAATGGGAGGGTAAAATGGACAATTTACATGTATTTTGAGATGTGGCCATTATAAAGTGTAAGGGGTGATGTCATTGAAGAGAAATGAGGGTAGAATGGTCATAAAGTTGATTGATATGGTTAAATGGCGTAAACGGTAACCAAGGGTATAATGGTCTTTTTATACAAATCCATATGATTTAAGTATCCAGAAAAGCCACTAATCCAAGCATTTTTACTCTCAAATTTTCATAGGATTTCAAGTTGATTTTCAAAGGAGATCACCATTCACACTTTAAGAACTTCAATTTCAGGGTGTAAGGTGAGTTTCAAAACCATAGTTGTTTTGATCTTTTAGTTAAAAGAGAAATTCATAAGTGGTTATATGTATAAGGTAGAAAGGGTGAACCTTTGGAGCTAAGGAGGAGTGTCTTTGTGCTTTGAATACTAAGGTAAGGAAAAAAATCTTTCTTATGACTACAATTGATAACACCTAGGGTTTATGAAACTATATTTTTTGACTTGTACAATGAACTTATTATAGTTTATAAATTAAATTTAAAAAAAATATTTTTAAACTACAGGTTTATTATTTAAATAGGATTTTAAAATAAACTTCTTTCCTAGGCATGGGTTTTCTAGGTTCTCAATGGCCAAGGGATACTTAGGAAATACCTACCTTAGGGAGGGGTTTTCTCAAGCCTTGGTATCAGAGCACGATTTTGGGTGTTCGAAATGATGTTTTGATTGAATTGTTATAGTTATTTTATATTTAATTGATGTTGGTAATGGTGTTTGTAAGTAATGGAAGTATCATTCCTTACGCGTCCCCAAGATACTCTCTCCAGCCGATTGCTCTAAGTATTTTCTTTACTTGCTTAGTGAATTGAATTAGCTAACATTGATTGAAATTTGTGTGAGTAAAGGGTATGGCTATGAGGCGTTCACAAAGGTTAATAGGAGGGGCGAGGAGAATGTCAATGAAGAGGGCACTAGTGAGCCAGTAGCACCGACTATCAATGCGCCCCCTAATAGTGGACCACCTACATCTACCCAAAATGCTTCTGTTTTGGATGAGGCTGCAATCAACAGGATGATTCAGGCAGCCATTACTGAGGCCTTTAGGAGGGTTATCCCGGAGAGTATAAGTAACCAAGTGAACACAAATCCCTCTCCAATAGTTCCTCGGCTCCAAATACCAGCCCACCTCCTAAGTAACCGAGACTAGTTATGCCGATGGGTGCTACACCTTCTGGACAAGTGGAACCAATCTATAATCTTTCTAAAAACCACCAACCTCCAGAGTTCAGTGGTTCAAATGATCCGGCGGTGACGAGGAGTGGTTAGAGACTGTTGAACGGGCAATGGCCTTGTTTCCCATGAGTGCCCAGGAAAAAGTCTGCTATTCTTCCTATTTGTTGAGAGGAGATATGGTGGAAGCTAATGGAGCATACCTATGTGACGAGTACTCTTTCTTGGAATGAATTCAAAAGGCTATTTGAAGCAGAATACCGGTCGGCGACATGTTATCCATGAAGACTCAAGAGTTCACGGAATTGAAGCAGGGTAATATGACTGTTAGAGAGTATGCTACAATGTTTAACTCCTTAGCCCGTTTTTCTCCTACTATGGTGAGTACTCAACAGTGTCGGTTAGAGAGATTTGTTAATGGATTGCACCCAAAAAATTGCCCTGCCCATTGTTATAGCGGGTGGTCAGCCTCCCTAGACTTATAGTGAGGCCTGGGAACGGGCATTAAGAGCAGAGATTTATGTGAATAAGGAGAGGCGGATGAAGAACCCCAAGTTGGTGATTGGTAGTTCTAGTTCGGGCTAGACAACAGTTCAGAAAGTTGAAGTAGGGAATTCCACTCAAGTCTCGGAGGACAAAGGTAAAAGAAAGTTTCAACAAGGATTTCAAAAGAAGGGTGGCAAGAATAAGAGGACTCTACAACAACAACAGAGAAGGAGTAATCTTCCCCATTGTCAAAAAATGTGGGAGGCAACATAAAGGGAATTGTCTAATAGGGACCAATGCGTGTTTCAAATGTAAACAATCGGGACACATTGCAAAGGATTGTAAAGTTACTTAGGCTACTTCCCTTCAGACTGTTGGAGGTTCGACTGTAAACAACCGGGACACATGGCAAAGGACTGTAAATTAATTGTTGATTATTACCATAAAAGAAAGAGAAAGAGAATATTCTAAAGAATATTTAATAAAAATATCATTCCCAATATTTAATTAATATATACAAAAATAATGAGTGAAATAAATTAATTGTTGATTATTACCATAAAAGTAATTATTATTTAATAAAAATATCATTCCCAATATTTAACTAATATATACAAAAATAATAAGTGAAATAAATTAATTGTTGATTATTGCCATAAATGAAATTATTACCATAAAAGAAAGAGAAAGAGAATATTCTAAGGAATATATATATATATATACGTTTCATGATGAAAATAAGAGAATGGTTTTATAGAAAGTGTATTCTAAAAACAGGTTTTGCAGGTTTTACGGATTTTCACGTGGCATGTCTCTGATCGCTTGAGTCTAACGGGAGAGCTTGGATTCCATGGGATAAGGAGGGTTAGGATGGGTTGTGTCATGCGTATGTTGTTTGCTCGACACGACAAGATGCACTAGCCACTCTAGATGTTGTCATGGGTATGTTGTTTAACTTTGAGCATGAAGCTTTTAACTTAATTAGGCAAGGCAGATTGGTTGTACCTGCTATCGGCATATAATGATTAAATTCCTAAAATATATCGAATTCAGATGTACTATCCTCTCCTCTTTTCATTTATGTGTTCCCTATAGAGCCAAATTTTTTAATAAAAAAATTTCTCCTTGCAATAAATGTTTCATATTTAATCAATATTTCTCCTTCCCTGTGAATTAACTTTTAAGTTTCATATCATTATATACCTTGAATGTTTTAAGTCCTAGACATGAACTTGTGAGCTTATGAGAAACTGGACTTATGAACTCAGTTTAAATACTGTTTTTTAATCTCTCTAGGTGACACTCAGCAGGGTCGGCAACAAAAAATTTCCAAGCAACAAGTAAGTGTTTAGATTTGCTTTCCATATATATGAATGGGCATCTCCTGATTATTTCTTTTGATTTGGTTTTTTCAAGCTTCACTTACGAACTCAATTTAAATACTCTTTTTTAATCTCCATAGGTGACACACAAAAAGGTAGGCAACAATAACAGTTTCCTGCAACAAGTGAATCAAGTAATTTACAATAGTTTTTTTCCGTGTATGTGAACAAGCATCTCCTGATTATTTCTTTTGTTTTTTTTCTCTTCTCCTGTCTCTCTAGATGGATCGTCTGCAGGAATTAGGCAGCATCCACGACCTTTTGACAGTGCAATGCCAAAACATTTACTTATTATGAACTAAAGGAGGCTGCAAATAATTTCTCCAATGACAAAGTACTTGGTGAAGGTGCTTTTGGCATTGTCTATAAAGGAGTCCTTCGAGATGGGAACTTGTTTCTATAAAAAAGCAAAGAGCTGAATGGAGACTAGAGGAGCAAGAATTTTGGAAAGAGATAGAAATAATTAGTGGTATCCACCACGAATATCTTGTACATCTTGTCGGATAGTGCATTCGAGAGACTAAGAGAATGCTTGTGTATGAGTTCGTTTCAAACAAAATCTGCACTTCCATTTACATAGTATGTCCTTCTGTGATTAGATGTCACTTATGGTTAAAAAATTAAAATTAGAGAAATTGGTGACTAATATTTCTGAATTCATTCGCTTATGAATAATAATCGTATATATTATATGGGAATTACTGGATTTATTAATGTGGATTTAGAAAGTGTCACAACATTTTGTGCATTTTTTAGTGTGACCAATTTGGTTCACTGTGATCAAGCCATGGGCCTAATATATGTTTCGTTATAACTCTTTATAATCGAAAAATCCCACTGATTATGGTAGACGTCTAGCAATGTTCCATAACCCCTAAACCATAATGAAGTGTAAACTCCAATGAACCATTTCTAATCGTACGTATCGTGTAGTAAAATCCCTCCGTCATCTAATCCCAATTAAGAATGGTTCATGGTATGTCAAAACCCTTAACTTAATCTTTAATCGAATTGTCAATCGATACAATGGAACTCATCAACATGAAACTACCTTTCATCTAACATTCATTATACTCTGGCGAAAGATTTCCCTTTTTCCAATGTTTATTGACATTCG
This sequence comes from Pistacia atlantica, assembly GCA_026229545.1. NCBI lineage: Eukaryota > Viridiplantae > Streptophyta > Magnoliopsida > Sapindales > Anacardiaceae > Pistacia > Pistacia atlantica. The sequence continues at coordinate 13,135,534 of CM047910.1, read as the reverse complement.
TCTAGGAACTCGAGATTTGACTTATTTTGAGTTAATGCATCCCATCTTGACCATCGCTTGTCCTCGCAAATGAATAACATATGAACAAACTGGCTTATTACAATAGTGTTTTACAGCAAAAATCACACCAATTTTGTGCAATGGGTTGAAGATGATCTAAGTGTGCCTCTTTTCTAAATTAAAAAAAATTCAAAAATAATTTCAGGATATTTTTTTAAATGTAAAATTGGGAGGTTTGGCCATTTAAATAACGATTAAATCCCTACACCTCCATCATCCAAAATTCCACCGCTACAGCGACAATACAAAGAAATGACTAACCTCGTGTTCATAATTTAAAAGAATTTACACATGATTTCTTCCGGCCATCTCCGCCACCTCCACTACCAGCACAGGTTCCTCCTGCCGCCATCTCCTCCCATCAAGTATACTGTTTTGGCGCCTCCGCGATCTAAATGCAGGCAATGGGAACTCCAAAGAATGGATCGACTCAGGTGGGTCTGCTCTAGTATCGTCAGCTAGTTGCGCCGACAGGTCGGTAGTAGGGGTTGTGATAAGCCACAAATCTCTAAAGCTTGAATGCACAATACATCTTTTTGAATAATCCACAAATCTCAAAAGCTTGAATGGACAATACATCTTTTTGAATAATCCACAAATCTAAAAAGCTTGAATGGACAATATATCTTTTTGAATAAGCCACAAATCTCAAAAGTTTGAATGGACAATACATCTTTTTTAAATAAGCCACAAATCTCAAAAGTTTGAATTGACAATACATTTTTTTTAAATAAGCCACAAATCTCAAAAGTTTGAATTGGACAATACATCTTTTTGAAATAAGCCACAAATCTCAAAAGCTTGAATGCACGATACATCTTTTTGAATAATCCACAAAGCTCAAAAGCTTGAATGGACAGATATCTTTTTGAAATAAGCCATAGATCTCAAAAGCTTAAATGGACAATACATCTTTTTGAATTATTATTTTTTATCTAGAATAGTATTTTCTTCAACTATAAAAGCTCATACCCAAATCAACTTCCAAATCATTCAACTAATATATGATTAAATAAATGCTTAATTTTATTAAATTAGTATAATTTTCAAAGTAATTATTATTTAATAAAAATATAATTCCCAATATTTAATTAATATATACAAAAATAATGAGTGAAATAAATGAATTGTTGATTATTACCATAAAAGAAAAAGAAAGAGAATATTCTACTAAGTGAAATAAATTAATTGTTGATTATTACCAAAAAGAAAGAGAGAGAGAATATTCTAAAGAATATTTCATAAAAATATCATTCCCAATATTTAATTAATATATACAAAAATAATGAGTGAAATAAATTAATTGTTGATTATTACCATAAGAGAAATTATTACCACAAAAGTAATTATTATTTAATAAAAATATCATTCCTAATATTTAATTAATGTATACAAAAATAATAAGTGAAATAAATTAATTGTTGATTATTTCCATAAAAGAAATTATTACCATAAAAGAAAGAGAAAGAGAATATTCTAAGGAATATATATATATAGGAGGGGCGAGGACAATGTCAATGAGTAAAGGGTATGGCTTTGATGCGTTCACGAAAGGTTAATAGGAGGGGCGAGGGCAATGTCAATGAAGAGGGCACTAGTAGAAAGATGGATGCATGAAGAATCAAGCATATCATGCTATAACAAGTATAGTCATAGTTTAAAAAAAAAAAATATTCAATCAAATTGAAATAAGTAAGGTAGAACATGTTACCTTAAGTCCTTAGCAACCTTGGAGACTCTTAATTTCAAGAGAAATTAAGCAAAAGAGTATCCACACCAAGGGAAGAAGAGATTTGACCAAGAGGGAGATTTAGGGTTCTCAGAGAATTTTTTTTTTTTTTTTTTTTTACACAAAAATTCATATATCATTTTCTTTATATAGGAATCCTTGTAAACAATTCAATAATTGTTTTGGACTTCCTTAAACAATTCCATAATTGTTATGAAGTTGTTAAACTTCTTTAAATGATAACATTGGATTAACATTTAATCACAATTAACAATTTAACTCTTAAATTGTTTACATAACAATTTAATTAAATTGTTTACAATTACAACCCCTTGTAAAATCCAATTTAATATAAAGAAAATGATTAATATAAATAACTTTATTACCTTTGGTAGGTGCTAGCCAACCTTGGATAATCAACTCTCTTTGGCTATTTCTTCATTCTCCTTAGTTTTTATGTGTGACCTCTTAGGTTCACTGTGGCCTAGCCGTGGGCCCAATATCACAGACTATTTTGATATGTTTTGTCATAACTCTTTATGAACAAAACTCCCACTGATTATGGTAGGCATCTAGCAATGCTCCATAACCCCTAAGTCACAATGAAGATATACTCCAACGAACCTTTTACAATCATACATGTTGTATAATCAAATCCTTCCGTTGTCTAATCCTAATTAAGAATGGATTCATGGTATGTCAAAATCCTTATCTTAATTTTAATTCAATACATATGGAACGTGTCACCATGAAACAACCTTTCATGTAACATTTTATATACCCCGGCCGGAGATTTCCCTTTTCCAATGTATCTTGACATTTGTCTAGGAACTTGATATCAATCTATACCAAGTCAACGGATCCCATCTTGACTATCACTTGTCCTCACACATAAACAACACATGGCCAAATCGGCTTATTAACACATGACATGATTAGCCTCATGTTTATACACCATATGAACCATATGCGTTTATGCAGAATCCAACCGTGATATCTCAGGTCTAAGGATTAAAAATACCCTAGTACGATCTTATGATAAATCATTGACTACATTTTAAATGTCCATGTGATTCATCATAAATGGCCATATTCAATAAACAGTTCACTAACCGCGTATCCATGTTAATGACCTAGTGATATAACTTTTATAATCACCCACACTAATACCATCACATGATATTCTACGGAGGCATTCAGCATGCCTACTATATAATATTATTGCCCAATTAATATTACCTATGTAGGGAATACTTTGATGATTTTGATCTTCTAAAGATTTGTATCATCCGGACATTTCACATGTAATACATATATATAAATGAAGCAATAAATCAAATGTGAAATAAGAACACTTTCTTTTATTGATAAGATAAAATGTATATACAAACTATATACATTCACATATATATACAAAACATAATGCCTCGGAACCGATGACACGATTGGTTCCTAGGGCATACACTAACAAAACTCCCACTTGCACTAGAGCCAATCGTTGTGGTATCTAATACCCATCTTCTCAAGATGATGATCTAATTGCTTCTGTGTCATCGCTTTAGTAAGTGGATCAGCTACGTTATCCGCTGAAGGTGTTTTCTGCACCAATATTTCTCCAGCTTCAACAAGCTCTCTCAAAATATGATATTTACGCTGAATATGTTTTGATTTTTGGTGTGCTCTTGGTTCTTTTGCTTGTACAATAGCACCATTATTGTCACAAAACAACGTTATCGGATAACTCATGTTCGGAACCACGTCAAGTTCAGCTACAAATTTGCGCATCCACACACCTTCTTTTGCTGCTTCTGAAGCGGCAATATATTCAGCTTCTGTAGTGGAGTCGGCAGTGGTCGATTGTTTGGAACTTTTCCAACTAACTGCTCCTCCATTACATGTAAAGATGAATCCGGATGTAGACTTTCTATCATCCAGATCTGATTGAAAATCAGAATCTGAGTATCCCTGGATTTTTAATTTTGAACCTCCATAACTTAGTATTAAATCTTTAGTCCTTCTCAAGTACTTAAAGATTGTTTTAACTGCTGACCAATGTTTCTCTCCTGGATTTGATTGATATCTGCTCACAATACTTACAGCATAAGTTATATCAGGCCTTGTACATAGCATTGCGTACATAAGACTACCCACGGCTGAAGCGTAGGGTATATTACGCATCCGCTATCGCTCTTGATCAGTCTTAGGACTCATATCCTTAGAAAGATGTAGTCCATGACCGCAAGGCAAAAAACCTCTTTTGGAGTCTTACATGTTGAACTTTTTCAACATTTTCTCTATATACATGCTCTGAGATAACCCGATCAATCCTTTTGCTATATTTCTATAGATGCGAATTCCTAAGATGTAATTTGCTTCTCCCAAATCCTTCATTGAGAAAGCTTTTGACAACCACATCTTAACTTCAGTCATCATACCAATATCATTTCCCATTAATAATATGTCATCTACATATAATATGAGGAAAATCATGACATGATCTTTTACCCACTTGTATACACACGGTTCATCCGGATTCTTTATGAAACCAAAAGTTTTGATTGTTTCATCAAATCGGATATTCCAGCTTCTGGAAGCTTGCTTCAATCCATAAATAGATCTATGCAATTTGCACACTTTATGTCTCTCAGCATTGGACACAAAACCTTCAGGTTGTTGCATATATATGTTTTCCTCAATAAATCCATTGAGGAACGCGGTCTTGACATCCATTTGCCAAATTTCATAATCATAGTGTCCTGCTATGGCTAGTAAAATTCTGATGGATTTAAGCATTGCAACTGGTGAGAAAGTTTCCTCATAATCCAACCCTTGTTTCTGAGTATAACCATTCGCTACCAGTCTAGCCTTATAGGTCTCTACCTTTCCATCTACGCCAACCTTTCTCTTGAAGACCCATTTACAACCAATAGGAACTATTCCTTTTGGAGGATCAACAAGCGTCCAAACTTGATTAGTGTACATGGATTCTATTTCAGAATTCATCGCTTCTAGCCATCTTCCAGAATCGATATCTAATATCGCCTCTTCATAAGTTTTAGGATCATCTCCATGATCAACTTCTCCCACTGAAAAAGATTAAAAAACTTTTTCATGTAGAAAGCCATAATATCTCTCTGGAGGTCGAGATATTCTAGAAGATTTACGAGCTGGAACCATTGTGTCATGTGTTGAAGGTTCTTGATCTGGTTCACCTATCTGAGTATGATCGATTTGAGACTCTTCAGAAAATTCTTTGAGTTCAATTTTTCTTCCTGCACGTCCTTCTTCTAAGAATTCTTTCTCAAGGAAATGTGCATTTTTACTGATTGTAATTCTTTGATCAGTAGGGAAGTAAAAATAATATCCTAAACTTTCTTTAGGATATCCTATAAATCGACCTTTTTCAGATCTTACATCCAACTTGTCTGTTTTAATAATCTTGACATAAGCTGGACAACCCCAGACCTTTAAATAGTTAAGACTAGGTGGTTTGCCATACCACACTTCATATGGTGTTTTCTGGACTGATTTAGATGGTGCTCTATTTAAAATATGCACTGCTGTTTGTAAGGCATACCCCCACAAGTAAATCGGTAAGTCCGTAAAAGTCATCATCGATCGCACCATATCCAATAAAGTACGATTTCTCCTTTCAGATACACCATTGTGTTGTGGTGTAAAAGGAGGAGTTAATTGTGATATAATCCCATTTTCTTTTAGAAAATCTCGAAATTCCGTACTTAAGTATTCACCTCCACGATCTGATCGTAAAATTTTAATACTCTTTCCAGTTTGTTTCTCTACTTCATTCTTGAATTCTTTGAACTTTTCAAAAGATTCTGATTTATATTTCATTAAATACAAATACCCGTACCTTGAATAATCATCAGTAAAGGTAATGAAGTAGTGAAAACCTCCTCTGGCCATTTCATTAAATGGTCCACATACATCTGTATGTATTAATTCCAACAATTCTTTGGCCCTTTCCCCTTTACTTTTAAAGGGTGACTTGGTCATTTTTCCTTGAAGACAAGATTCACAGGTCGGATAAGGTTCTGAACCCAATGAACTTAAAAGTCCACTTTCTCCTAACTGGTTTATTCTTCTGTCTCCTATATGACCTAATCTATGATGCCAAAGTAATTTAGGATTAATTTCATTTTGAGTTCGTTTATTAGTAATGGAATTCATTATGCTATGCCCATTTAATTCTATCACATACAAACCATTTGTATTGATAGCTTTGCCAACAAGTTTATTTCCAAAATAAACTAAACATTCATTTCTACTGAACTGTATACTGTAACCATATTTACATAATACAGAAACAGAAATTATATTTCTAGTGGCTTTAGCAAAATACAGGACATTGTACAAATACAACATGTGTCCTGATGGAAGCCTTAAACTGCATGTTCCCATGGCTTCGGTAGCAACATTTGTTCCATTTGCCATTCTTAACATGACTTGATCTTTTGCTAGAGCAGAACTATTCTGCAGATCCTACAAACAAACACAAATGTGTGTAGTAGCAACTGAATCTAATATCCAGGTTGAATTATTTGAACTAACATTTAATTCAAATTCAATGGCATAGCATTGGGACATACCTGATCCAGTCTTCACAATGCGAAGAGCTTTAGCCTTCTTAAGACTTTCTAGATAGAGAGGACAATTCCTCTTCCAGTGCCCACTTTCTTTACACCAAAAACATTGGCCCTTTTCATTAGATTTATTGGCTTGAGGAGCAGCCTTGTTCTTAAATCCCTTTCCCTTGGGTTTTGTTCCTAATTTCTTTTGGGATTTCATTGGCTTTTTCTTCTTTGTCTTACTGGAAGAAGCCATACTTACAATCTCCTGCCTTTTGCCTTTTCTTTCCTGATCATAAAACTGTTGAATCTCATTCAACAAATCAGGAAGTTTTCTCTCAATCCTATTGAGATGATAATTATTGATGAAAGGTGTGAAACTTGGAGGTAGAGATTGGAGAACCAAATCCTCCTTGAGGGTATCCGGCATTTCAATTCTCATGGCATGTAATTGCCCCAGAATGTTAATCATTTTCATGACATGTTCTTCTGGTGACACGCCTTCTTTCAACTTCATTCCAAATAAAGTTGAACTTAATTCATAGTGCCTTATCCTCGAATTCTCACGATACAACTCTTGTAACGCGAGGTAAATTTCATTAGCATTTTTCATCTTTTCACACTTTCTCTGAAGCTCGTCACTCATCGATGCCAACATATAAGAGCGAGCTTTAAGTTCATCTTCCTTCCATTTTTTATATTCATTATGCTCATCAGAAGGAGCATCAGAAGGAGGAGGTTCAGGCAGGGGTGTTTCTAAAACATAGACTGCGTTTTCTGAATTCAATATTATTTTCAGTTTCCTCAACCAATCATTGAAATTACTACGGCCAACTAACTTGTTCTTATCATCCAGGATTTTCAACAGTAGATTATTCATCTTTCACTATTTTATATCTTATGAGAGATGCTGCAAGAAAATTAAAAACAAATTATGAGTGTTTTGTTATATATATCTTTTATTAAGCTAATCTAATTAGCTCCCACTATTTTATTCAAATCCTATACTTCCCCGGATAAAGATCCAGCAATAAAATTTCTAGTGGGGAATCAAATTCTTATCAAATTTCATAAACCTCACATAATAGAAATCTTGGTCTATTAAATTCAATAAGTATGAAACTATTTCCTTTTATATCACCATATAAGCTATGATTCATTTTCTTGCCTCTAGTTTCAGATACCTCACATAATAGAAATCTTGGTACCCTACACTAGTTAAATCCGACCCATTATGCTTTCTTAAAATAGAATTCCTATTATACCCTCACATAATAGAAATCTTGGGTACAATGTGAATTCCTATCCAAGAACTAAGACAATCAATTCTAAGTCATAAATTAGCATCCTTCACATAATAGAAATCTTGGGATCTCTAAGTTTATGGTAAAGAATTAATTGACTCATAATGGAAGGCATAGACTTAATATTTTAATTAGGGAAGATTTAAAGTTTAGGTTTTAATTTTAGGTTAATGTTTTAATATCTACCCTATACATATCCATAATATGTATCAACTAAATATAAAACTTAAACCCCCAAACTACAAACCTAAAACTAAATGTCATGCCATAAAATTAAGTTTCAACACTTCATGTAAATATTAAAACTTAACTATATACAATGGCATAATTAATATGCATAAAACATACAAGCATATTGCATGCTTCAATATAGCATTACATGTTATGAAACATGACAAAAATGCATTATGTTGATATAACACACACATATCTCATATATTAATTATATTCAACATTGCCCATCAATAAGCATAAATTAAAAACAATTTATTAAACTTTAGGGTATAATGTAACATTTACATAAATAAGCAATTATTCAACCCTTATCTTATAAGACACATGGCATTGAATCTTATCAAACACATAAGCTAACAATTAAACATGCTTATCTTATAAGACACATGTCATATTAATATACATTAATCTAATTAATCTTATCAAACACATAATTAACACTTAAATTGTGTTCACACTACTTTTCCATCTTTTTGGCACAAAGACAATTTTACCCTCAACTCTTTAAGACAAATTATCTTAATACCCTTTAATGTCCATTAAATCACATATTTAACAAACACAATATAACATAACAAATTATGCCAATCAAGATCAAACAACCCTTTTTGCACCTTACTAAAAAATATGCAACTATTTCTCATATGAACAAAAACATCTCCATGTATCCATGAACATTTTAATCACTATTAAAACATTCATTTGAATTTTCTAAACAAGTATGCTCATTAATCAACAATTAATTTACAAACTTGTCATGGCCAAAATGTCACATAATCAAAATCATGTGAACAACATCAATTTTCATCAAAATTGACATAGTAGCATCCATACAATGTCCTAACCATCAAGAATCTTATTCTTCAAGCCATAAATATTGAACAAGCAACATTTTAACCCAAAACTCATTTGGCCAACTTCAATCAAACACTAAAATTTGCATTAAATATTGATGTTTGTGCCATAACCTTCATGTTCTTCAAACAAAAGTCATAAGAATTAATTGAAATAAAAAAAAAATTCAAACACTAAGTCATGGCCAAATTTTGCTAGTCCACTAAAATGATTAAAACAATTTTTTATGGCATATTAAGCATACATATGCATGGATCTACAATTCTTACAAAGCAAGTTATCACAAAACTTCACAAATTAAATTTTGAAAAATTACAACTCATTCTTCATCATATGAACATGAAATTTTTGGCCAAGTTTAGACAAATAAGGATAAATCCTTGGCTCTGATACCATTTGGAAGATGGATGCATGAAGAATCAAGCATATCATGCTATAACAAGTATAGTCATAGTTAAAAAAAAAAAAAATATTCAATCAAATTGAAATAAGTAAGGTAGAACATGTTACCTTAAGTCCTTAGCAACCTTGGAGACTCTTAATTTCAAGAGAAATTAAGCAAAAGAGTATCCACACCAAGGGAAGAAGAGATTTGACCAAGAGGGAGATTTAGGGTTCTTAGAGATTTTTTTTGTTTTTTGTTTTTTTTACACAAAAATTCATATATCATTTTCTTTATATAGGAATCCTTGTAAACAATTCAATAATTGTTTTGGACTTCCTTAAAAAATTCCATAATTGTTATGAAGTTGTTAAACTTCTTTAAATGATAACATTGGATTAACATTTAATCACAATTAACAATTTAACTCTTAAATTGTTTACATAACAATTTAACCCTTAAATTGTTTACAATTACAACCCCTTGTAAAATCCAATTTAATATAAAGAAAATGATTAATATAAATAACTTTATTACCTTTGGTAGGTGCTAGCCAACCTTGGATAATCAACTCTCTTTGGCTATTTCTTCATTCTCCTTAGTTTTTATGTGTGACCTCTTAGGTTCACTGTGGCCTAGCCGTGGGCCCAATATCACAGACTATTTCGATATGTTTTGTCATAACTCTTTATAAACAAAACTCCCACTGATTATGGTAGGCATCTAGCAATGCTCCATAACCCCTAAGTCACAATGAAGATATACTCCAACAAACCTTTTACAATCATACATGTTGTATAATCAAATCCTTCCGTTTTCTAATCCTAATTAAGAATGGATTCATGATATGTCAAAATCCTTATCTTAATTTTAATTCAATACATATGGAACGTGTCACCATGAAACAACCTTTCATGTAACATTTTATATACCCCGGCCGGAGATTTCCCTTTTCCAATGTATCTTGACATTTGTCTAGGAACTTGATATCAATCTATACCAAGTCAACGGATCCCATCTTGACTATCACTTGTCCTCACACATAAACAACACATGGCCAAATCGGCTTATTAACACATGGCATGATTAGCCTCATGTTTATACACCATATGAACCATATGCGTTTATGCAGAATCCAACCGTGATATCTCGTCTAAGGATTAAAAAATACCCTAGTACGATCTTATGATAAATCATTGACTACATTTTAAATGTCCATGTGATTCATCATAAATGGCCATATTCAATAAACAGTTCACTAACTGCGTATCCATGCTAATGCCCTAGTGATATAACTTTTATAATCACCCACACCAATACCATCACATGATATTCCACGGAGGCATTCAGCATGCCTACTATATAATATTATTGCCCAATTAATATTACCTATGTAGGGAATACTTTGATGATTTTGATCTTCCAAAGATTTGTATCATCCGGACATTTCACATGTAATACATATATATAAATGAAGCAATAAACCAAATGTGAAATAAGAACACTTTCTTTTATTGATAAGATAAAATGTATATACAAACTATATACATTCACATATATATACAAAACATAATGCCTCGGAACCGATGACACGATTGGTTCCTAGGGCATACACTAACACTAGTGAGCCAGTAGCATCGACTATCAATGCACCCCGTAATGGTGGACCACCTACATCTACCCAAAATGCTTCTGTTTTGGGTGAGGTTGCAATCAACAAGATGATTTAGGCAGCCATTACTAAGGTCGTTTGGAGGAATGTGAAAGGGAAAGGACATGAGGATGTCTTTGCCGCCTTCACTAGCAGGGCCAATAAAAGGCCCAAAAAGCAACCAAAGAAAGGTCCAGTTGGACCCAAGAATAAGAGCTTCAAAAGCCACGGCGGCAAGGCAGAAGGCCAATACAAAGGGAAAATGTTTCCACTGTGGAGAAGATGAACACTAGAAGAGGAACTTTCCTCAATACTTGAACAATCTAAGGAAAGGCAAAGGAAAACCAGGTACGAACCAATGTCTTATGATTGAATATGAATTAAGTGTTAATTCAGATAGTCATTCCTATCTCGGAGAGTATAAGTAACCAAGTGAATTAACACTTATACTCTCCATGATAGGAATGACTATCTGAATTAACACTTAATTCATATTCAATCATAAGACATTGGTTGCACTGCCCTTTCCTTTCCTTTCCTCTGACTGTGATCGAGGATAGTTCCTCTTCCAAAGGTCCATCTTCTCCACCGTGGAAACATTTTCCCTTTGCATTGGTCTTCTCTGTCTTCACCGTTGGCTTTTTGAAGCTCTTATTCTTGGGTCCAAATTTTGGACCTTTCTTTGGGTGCTTTTTGGGCCTTTTATTGGCCCTGCTGATGAAGGCGGCAAAGACATCCTAATGTCCTTTCCCTTTCACATTCCCCCTAAAGGCCTTAGTAATGGCTGCCTGAATCATCTTGTTGATTGCAGCCTCATCCAAAACAGAAGCATTTTGGGTAGACGTAGGTGGTCCACTATTAGGCGGCACATTGATAGTTGGTGCTACTCGCTCACTATTGCCCTCCTCATTGACATTCTCCTCGCCCCTCCTATTAACCTTTCGTGAACGCATCGTAGCCATACCCTTTACTCATTGACATTCTCCTCGCCCCTCCTATATATATATATATATATATATATATATATATTATTGTAAAAGAAACTATTATCATAAAAGTAATTATTATTTAATAAAAATATCATTCCTAATATTTAATTAATATATACCAAAATAATAAGTGAAATAAATTAATTTTTTATTATTACCATAAAAGAAAGAGAAAGAGAACATTCCTAGGATATATATATATATATATATATATATATATATATATATATATATATATATATATATATATATATATATATATATATATATATATATATATATATATATATATATATATATATATATATGGTAATAATAAAAAATTAATTTATTTCACTTATTATTTTGGTATATATTAATTAAATATTAGGAATGATATTTTTATTAAATAATAATTACTTTTATGATAATAGTTTCTTTTACAGTAATAATCAACAATTAATTTATTTCACTCATTATTTTTGTATATATTAATTAAATATTGGGAATGATATTTTTATTAAATATTCTTTAGAATATTCTCTTTCTCTTTCTTGTATGGTAATAATCAACAATTAATTTATTTCAATCAGTAGAATATTCTCTTTCTTTTTCTTTTATGGTAATAATCAATAATTCATTTATTTCACTCATTGTTTTTGTATATATTAATTAAATATTGGGAATTATATTTTTATTAAATAATAAGTACTTTGAAATTATACTAATTTAATAAAATTAAGCATTTATTTAATCATATAGTAGTTGAATGATTTGGAAGTTGATTTGGTATGAGCTTTTATAGTTGAAGAAAATACTATTCTAAATAAAAAATAATAATTCAAAAAGAAGTATCTTAGGGACGCGTAAATAATAAACCTGTAGTTTAAAAATATATTTTTTTTTAATTTAATTTCTAAACTATAATAAGTTCATTGTACTAGTTAAAAAATATAGTTTCATAAACCTCAAGTGTTATCAATTGTAGTCATAAGGGGGATTTTTTCCTTACCTTAGACCATCTCCAACCCATTGCACCAAATTGGTGCAAATTTTGGTGCAAAACACTATTCCATCTCCAACCCACCACACCAAAAAGAATATTCCTTAGAATATTTTTTAAAATATTCTTTATTTTATTTTATTGTAATAATCAGCAATTAATTTATTTTACTCATTATTTTTGTATATATTAATTAAATATTAGGAATAATATTTTAATTAAATAATTATTATTTTGATGACTCTAGTTCTTTTCAATATTAAATAACAATTAATCTATTTCTTTTATTGTAATAACTCTAGTTCTTTTCAATATTTTGATGATCTTATCCGGAACTAATCCACCGGAATACTAAATTGTTATTTGAGTTTATGTTGTATTTTTTTTTTTATTTTAGTGTTTTTAAATTAGTGTTAATTTTTATTTTGAGTTATTGTAATTTAATATTTGCATTGAATAAAGTTCTATTTTTAATTTTTCATCATTTTTTAAATTATATCAGTATTATAAATAATAATTAAATTAAATTAAATACAAATACTCAAATTTGGTGTGATTTTTGATGTAAAATTTAATACTCAAATTAACTTAACAAAATTAAATCAAAAAACAAAAAAAAGCAAAATTTTAAAAAATATATATATATTTTATTCGCACAGAGTCGCACCATTTTGGCGCAGTACAGTTGCGCTAAATTTGGCGCAAGATCGAGCACCGCGCCAAAATAGCGCAGTGTTTGGCGTGGGTTGGAGTACCAACCCACGCCAATTTGGTGTTTTTTGCGCCATTTTGGCGTGGATTGGAGATGCCCTTAGTATTCAAAGCACAAAGACACTCCTCCTTAGCTCCAAATGTTCATCGTTTCTTCCTTATACATATAACCACTTATGAATTTCTCTTTTAATTAAAAGATCATAACATTTTTTGCTTACCTTAGTATTCAAAGCACAAAGACACTCCTCCTTAGCTCCAAAGGTTCATCCTTTCTACCTTATACATATAACCACTTATGAATTTCTCTTTTAATTAAAAGATCAGAACAACTAGGGTTTTGAAACTCACATTAAACCCTGAAATTGAATTTCTTTAAGTGTGGATGGTGATCTCTTTTGAAAATCAACTTGAAATCCTACGAAAATTTGAGAATAAAAATGCTTGGATTAGTAGCTTTTATGGATACTTAAATCATATGGATTTGTATAAAAAGACCATTATACCCTTGGTTACCGTTTATGCCATTTAACCATATCAATCAACTTTATGACCATTCTACCCTTATTTCTCTTCAATGACATCACCCCTTACACTTTATAATGGCCACATCTCAAAATACATGTAAATTGTCCATTTTACCCTCCCATATAAAAAAAAAAAAAAATTACTTGAAAAGGTAAATTTCATACGTCAGGGTATCAGAATAATAACGCGGGGTTTACAGTTAAACAACATACCCATGACAACATCTAGAGTGGCTAGCGCATCTTGTCGTGTCGGAGCAAACAACATACCCATGACACAACCCATCCTGGCCCTCCTTATCCCATGGAATCCAGGCGCTCCTGTTAGATTCAGGTGACCGAGACGTGCCACGTGAAAATCCATAAAACCTGCAAAACCTGTTTTTAGAATACACTTTCTATAAAACCATTCTCTTATTTTCATCATGAAATGTATGTGTGTGTATATATATATATATTCCTTAGAATATTCTCTTTCTTTTATGGTAATAATCAACAATTAATTTATTTCACTTATTATTTTTGTATACATTAATTAAATATTAGAAATGATATTTTTATTAAATAATAATTGCTTTTGTGGTAATAATTTCTCTTATGGTAATAATAAAAAATTAATTTATTTCACTCATTATTTTTGTATATATTAATTAAATATTGGGAATGATATTTTTATGAAATATTCTTTAGAATATTCTCTCTCTCTTTCTTTTTTGGTAATAATTAACAGTTAATTTATTTCACTCAGTATAATATTCTCTTTCTTTTTCTTTTATGGTGATAATTTCTTTTATGGTAATAATCAACAATTAATTTATTTCGCTCATTATTTTTGTATATTTTAATTAAATATTGGGAATTATATTTTTATTAAATAATAATTACTTTGAAAATTATACTAATTTAATAAAATTAAGCATTTATTTAATCATATATTAGTTGAATGATTTGGAAGTTGATTTGGTATGAGCTTTTATAGTTGAAGAAAATACTATTCTAGATAAAAAAAAATAATAATAATTCAAAAAGATGTATTGTCCATTTAAGCTTTTGAGATCTGTGGCTTATTTAAAAAAGATGTATTATCCATGCAAGTTTTTGAGATTTGTAGATTATTCAAAAAGATGTATCGTGCATTCAAGTTTTTGAGATTTGTGGCTTATTTCAAAAAGATGTATTGTCAATTCAAACTTTTGAGATTTGTGGCTTATTTCAAAAATATGTATTGTCCATTCAAGTTTTTGAGATTTGTGGCTTATTCAAAAAGATATATTATCCATTCAAGCTTTTTAGATTTGTGGATTATTCAAAAAAATGTATTGTACATTCAAGCTTTAGAAATTTGCGACTTATCACAACCCATACCACCGACTTGCCCGGCGGCAGGCAACTGGCCGGCGATACTGGAGGAGACCCGCCTGAGTCGATCCGTTCTTTGGAGTTCCCACCGCCCGCATTTAGATCGCAGAGGCGCTGAAACAATACACTTGATGGGAGGAGATGGCGGTAGCAGGAAGTTGTGCCGGTAGTGAAGGTGGCAGAGATGGCCGAAAGAAATCATGTGTAAATTCTTTTAAATTACGAACACGAGGTTAGTCATTTCTTCGTATTGTCCCTGTAGCGGTGGAATTTTGGATGATGGAGGTGTAGGGATTTAATCGTTATTTAAATGGCCAGACCTCCCAATTTTACATTTATAAAAATATCTTGAAATTATTTTTGAATTATTTAGAAAAGAGGCACACTCAGATCATCTTCAACCCATTGCACCAAATTGGTGCAAGTTTCTCACCAAATTGGTGTGATTTTTGCTGTAAAACACTATTGTATGGTAATAATCAACATTTAATTTATTTCACTCATTAGAATATTCTTTAAAATATTTTTTCGAATATTCTCTTTCTGTTTCTTTTATGGTAATAATTTCTTTTATGGTAATAATCAACAATTAATTTATTTCACTCATTATTTTTGTATATATTAATTAAATATTGGGAATGATATTTTTATTAAATATTCTTTAGAATATTCTCTTTCTCTTTTTTTTTTATGGTAATAATTTCTTTTATGGTAATAATTGACAATTAATTTATTTCAATCATTAGAATATTCTATAAAATATTCTTTAGAATATTCTCTTTCCTTTTCTTTTATGGTAATAATCAACAATTAATTTATCTCACTCATTATTTTTGTAAATATTAATTAAATATTGGGATTGATATTTTTATTAAATAATTCTTACTTTGAAAATTATACTAATTTAATAAAATTAAGCATTTATTTAATCAAATATTTGTTGAATGATTTGGTAGTTGATTTGGTATGAGCTTTTATAGTTGAAGAAAATACTATTCTAGATAAAAAATAATAATTCAAAAATATGTATTGTCCATTCAAGCTTTTGAGATTTTTTTACTATTCAAAAAGATGTATTGTCCATTCAAGCTTTTGAGATTTGTGGCTTATTTCAAAAAAAATGTATTGTCAATTCGAACTTTTTAGATTTGTGGCTTATTTCAAAAAGATGTATTGTCCATTCAAGCTTTTGAGATTTGTGGCTTATTCAAAAATATGTATTCTCCATTCAAGCTTTTTAGATTTGTAGCTTATTTTAAAAGATGTATTGTTCATTCAAGCTCAAAAAGATGTGTTGACCATTCAAGCTTTCAATTCAACCTTTTGTTATAAAAGAGCATACAACACATTAGTTTTCATCACATCTCTTCTATTTCCTCTTGGAAAAAAAATCATATATCTTCTTCATTTGCGTTACAAAATGACTACACAATGAAGTTCTTCGTACACAAATGAAGAATACATGCATCTATGTCATATTTATCTTGATGTTTCTCAAAACCCGATTTTAGGTATAAACCAATCTAGTGATCAATTGTGGTCTCGAGTTGAGCTTGACTACAATAGTTCCAAACCCGTGTTTCTTACTCAGGTTCAAAACAAAAGATCTTTACATTGTTGAATGCATCTGATCTTTAGAGCTATTGGCAAAGTGAGGGGATGCGTACATCAAATTGAAAAAATGAATCCAAGTGGTGCTTCTGAGCAAGATATTGTGAGTATTTGTTACATTTAATTAATTTTCTTTAACTAATTGATTTTAACGTTATATGTACATTGTTTTGTAGATGATTCAAGCCAAAAATGTTACCAGCACAAGATAAAAGTTACAAGAAAGGTTTTAGATTTGATCATGTGTGGCCTATACTTAATGATATTGAAAAATTTACAGATAATGTTAACGCTGTAGAAGTATTTCAAAGGCAAACGGGTAGGTTTGTATCACAAGAATCAGAGACTCCCACTTGAAAGTCTCCCCAATTGGTGCCTTGTGACATGTCATCAAATTCTCTAAACATAAATGATGAAAATATTAGGGGTAGTTCAACTCAACGACCCATTGGGGTGAAGAAAGAAAAATTTAAAAGGAAAAATGATAAAGAAATTTTAAACAGCTTTGAAACTATTACAGAAGAAAATTAACAGCTCACTGCTATTTTCAATCAGGGCAACTCAGCTAGGGCACAAAATTATGAAATCCAAATAAAAAAATTGGCTTTGGCAGAATATCGAGAAGATAACAAATATTTATTCAAGGATTTGAAATCCATAACTGATCTAAGCCTACGTGAGTTTTTTCAAAATGAGCAATCAAGAATTATGCAAAAAAGAGCTCAACAACAAGGTCAAGGACCTCAAAAGAACTCCAATTCTTTCCAATATTTTGATGGTCTTACAGGATTCAGAATTAATCTACCGGAACACTTTAGTTATTTTAGTTTATGCTGTATTTTCTTTTAATTTTAGTGTTTTTAAATTAGTATTAATTTTTATTTTGAGTTATTGTAGTTTAATATTTGCATTGAATAAAGTTTTGTTTTTAATTTTTCATCATTTTTTGAATTATGTAAACCATGGTTGATATTCATAAAGAAGAGGAAAACCTAACCCCACTCCGAATCCTAGACTCCGGCAGCGCCAACAATTCAAAGGTTGTCAAAGAAGACGCTATAGTGGATCATCCAATGAGAAGATCAGATCATCGAAGAATTCCCTATGCAAGTAATGTTAATTGGGCAATAACATTGCATAGTAGGCATGCTGAATGTCTCCAATGAATATCATGTGATGGTATTAGTGTGGGTGATTATAAGAGGTATGTCAGTAAGACATTAGCGTGGAAAAATGGTTAGTGAACTATTTATCGAAAATGATAGATTACGATGAATTACATGGACATGGTCAATGATGCATCGTAGGATCGTGCTAGTGTACCATTGATCCTTAGACTTGAGACATCACGGTTGAATTCAACATAGGATACATATGGTTCATATGGAGTATAAGCACGAGACTAGTCACGTCTTGTGTAATAAGCCAGTTTGTTCAAATGTTATTCATGTGCGAGGACAAGTGATGGTCAAGATGGGATCCGTTAACTCAAAATAGTCCAATCTCGAGTTCCCAGAGGAATGTCAATAAACATTGGAAAAGAGAAATCTCTGGCCAGAGTATAATGAATGTCAGATGAAAGGTAGTTTCATGTTGACGAGTTCCATTGTATCGATTGACAATTCAATTAAAGATTAAGTTAAGGGTTTTGACATACCATGAACCATTCCTAATCGGGATTAGATGACAAAGGGATTTTACTACGCAATACATACGATCAGAAATGGTCACTACAACATTATGAATTTCTAGCCATGGTGTTCATTGTAGCTAAAAGTATGAATTTGCGTAGCTAAATGGTTTAGCTAGGAATGCAATGTTTTGTAGCTTATCGTAGCTAGAAGTGGCGCAGCTAAAAGTTGGCCATATAACTTTTTACTTACGTAGCTAACAATTTATATTTTTTGCTATGGATGAGATTAATATGTAACTAAAAACTTATATGTTTTTGCCATTTATAGCTATGTTTGCATTTTAGCTACACAAATATAAATTTGTAACTAAAACTTGAAATTTTTTGCTACAAAATTAATGTCCATGGCAAATATATTAACATTTTAGCTACGTAACTACTAAATTCGTAACTAAATAAAAAGATTATTTGCTACATATATGTGGATTAAAGTGTTAGAATTCAGAAGTTAAGGGCTTAGTAAATATTTAACTAAGCAAACACAAAACGCTGTCGTTTTGTGTTTCTCTCTTAAAGAGAACGCATATCTGAATCACTTTCCCCTTTTGTCTCTTTAAACACTCTCTGAGCTACTGATTCACTTAAAGTAGCAAATTCTAACTGTATTGCAATTCATTCAATAAAAACACACAAAATTGAAGCTTTGTTTTCTTGTTATTTTTCTCTCAATTTACGAATTTCACTTGGTATCAGAGCCATCGACTAACGTCAATGGCGAACATCTCAAACTCGAATCAATCTGGTACAAGTCTTGAGAAAATGATTCTCAACTCTTCCAACTCAATCAGCTCAGCTTTTCCGTCAAGTCTTCAAGTTGTTACTCCGAAGCTGACCAGAGATAACTACCGCGACAACTATCGGTTCTGGAAGTCACAAGTTCTGTCAGCGGTGGGAGCTCACGATCTTGAAGATCATCTTACAGGTCTTGTCCCTTGCCCTCAACCTTTAATTACTGCAGATCTTGAAAGTTTGAATGAGTTAGGAGAAACTAGATCAAAGGAGAAAGTTAACCCTAGCTATATTTCTTGGAAAAGAACTGACAAATTTCTAGTGACTTGGCTATTAGCGTCGATCTCAGAATGTATGTTTGCTTCTGTGTCAAAATGTCAGTCATCTACATCAATTTGGCTAACCCTAGAAAGTGAGTTCTTAAATGACTCTAAATCCAGAGCACTTCACCTAAAAACCTTACTCCAAACCACTCAAAAAGGAAACCTAAGTATTAGTGATTATGTCAAAAAGATGAAAGGAATAGCCGAAAGTTTGTCAGCTAGTGGCCAAGTGATATCTAATGAAGATTTATTGCAGTTTATTTTAGATGGACTAGGCCCTGAATTTGATGCAGTTATTGTTAACCTTACTTCAAGAATTGAGTCCAAATTCGACTCAGTAACCTTACAAGAAGCACAATATTTGCTTCAGAAGTATGAAATGAGAATAGAAAGGTTCAATTCTGCAGATTTTCTCAATAGTTCAGTCAACAGTTCTCAATATGGCTGCTGTAAGTACTCCAGGGTCTCACACATCCACAACTATACCAATGATATCCACTGGTAGTTTGCCTGTAGCACACAATTTTCCCTCTATCCAAACTACTGCTGGTTCACAACTGTATAATCAATACCCTGCTCATGTCAACTATTCGGTTCCTCATGTAAATGCTTTAAGTGATCAGTTTAATGCATTAGCCTATATTGGGCAGTATGGAGCTCTTATGCAAAACTATAGACCACCTAGCAACTACCTTTTGTTTCCTCGAGCTCCATTGAATCAGATTAGGACCTAAGAAGATACAATATCCACTAGTAGACCTTCTATCATCAAGATTGCTGCCCCAATCCGCATCAGCATAACACTCAATGTTTAAAGAAGTTGCTGGCCTAAACTGAAGACCATGATTCTGAGTTCCTTTGAGATATCGAAGAACTCTTTTGCATGCTTGCCATTGTATTTCTGTAGGAGCTTGCAAGTATTGACTTAATTTGTTAACGATGAAACTGATATCAGGTCTAGTGAGTGTGAGATATTGCAATGCTCCCACTGTACTTCTATACAAAGTTGGATCCTTAAAGCATTCATCACTCAAAAGGGGCACTTGGTACCTACTGCTAATGGTGTAGAACAAGGGTGTGCATCTGCCATTCTTGTTTTCACCAACAAGTCAAGAATATATTTAGTTTGTTTAAGATGCATACCCGATCAGTTTTAACAGCCTCTATACCAAGAAAGTAGTGAACTGAACCAAGCGTTTTTAGTGAGAATTGAGCATTAAGATCTTTGATCAAAGTGTGGATAAAAGTTGTGTTCCCTCCAGTTATCAAGATATCATCAACATATATAAGAAGATATGTCTTTTGATCACCTTCTTGGAAAATAAACAAACTAGAATCTGCCACTGAATTTTGAAAACCTTTACTCAATAAAGCTTCCTTTAACTTGTCAAACCAAGCCCTAGGTGCTTATTTAAGACCATACAAGGATTTTTCTAACTTACAGACAAAACCAGGATACTGAGGATGCTCAAAGCCTTTAGGTTGTCGCATGAATACAGTTTCATTCAGAGTTCCATTCAGAAAAGCATTATTGATGTCTATTTGCTGAATATCCCACCCATTTGTGACAGCCAATGTAACAACTATTCTAATGGTGGAAGGTTTAACAACGGGGCTGAATGTTTCAAAATAATCAAGCCCTGGAGTCTGCTGAAAGCCTTTAGCAACCAACCTAGCCTTGTACTTTTGTAAAGACCCATCTTGATTATACTTAATTCGAAATACCCATTTATTGCCTACAATATTCATATCACCAGTAGAAGGCACTAAAGACCAGGTATTGTTCTTAAGTAAGGCTGTAAATTCATTGTTCATTGCCTCTTGCCATTCAATACTTTGTAGAGCCTCTTTAACAGAGCATGGTTCAGGAACAACAGCAGAGGTAGAGGAAGATATTAAGCCAAGTTTTGGTGGAGGAAGACTCTGAGATTTGGTTCTAGTTGTCATTGGATGGATATTGTGACTGACTAATGGAGGGGCAGAGACTGTGACAGTTTAGGAACTGTTTCAGGTTGGCAGTGGGAAGAGGACTGATTACTGGTAGAGTTGTGAGGAGGGAAGGTAGAGTAGGAAGTAAAATCCACAACTAAAAGACAATTTTGAGGTGAGTTTGATAACTGAGATTGAGAGTTTGAACAAGAAAAATAATCGCCTGAGGAAAGGGTCAGAAAGAAGGTGATTTTGAGACAGGAGATGCATCAGAGATAGGAGAAGAGGATTTAACTGCTGAGGTTGAATCATGCTGATCATTTGCTGAGCAAGAATTCGAAGGACCACAAGATACAGTGGCAGGTAGAGATCCATCAGCAGAGGTTGTATCAGTAGAACTTGAGGTTTTAACAGACTCAAAAGGAAAGCTAATTATAGGTGTGGCAGTATAAGACTCTACTGAAATGTTGGAAGTAGAGGTTGATAGATTAAACTTGTCATCAAAAGGAAATTCCAGCTCATTAAACTTAACATTTGGTGTGATATAAACTCTACCACTAGAACTTAAACATTTGTACCCTTTATGAACCAAACTATATCCTAAGAAAACACATTTTTCTGAATGAAAATTGAACTTATGCTGATGATAATCTCTTAAATAAGGATAGCAAGTGCAACCAAAAACTTTTAAAGTAGAATAAAGAGGAGAATTATGAAATAAGATTTGATAAGGAGAAATAAAATTCAGAACAGAAGAAGGCATTTTGTTAATTAAAAACACTGCTGTATCAAATGCATTCCACCAATATTGCAAAGGCATTGAGGCATGAGCAAGCAAAGTTAGTCCAGTTTCCACCACATGTCTATGCTTTCTCTCACTCCTACCATTTTGTTGATGCACATAGGCACAAGAGTGTCTAAACTGAATTCCACAACTGGTTAGATAAGAAATAAGACCTTTATACTCTCCTCCTTGATCAGAATGTAGACACTTAAGTTTGGTGTTGAATTGTCTCTCAACTAAGTGATGAAATCTAATAAAGGTGGATCTAACTTCACTTTTAGTCCTTAAAGGGAAGAGCCAGGTAAACCTACTAAAGTCATCTATAAAGGCAACATAATATCGAAATCCGTCAACAGACATTATAGGGGCTGGTCCCCAAACATCACTGTGCACAAGTTCTAAGGGAGAAGTAGCTCTTGAGTGAGAGAGGGGAAAATTATTCCTATGCATTTTTCCTAGGTGACAAGCATCACAAAAAGGCAATGTAGATGATATGCTGGAGTTCTTAAAAGTGGGAAGTTGTTCCATGATTTTGTGAAACACCTCAGCATGAGGGTGACCAACTCTTTTGTGCCAAAGTAAAGCAGGGTTACTGGTTTTACTAGAGGCAGAGACTAAGGCTGTTGGACAAGGTGCACTAAAGTCATGCAATTTAGAGTGTAATGCATCATTTATCAAATCAGAATGAAATAAAGAAGTAGTATGGAACAGACCAGCAGATGAAATATTAGTTTTGTCAAGAGCAAGTGAAGTATCAGCAAGTGAATGAGAATGCAGTGCATCTGTTGTAGAATTATTAGAGATTGTATCATTCAAATTATTAATGAAACAGTTCAAATATTTAACTAAGCAAACACAAAACGCTGTCGTTTTTGTGTTTCTCTCTTAAAGAAAACGCATATCTGAATCACTTTCCCCTTTTGTCTCTTTAAACACTCTCTGAGCTACTGATTCACTTAAAGTAGCAAATTCTAACAGTATTACCATTCATTCAATAAAAACACACAAAATTGAAGCTTTGTTTTCTTGTTATTTTTCTCTCAATTTACGAATTTCACTTGTGGATTAAAGTGTTAGAATTCAGAAGTTAAGGGCTTAGCAAATATTTAACTAAGCAAACACAAAACGCTGTCGTTTTTGTGTTTCTCTCTTAAAGAGAACGCATATCTGAATCACTTTCCCCTTTTGTCTCTTTAAACACTCTCTGAGCTACTGATTCACTTAAAGTAGCAAATTCTAACTGTATTGCCATTCATTCAATAAAAACACACAAAATTGAAGCTTTGTTTTCTTGTTATTTTTCTCTCAATTTACGAATTTCACTTGGTATCAGAAACAACAGCAGAGGTAGAGGAAGATATTAAGCCAAGTTTTGGTGGAGGAAGACTCTGAGATTTGGTTCTAGTTGTCATTGGATGGATATTGTGACTGACTAATGGAGGGGCAGCAGTAGACTGTGACAGTTTAGGAACTGTTTCATTTGAATTTAATTATAATTTAAATTTTATATTTATATTCACCGATTATAAACTGTCCTAAATAGTTATATTATTAATTATTTTTAGTTCTAGCCAATATTCTACAATCTACGTAATAGTATAAAGAGTAATACTATGTTTACTCACCCATCTTACTATCCTTTATAAATATAACGTATAGTACGGGTACTATACGCATAGTACGGGTACCATGTAAAATTTTAACAAAGGTAGTAAGGCGGTTAGTACAACTCGTGAGTAAGTATAGTGTTTTTCTAGTATAAAATATATTTGGTATGGGATATTATATTGTATAATATTGTATCGTGGCTGAGCGTGTGTTCAATCGAGAGGTGAAATTAAATTTGTAAACAAGAAATAGTTTACTCTTTGATGTGTATAACTTCTAACTTGCATTGACATTGTTGTTTGATGCTAGTTGATTTGATTGAGTTGAACTTGGTGCCATGGATGTAAACTAAAATAGTTTTTAGTGGAACCATGTAAAAGTCTCTAGTGTGCTTTACATTATGTCTTATTTGAATGATATTGCGTTGATGTCGAATTACCATTCCTCCAAGCAATAACGAACACAATCCAACTCATTCCACAAAAGTTCAATGAATTTGATCAATCTTACACATTTTTGTTTAGTAGAAAGGTAATCCTTTGACTCCCTTGCTAACAAGTAAAATAGGATTTTATTCCTTGTTTATATATTAATATCCTTTTAAAGATCCTCTTGTACCAATCAATTAGAATGATAATTAAAACATCATTAACTTGCACTACATTTACATATGGCTTAATTAAATTTTATTCTCATACAAACATTTTATGTTGTGTGAGCCCATTTTTTAACTAAAACATAATTTTTGGTCTTAAACAAATTTTTAAGGCTCGAATACTTGTGTATTTTATTTGGAAATCGATATTTGGCCCCCCACATATTTTATTTTTAACCCCATTTTCAAGTTAGATGAGATAAAATTATAATTTAATTTTCTATTCATATTCACCGGTTATAAGCCGTTCTAAATAGTTATATTATTAATTATTTTTGGTTCTAGTCAATATTCTACAATCTACATAGTTGTATAAAATTTATTTGGTATGGGACATTATAATGTATAATATTGTATTGTATTACTGCACTATTCTTATCTAAGTTCCGAACCAACAATGCATGAAACTGACAAATCCTAAAAAGCACACATAAAGAAAATTAAAACTAAATTAAAATTTAATAAAACTCTAACCAACAAATTCACACAAGCAAATAACTAAAACTATCAATCAAATAAAAGAAATAATCCTAAAACAAAAACCAAATCCTATGAATAAAAACAAAATATACAAAAATAATAAGCAAACTATCAACTAATAAACTACCACTCAAACATGCAGTCAACCACACAAACAATTAACTAAAAAAGATGAAAAAGTTTCACAATCGGTTCACGCTAAAACTTTAATGCACACGACACACTATAGCATTTTCCCAATAGCGATCTTCCTGCAAAATAAAAACAAACACGAATTAAACTGTCCAAATGAAAATTAAAGAACGTAGAAAAATTAAACATAAAGTATTTACAAATCCAAACACACACAAAATCAAAAGCATGTTGCTTCCCGATAATGGCACCAAATTTTGTCGAACTAGTCATCACAGCCACAAAATAAAATCTAAATATCGTAGTTAGCGGTAAGCATGGTCGAATCCATAGAGAGCAAGATTAACAACCTAGTGTATATTTGACTTAAGCAACGGGAAATTGGAAAATTGATTAATTAAACTAATTAGGAAACTAACTAGTAGCAGAAAATGAAAATTACTATCTAAAACACAATAACAAAGGCATTGCCTTTACGGATTCGGTTTGACCCAAAACTAAGTCCCACAATTCCTCTCCCCACACTTAAACTTCCTAAACCTACAAGGCTAGGCAAATCACATAAAATGTTTTTCTGACCATTTAGGTATAATCTATCTTGTCTCTCCCTATCATCTTAGTTATAGATCGATTGGTTAAAGATTATCATCGACTAACGGAAAGCTCTAACAATTAAATAACATTAGTTGGTATAAAGCCAACAAGTAAAACCTATCAACTTTGTATCATCCAATCAACCTATTACACAACAAATGCATTTCTAGTAGAAATGATATTAAACGCTAATACAACTTGATTGCAATCAGCATCGAAGCAATTTAAAGTCATAATCAACATTCAATAATCTCAAACCAAAATTCAATTATGCAAAAAGTTGTACATCAACAAACGTTCTCAATAGACATTATCAATTCATCACGTTAAGCATTAGAATAATATTAAAGCGTTGCAAACAAACTGAAACAAAAGCAAATATAATCTGAATACAAGAAACTTAACCAAATGTCCAATATTCGAGCTCGATTCGTGAGTGTCGATCTTGATCTCGCCTACACATAACAACCAATCGGGAGATCAACCACTCATGGTGGTGTTGACAGAAGCTAGAAAGTCGAAAGTGGGGTTGGTCATGGCAAAGAGGATGGAACCGACAACAAGATGGTATGCTTTGTGGCTAGAGAAGATGAAGAGTCACAACTTTTCGGATTCTGGTGGCTTCCAATGGTGGTCGTCGGCGATCGGTGGCAGAATGATGATCCAAGGGTATGGAGAGGTAGTTCTCGAGCTGTGGAGTGAGGATTGGTAGCTGGGGAGGTGCAACGTCACAGAAAAGTGAGCGAAAACTCATCTGGAAAGTGAAGAGTCACAATATGCAAAGTGATGAAACTCATCAAAAAACAGCCAAATCGATGGCAATGGAGCTTGACGAAGATGGAAGGACCCTAGGGGAAGATGACCCAAAACTTGGAGAGCTCAAACTTCACCGAAAAATGGCAAAATGTGGCTAGAAGTTGAAGGGATGCGAGTGGGAGGCGAAACGTTGTCAAACGAAAGTCGAATCGACGCCAGGATGATGGAGAGGAAGATGAATCAGACCAAAGGTGGACCTAGGGTGGTCGGAAATGGCTAGAATCCTGTGAAGGGTGAGGATTTTTCAGCTGCGCCCCTCCATTTTGCAATTTCATTTTCCTTTTATAGTTAAAATGGAAATAGCATTTTGGTCCTTGCATGATTGAAAATCGACAAAATCAACCCCAAATAAATATGACAGTATGACCCCTTAGTAGCATAAATGAACAAAATCAACCCTAATTAATAAATCACACCTAATATCAACTTATATACACAATCCCAAAATTCATTCCAAACATGCACAAATTGTAAGGAAAAATTAAAATGTGATTTTTCATGAATAATCCTATAAATTCTTTAATTGCCTTACTATGATTTCATTATTAAGCACAAATAAGTATTTTGATCATCTTAATAAAGTCATTTTCATGAGTCTAACAACAACCCACTACCACGGTTCCCCACTTAAATCTGGGATGCTCAGATGAGAATTGAACTTGAGACCGTACGTCTATCTACATTATCCTCAATTCACTCTAACCATCTAAGCTACCCACGAATAGGTTGTTTTTTTATTTCAACTATACACTTTTTGATAGATACCTATTCTGAATTCACCATCAAACCACCAACAGTATCTATCTACCAGATTTTCGTTTTGACCTGAGTGACAACCCTTTACTCAGAAAAGCTAAAGGTCTTCCTTCTTGCATAAGTGCAGCCCCTAATCCAGTTCTTGATGCATCACTTTCAATCACAAACTACTTAGAAAAGTTGAGCATGGCTAAAACCGATACACTTGTCAAGATACGCTTCAAGGCTTCAAAGGCTCCTTGAGTGACTTATTCCATAGAAATGAGTCTTTTTTTAGTAAGGCTATGAGAGGAAGTGCTAGTGTATATTAGTGTATGCCCTAGAAATCATTTGTGTTGTCGGTTTTAGAGCATTTTGTCTTGTATCAATATATCATAAATAATAGAAGAAAGAGTTTTTCAATTCATATATATAAATTGCTTCTTTTATTCAGTCATGCATTTAAAATAAAGTATGTATATAAATTGTCCAGATGATTCATTTAATCGGTAAATGAATTATCAAAATGGTTCCCTACGGAAGCAATATAATTTGGGCAACTATATTGCATAGTAGGCATACTGGATGTTTCTGGAAGATATCATGAGTTGATATAAGTACGGATGACGATGATAGTCATGTCACTGGGGCACTGGTATGGATTAGCGGTTGGTGAACTATTTTTTGAACGTGACCGAATAACCACAAATCACTTGGAAAAGCATGTAGTCAATGATTTATCATTTGGTTATACCAGTGCACGATGTAGTCCTTTGACCTGAGACATTGTAGTCGGGTCCGATACAAATGCATATGGTTCATACGGTGTATGAGTAGGAGACTAGTCATGTTTCGTATAATAAAGTCTATTTGGTCATGCGTTGTTCATATGCGAAAACGAATGATGTTCAAGAAAGGATCCATTGACTCAGAAATATAGGATCAGGAGTACCGCTAACTCCATCTGAATTCGAGTTCCTGGACGAACGTCGATAAATGTCGGAAATCAGAATCTCTGACCAGAGTCTATTATTAGTCATAAGAAAGTAAGTTCATGATGACGAGTTCTAGACATATTGATGAACGATTCGGTAGAAGATCGAGTTTAGGATTTTGGCATTTCATGAATCTGTACTCGATCAGGATATATCAATGGAGGGACTTTACCTGCATGGTACATATGATCTAAAATGGGTTCGATGAAGTATTTCTTCATCGTGGTTTAGGGACTATGGCACATTGCTAGATGTTTACCATAGTCGTTGAGCCTCCGGACAAGTTTTCGGATTCATCTAGAACCGGCTCATGGCTAATCCACGGTGTACTCACATGGTCACACTAATAGCCTTGAAAAGTTAGAGAAGAATAAGAGAGAGAAATGATTATTCAAAGGGTAAAATAATAAATACTTGGGCTACTTTTAAAATAAGATTTTATTGGGGCATAGAAGTAAAAAACAACTAATTACAAAATGGTCCATGTATATATAAATGCAAATGGTTCCATTTTAGGTTAATGATTCATTTTGTTCACTCAAAAGAAAATCAATCTCTCTTTCTTAGGGTTCAGACTCTCTCGCTCTCTTAAGATGTTGTTAAGTGTGGAGGATTCATCCCTTTGAATCTTGGCTTCATCAACCTTAAGCAAAGGAAAAGGTACAATGTTTTCAAGCTTTGTTTGAAAATTTTTTTGAATCCTACTAATCCAACCCTCTCATGCTTTCAATCTACATTTTCCGCCACCTCTTCATGTTATTCTTTCATGAAGTGCCAATTTACCGTAATCTTGGACAAATCTTTTGTAGTACCTAGTTAGCCCCAAAAAACCTCTAAGAGCTCTCACATCTCTCAGAATTGGCCAATTGATTATACTTTCGATTTTCGATGGATCCACTGCCACCCCTTCGACTGAGATTATATGGCCGAGATACTCTAACTTTATTTATTCAAAGAAGCACTTTTTCTAGTTGGCTACTAAGTGATGTTCCACCAAGGTTTGAAGGGTGATTTGGAGGTGTTGTACATGTTCACTCATTGACTTGTGTATACCAGGATGACATCGAAGAATACAAGTATAAATTTTCTAAGGTACGACTGAAAGATCTCATTCATCAAGGCTTGAAATTTTGAGGGTACATTGGCCAAACCGAAGGGATAACCATGAACTCATAGTGCCTTTCGTGAGTTCTAAAAGTTGTTTTGTGGGTATCTTCAGACCGCACTCAAATCTGGTGATGGCTCGATTTTAGATCGAGCTTCGAAAATACAATTGCTCCCCCTAGTTCATCGAGCAACTCATCAATCGCTGGAATAAGGAACTTATCAAGAATAGTCAACTTGTTCAACAATTTGTAATCAACACAAAATTGCTAGCCCCCATCTGTTTTCTTTACTAATAGAACTAGGCTCGAGAAGGGGCTCACACTAGGCTTAATATGTCATGTCCTGACATCTCCCCAATGATCCTCTCAATTTCATTTTTTTGGTAATATGGGTACTATAAGGTCTAATATTTGGTGTTTCGGCTTGGGGTAACAATCTTATGGAATCATCTTGTGGTCTGCAGAGTCGTAATTCGGACAACAGCTTAAAAATGATCTGAAATCTTTCTAACACTAGCAACAGTTGGCTATCCACATCTTTCTTATACTCAGATTGCTTTTGTAACTGACCGAACTCAACCATACAACTTTTCCCTTCACTTTGCAGTGTCTTGATCATTGCTTTCAAGGACACCATCGTTTTGCTAAGGGATGGGTCACCCACTAACTTCACAGTATCTATGGAATTCTTTTGAAAAAGAAGTGAAGAAATTGAGAGGATTTGGAGGAGAAGGTGGCGTGAAAATGGGCTGAAGAGTGGCTAGGGTTTCACTCTTCAATCCTTGATATAACATAAAATTATATATTAGTTTCCCATTTTGCCCTTAAACTTTCTTTAAAATTCCATCTATGTCCCTTAGTTAATTACCATAATGCCCTCATTTTTATTACATTCTCCATGAAATTCTATCTCTTTTCACTCCCCACTTTTTCAACTAATTTTGAGTGAAAATACCATTTTACCCTTAATGCAAGTTTAAGGCATTTTCTTCACATTTTCTCAAAATAACTTTAGCAAAAATCAACTAAAGGTATAAGAGCACAAATTAAATTACGTATCTCCATGTGGACATTATAGCTACCCACAAATAGGTTGTTTTGTTATTTCAACTATACACTTTTTGATAGATACCTATTTCGAATTCACCATCAAACCACCAACAGTATCTATCCACCAGATTTTAGCTTTGATCTGAGTGACAACCCTTTACTCATAAATGCTAAAGGTCTTCCTTCTTGCATAAGTGCAACCCTTAATCCAGTTCCCGATGCACCAATTTCAGTCACAGAGTGTTTAGAAAAGTTGAACATGGCTAAAACTGGCACACTGGTTAAGATACGCTTCAAGGCTTCAAAGGCTCCTTGAGTGACTTCATTCCATATAAATGAGTCTTTTTTTAATAAAGCTGTGAGAGGAAGTGCCACTTTACTGTAATCTTGGACAAATCTTCTGTAGTACCTAGTTAGCCTCAAAAGCCTTTAAGAGCTCTCACATCTCTTGGAATTGGCCAATTGACTATACTTTCGATTTTTGATGGATCCACTGCGACCCCTTCAACTAAGATTATATTGCTGAGATACTCTAACTTTCCTTGTTCAAAGAAGCACTTTTCTAGTTGGCTACTAAGTGATGTTCCACCAAGGTTTGAAGGGTGATTTGGAGGTGTTGTACATGTTCACTCATTGACTTGTTGTATACCAAGATGACACCGGAGAATACAAGTATAAATTTTCTAAGGTACGACCGAAGGATCTCCTTCATCAAGGCTTGAAATGTCGAGGGTGCATTGGTCAAATCAAAGGGCATAACCATGAACTCGTAGTGCCCTTCGTGAGTTCTAAAAGTTGTTTTGTGGGTATCTTCAAACCGCACTCAAATCTGGTGATAACTCGATTTTAGAATGAGCTTCAAAAATTCCTTAACACATTTAAATGCACCTCTATTCCAATTAGAAAAATTCCTCTGCATTCATCTTTTTTTAATAATGATGCCTCTTTTCCATCATCTATGTCTTCTTTAGCTAATGCATCTCCATTAATACCATAACTAATCAGCAAGATTCAACAATGACCAAGTCCTTTTAGCCTGATCCAGTTCCCAGTACATCATCTAGTTTACCAGATTAGCCATTGAGTCTACATCACCTAGTCCAATACACAGATCTCTTAAGTCTGTATCACCTAATTCCGTAGGTTATTCTCCTAATACTATTCATCTTACTGTTGCCCTACCATTTGATAAACAACCCTTTATACCAAATCTAATAAATAGGTCTCTTGAACATATATCCTTAGATCACTCTCATGATAACATTCATCTCAAAGTTGCCTTACCATTTGATGCACAACCCACAAATACTCATCCCATGCTTACCAGGTCAACAGCTAGACTTCATAACTCTATGTTAGTTTCTTCCACAAATAGTCCTTCTCATCTTGAAACCAGTGAGCCAATAAGTGTAGAAAGCTGCTCTGGAAACTGATTTTAATAACATGCTCTCAAATAACACTTGGGAACTTGTTCCAACTAAGTCACATATGGATATAGTTGGGAGTAAGTTGGTATTTAGAATTAAACATAACTTAGATGCCTCAATTCAAAGGTTCAAAGTCAGGCTGGTGGTTAAAGGCTTTCAACAAAACCCTGGAGTTGACTATCATGAGAATTTTTGTCCAATAATCAAGCCATCTACAATTAGAGTTGTGTTGAGCTTGGCAGTTACCTATGGATGGGATATTCAACAAATGGATGTCAATAATGCATTTTGGAATAGAGAGCTTAGTAAAAGTGTTAACAATACTCAACCTACGGGTTTTTTTTTTTATTTGAAAAATCATCTTCATGTTTGTAAACTAACCAAGGCTTTTTATGGCCTGAAACAAGCTCCAAGAGCCTAGTTTGAAAAGCTCAAAACTGCTTTTCTAGGATGGGGTTTCATAGCTTCTATGTCAGATTCCAGTCTCTTCATTTATACGCAAAATGATCGGTTCCTATATGTAGTTGTTTGTGTTGATGACATTCTCTTGATAGGAAGTGATGTTAAGTTTGTACAAGACATATTACATAAACCGAACATTGAATTTGCATTGAAAACATTGGGATCTCTTAAATACTTTCTCGGGTTTGAGGTTCTCAGAACGGACTCAGGCATTCATATGAGTCAAGAAAGATATGCCAAGGACCTACTAGTTAAAACTGGAATGATGGACTCCAAGCCATGCTCTACACCTATGGTTGTAGGCAACAAATTGACATTTGAGGATATTGAACTATTTGATAAACCATAACTCTACAGAAGTACAATTGGGCCCTACAATGCTTAACACTTTTAAGATCTGACATTGCCTGTTCAGTCAACAAATTGAGTCAGTTTCTCAAAGCTCCTACTCAACTACATTGGCAAGCATGCAAAAGACTTCTTAGATATCTCAAAGGCATTACAAATTTTGGAGTTCAATTTGAAAAACCTCATAGACTTAATCTAAAATGCTACACTAATGCTAACTAGGCAGGTAGCATTGAAGACAGAAGGTCCACAAATGGTTGCTGCTTATTTCTTGGTCCAAAGTTATCACAATGGAGCTCTAGGAAGTAAAAAGTAGTGGCTATGTAATCTATTGAAGCAGAATATAGGGCACTTACACAAGGGGCAACTGAAATCGCCTGGT
The DNA here is from genome assembly GCA_026229545.1 of Pistacia atlantica. Taxonomy (NCBI): domain Eukaryota; kingdom Viridiplantae; phylum Streptophyta; class Magnoliopsida; order Sapindales; family Anacardiaceae; genus Pistacia; species Pistacia atlantica. The sequence continues at coordinate 13,102,303 of CM047910.1, read as the reverse complement.
TTAGAAGTTTATTATTTGAAATTGGCTTGACTCTTCCCGAAGTACCTATCATTTGGTGTGATAATCGGAGTATTGGATCTCTTGCATCAAATCTATTTTTTCATGCTAAGACAAAACACACTGAGTTGGATGCACACTATGTAAGAGAACAAGTTCAGGCTAACAATTTGAAAGTTCAATATGTTCCTACCGAACATCAAAAGGCTGACATCGTCACTAAATCTCTATCAGCTTCAAGGTTTGAAATCTTGCGGGACAAGCTAATAGTTAAAACTTCTAATGTTAAAGCTGAAACTAAAATTGATGCTGCTGTTAATCAAGTTGTGCTGTCTTAGTTACAAAACTACTACAGTTGCTGATTTTTGAGCTGGTGTTATTGTTCTTTCTCTTGGTGTTGATGATAACAAACTGAAATTTTGTTATTGATGATAGTTGAGTTTGGTGCTGTTGATTTCACTAAATCATGCAGCTGTTGATTTTGTCTCTTGGTGCTGATCGCAGCAAACTGAACTAGTGTTATTAGTGATAGTTGATTTTGTCTCATGGTGTTGATGGCAATAAACTGAACTGGTGTTATTGGTGACAGTTGATTTTGTTTCTTGGTATTGATGGCAGCAAACTGAATTGTAAACTGAACTGGTTTTATCGGTGATAGTTGAGTTTGGTGTTATTGATTTCATATAATGCTGCAGTTGCTGATTTTGAAGATGCTGTTTATGATAAAGAAACTAGAGCTGACTTGATGATGCTAAATTTCAGGGAAAATGTTAGTGAAGTGAAAGTTGACAAATCTTCCCAGCTTATCTTAAGGGAGAATGTTAGCAAAGAAGAAAATTCAATGCCATTTGTTTACTGTGAACTTTTAGTATAGTAGTTACTGTAAGTCTAACAGTTAGTTACTATTTGTAATATCTCAACACTATAAAAGGGTTACTCACTGTACTTTGTACTTAAGAATATCAGTACACAAATTTTATGAACTTTTTCTTTTTCGATTCACTTTGTTTCTGCTCTAAACATCACATCGGCTCATATTGCTCTATTGTAATAATGATGGGTGGAACAGGAAAATGAAACATAAATGATAGAGAGAGACTTGGTACAGTGAAAACCTAGCAGGAATACATAAACCCTAAAGCCATAAAGCAGATATAACAGTGATATAAATGTACAATCATACATTTATTTTTTATATTAAATTATAGATGTTTCATGCGTAATTATATAATTTATGTAGTGATGAGTTCTATAGAGAAACTTTGTCCTTGGTACACTATTTCTTCCAGCTGGTCCTTCCCCTTACTAATTCAGTTCCACACTCAAGGCTGAGCGAATGATCCAACTCAATTTCTTGATTATTTATAAAATGATTGCTACTGAATTTGGAAAGAGATTGCAGCACACTATCCATATTGCACTCCTTCCGATACTCCAAAGTCATGGCGCAAAGCTCATCACTCTCCACAACTGAGCGAGGAACGCCCTGATAAAAAAAAAAAATTCACAGATATGTTCTCAAGTAAACATCACATGCAATAAAGATTAATACATGTGGATAAAGAAGAAAGATCTCCAATAAAGATGATAGTTAAAAATAATTAATCTACCTCGAGAACATAGTTAACCAGTTTGATATGACTCACATGTTGATTGACATCCATGTCCGTCCATCCAGGCTGAATTTTGATGACAAAATAACCAGTTAATACTCCTAATTGCAAATCTCTTCTCCATATATAGAGATTGATTGCACTTACATTTAAACCGGTGCGAATGTAATCTGCTTTATCAATATCAAGCCCCTGAAGTTTTCTGCTATCCTTGTTCATGGGAAGGTCCCAGTGCATAAAAAAAGGTTTCAGTTCTCCCATGACTTCCTCGCTTGATTTCCTTGTTTTCTTATTCATCAGCACAAACAAACTGAATATATAGCCAAAACATGCAAATTAAAATCATCAAAATTGTAAAACTCATTTCAGCTTCTCATGCTCGCACATCAGAAATTTTTTAACATGAATTTCAACTGGTACACCGTACACCTTCACATATATGTATATATACACACATATTCTTAACAATAAGTCTATCCTTACAAAGAAGTCTACAAAGAAGCTTACAAAGTGAAGGAAAAAACAAAAGAAAAACGGAAATAGAGAAAGAGAGAGAGAGAAAAATGATGAAGATCAAAGGTGGAGATTAACTTTGTATGCCTCCTTTGTAGGCTTCTTTGTAAGACTAGCACTGTTGTATTCTTAAATAGAACAAGTAATTAATGTTTTGAAAATTTTAAAATATTTATACTAGTAAATACTAATAGATCAAATTTATAGTTTTTATAATTGTGATCCAAATTTAATTGAATTACAAATGTCCACCTGTAATTTAAAATATATTTGAATTCAAGGAATAGATTGGTAGAAATAGGTTAACCTTGATGCCCGCATCAGAGTTTTGCCTGTCTTCAAGTCTCGGATCCGCCACTCTCGACGCATACTGTTCCTCCCTGACCTACACATCCAACCATCTACTTGAACAACATCGGCCCTTCAAAACAAAGCATATGTATTATATGGCTAGTCAAGTTTCGTGTACGCGAAATTAATTATATATAATGCATGCTATCCCAATCAAACTACATTGAGATAAATATGCGCATAAATTAATCCACGCGAAACAAGCTGCGGATTATTTAATAATAGATAAAGTTTTACATAGAACATGCATGAATTCAAGTTTAGATTCTAGGCAGTTTTATGAACATCAAATCAATTATCACCCAGAGCATTAAATATTGTAAATTGTAAAGCAAATAAGCAGTAGTAAAGCGAATTACCATGAAGGATAGTGATAGACCTCCATATGCGACCGACAAGCCACCCATATGAGGTCATTTGCAGTCATCTCTAATGTTGACCCAAAACCATCGGTCAGTATTCCTGCACTCTTGAAATGGTTGAGTGATGTTTCCTATACACAAACAAGAGGCAGTTGGAAAATACATCAAGTTTAATTAACGACTTTCTGAATAAAATAGGTATAACTAAAACCTGTAAATAATTCATCAAGGCCTCAATGGATATTCTGAAATCACTTCCTATCTCATATGAGTTGACAGTAAAGTTTTGCTGAAAAATAGGTCCATCCTGTAACAATCTTCCAGTAGATGGCTCAAGAATCCCTGCTTTCCCGTTATTAAGTTCCCATTTCTCCTCCATGGCTGCAGACACCGTGTTAATGATGGGAACAACAAGCATTTGATTGAAGATCTCCATGGGCGTTGCAGCAGTACTTATGATCTCCTGCACATTCTTCTGAAATTCTGTTAGTGATGACATCGCATTGTTGATCTTAAAGCTGCGGGTTTGTTTACGTCTCTTCTTCTCCCGGACACCAGCCGCAGTAAAATTAAGCTTATTTATTCCACTACAAAAGGGCAATGCTACCCTGATGGATGTCGTCGGTGACGTCAATTTTATACTCATAATGATGATCAGAACAGTGGAATTTGTCTACAGATCTTGTGGACGAGACAAAATTTGAAAACCTGTTAAATATGGAATCAATTAACCGAAAGAAGAAATTGTAAAATATATGCAAAGCACAACATATAAAATGTTGAGCTACATGCATTATAAACAAGCTACTTAATTTAAAGAATATTATACCTATTAATTCCTGCTGGGAGCAGGATGATATTTGTTGTAATTTCCTCTACAATAAATGCCTTCTGAGCAAGATTATAAATTCTTGGTCTTCAAATGACCTTCTAACCAAAATTTTCTGGTCTTAGATCGAACGAAGTTGCTACCTCCTGAACAAATTAAGCTACCTGTTCTTGGTCTTCGAAAGCTGCCGCCTCGTGACCAACCTCACTTCAAATCCATGGTCTACGAGACTATGAATGAAGCTTGCTGAAATCCCTTATTTATAGGATAAACATTAATTAAATATTATCATATGTCCTATGTCATAATCCCACTTAACTTCTATTAATTAATATTAATATGTATCAACCACCGCATGGCAAAATCCTAAGTCTAGGAATGGTTGCTTTAATCAAGTTTTGTTATTTCTACTAATGAAAGTTATGCAAGAATCACCAATAAAAAATTACTAAAGTATTTAATTAATGATTTTTAATTTTGTTTACGTAGACTTAATTCGACTGGATTCTTCCCCGTAGCTTTTTAGTTAGCCGTTGATTGAAATAGGTCATTCGTTGTGTTAGTATTTTATTAATTTCCTTCTAACAGCAAACTAAAACGTTTTACTAACTGGGTTCAATGTTAATTCTTTTTTTTTTTAATGGAACATCCTAAATCTTACACATTTTTGTTTGGTAGAAAACATTTTTGTTTACATATCAATTGGAATGATAATTAAAATAGCATAACTTGTTAAGCACAAACGAATCATTAATTATTATAATACTAATGAATGCATATTATATGAAAAACGTATTGCACTACATTTACATGTGACTTAATTAAATTTTGTTCTCATACAGACATTAGTTTATGTTGTGTGAGCCCATTTTTGTCTTAAACAAATTTTTAAGGCCCGAATATTAGTGTAATTTATTTGGGAATCGATATTTAGGCCCCCACTTATTTTATTTTTAACCCCATGTTCAAGTTAGGTGAGATAAAATTATAATTTAATTTTATATTTATATTCACCGATTATAAACTGTCCTAAATAGTTATATTATTAATTATTTTTAGTTCTAGCCAATATTCTACAATCTACGTAATAGTATAAAGAGTAATACTATGTTTACTCACCCATCTTACTATCCTTTATAAATATAACGTATAATACGGGTACTATACGCATAGTACGGGTACCATGTAAAATTTTAACAAAGGTAGTAAGGCGGTTAGTATAACTCGTGAGTAAGTATAGTGTTTTTCTAGTATAAAATATATTTGGTATGGGATATTATATTGTATAATATTGTATCGTGGCTGAGCGTGTGTTCAATCGAGAGGTGAAATTAAATTTGTAAACAAGAAATAGTTTACTCTTTGATGTGTATAACTTCTAACTTGCATTGACATTGTTGTTTGATGCTAGTTGATTTGATTGAGTTGAACTTGGTGCCATGGATGTAAACTAAAATAGTTTTTAGTGGAACCATGTAAAAGTCTCTAGTGTGCTTTACATTATGTCTTATTTGAATGATATTGCGTTGATGTCGAATTACCATTCCTCCAAGCAATAACGAACACAATCCAACTCATTCCACAAAAGTTCAATGAATTTGATCAATCTTACACATTTTTGTTTAGTAGAAAGGTAATCCTTTGACTCCCTTGCTAACAAGTAAAATAGGATTTTATTCCTTGTTTATATATTAATATCCTTTTAAAGATCCTCTTGTACCAATCAATTAGAATGATAATTAAAACATCATTAACTTGCACTACATTTACATATGGCTTAATTAAATTTTATTCTCATACAAACATTTTATGTTGTGTGAGCCCATTTTTTAACTAAAACATAATTTTTGGTCTTAAACAAATTTTTAAGGCTCGAATACTTGTGTATTTTATTTGGAAATCGATATTTGGCCCCCCACATATTTTATTTTTAACCCCATTTTCAAGTTAGATGAGATAAAATTATAATTTAATTTTCTATTCATATTCACCGGTTATAAGCCGTTCTAAATAGTTATATTATTAATTATTTTTGGTTCTAGTCAATATTCTACAATCTACATAGTTGTATAAAATTTATTTGGTATGGGACATTATAATGTATAATATTGTATTGTATTACTGCACTATTCTTATCTAAGTTCCGAACCAACAATGCATGAAACTGACAAATCCTAAAAAGCACACATAAAGAAAATTAAAACTAAATTAAAATTTAATAAAACTCTAACCAACAAATTCACACAAGCAAATAACTAAAACTATCAATCAAATAAAAGAAATAATCCTAAAACAAAAACCAAATCCTATGAATAAAAACAAAATATACAAAAATAATAAGCAAACTATCAACTAATAAACTACCACTCAAACATGCAGTCAACCACACAAACAATTAACTAAAAAAGATGAAAAAGTTTCACAATCGGTTCACGCTAAAACTTTAATGCACACGACACACTATAGCATTTTCCCAATAGCGATCTTCCTGCAAAATAAAAACAAACACGAATTAAACTGTCCAAATGAAAATTAAAGAACGTAGAAAAATTAAACATAAAGTATTTACAAATCCAAACACACACAAAATCAAAAGCATGTTGCTTCCCGATAATGGCACCAAATTTTGTCGAACTAGTCATCACAGCCACAAAATAAAATCTAAATATCGTAGTTAGCGGTAAGCATGGTCGAATCCATAGAGAGCAAGATTAACAACCTAGTGTATATTTGACTTAAGCAACGGGAAATTGGAAAATTGATTAATTAAACTAATTAGGAAACTAACTAGTAGCAGAAAATGAAAATTACTAACTAAAACACAATAACAAAGGCATTGCCTTTACGGATTCGGTTTGACCCAAAACTAAGTCCCACAATTCCTCTCCCCACACTTAAACTTCCTAAACCTACAAGGCTAGGCAAATCACATAAAATGTTTTTCCGACCATTTAGGTATAATCTATCTTGTCTCTCCCTATCATCTTAGTTATAGATCGATTGGTTAAAGATTATCATCGACTAACGGAAAGCTCTAACAATTAAATAACATTAGTTGGTATAAAGCCAACAAGTAAAACCTATCAACTTTGTATCATCCAATCAACCTATTACACAACAAATGCATTTCTAGTAGAAATGATATTAAACGCTAATACAACTTGATTGCAATCAGCATCGAAGCAATTTAAAGTCATAATCAACATTCAATAATCTCAAACCAAAATTCAATTATGCAAAAAGTTGTACATCAACAAACGTTCTCAATAGACATTATCAATTCATCACGTTAAGCATTAGAATAATATTAAAGCGTTGCAAACAAACTGAAACAAAAGCAAATATAATCGAATACAAGAAACTTAACCAAATGTCCAATATTCGAGCTCGATTCGTGAGTGTCGATCTTGATCTCGCCTACACATAACAACCAATCGGGAGATCAACCACTCATGGTGGTGTTGTGAAGCTAGAAAGTCGAAAGTGGGGTTGGTCATGGCAAAGAGGATGGAACCGACAACAAGATGGTATGCTTTGTGGCTAGAGAAGATGAAGAGTCACAACTTTTCGGATTCTGGTGGCTTCCAATGGTGGTCGTCGGCGATCGGTGGCAGAATGATGATCCAAGGGTATGGAGAGGTAGTTCTCGAGCTGTGGAGTGAGGATTGGTAGCTGGGGAGGTGCAACGTCACAGAAAAGTGAGCGAAAACTCATCTGGAAAGTGAAGAGTCACAATATGCAAAGTGATGAAACTCATCAAAAAACAGCCAAATCGATGGCAATGGAGCTTGACGAAGATGGAAGGACCCTAGGGGAAGATGACCCAAAACTTGGAGAGCTCAAACTTCACCGAAAAATGGCAAAATGTGGCTAGAAGTTGAAGGGATGCGAGTGGGAGGCGAAACGTTGTCAACGAAAGTCGAATCGCGCGGGATGATGGAGAGGAAGATGAATCAGACCAAAGGTGGACCTAGGGTGGTCGGAAATGGCTAGAATCCTGTGAAGGGTGAGGGTTTTTCAGCTGCGCCCCTCCATTTTGCAATTTCATTTTCCTTTTATAGTTAAAATGGCAAATAGCATTTTGGTCCTTGCATGATTGAAAATCGACAAAATCAACCCCAAATAAATATGACAGTATGACCCCTTAGTAGCATAAATGAACAAAATCAACCCTAATTAATAAATCACACCTAATATCAACTTATATACACAATCCCAAAATTCATTCCAAACATGCACAAATTGTAAGGAAAAATTAAAATGTGATTTTTCATGAATAATCCTATAAATTCTTTAATTGCCTTACTATGATTTCATTATTAAGCACAAATAAGTATTTTGATCATCTTAATAAAGTCATTTTCATGAGTCTAACAACAAACCACTACCACGGTTCCCCACTTAAATCTGGGATGCTCAGATGAGAATTGAACTTGAGACCGTACGTCTATCTACATTATCCTCAATTCACTCTAACCATCTAAGCTACCCACGAATAGGTTGTTTTTTTATTTCAACTATACACTTTTTGATAGATACCTATTCTGAATTCACCATCAAACCACCAACAATATCTATCTACCAGATTTTCGTTTTGACCTGAGTGACAACCCTTTACTCAGAAAAGCTAAAGGTCTTCCTTCTTGCATAAGTGCAGCCCCTAATCCAGTTCTTGATGCATCACTTTCAATCACAAACTACTTAGAAAAGTTGAGCATGGCTAAAACCGATACACTTGTCAAGATACGCTTCAAGGCTTCAAAGGCTCCTTGAGTGACTTATTCCATAGAAATGAGTCTTTTTTTAGTAAGGCTATGAGAGGAAGTGCTAGTGTATATTAGTGTATGCCCTAGAAATCATTTGTGTTGTCGGTTTTAGAGCATTTTGTCTTGTATCAATATATCATAAATAATAGAAGAAAGAGTTTTTCAATTCATATATATAAATTGCTTCTTTTATTCAGTCATGCATTTAAAATAAAGTATGTATATAAATTGTCCAGATGATTCATTTAATCGGTAAATGAATTATCAAAAGGGTTCCCTACGGAAGCAATATAATTTGGGCAACTATATTGCATAGTAGGCATACTGGATGTTTCTGGAAGATATCATGAGTTGATATAAGTACGGATGACGATGATAGTCATGTCACTGGGGCACTGGTATGGATTAGCGGTTGGTGAACTATTTTTTGAACGTGACCGAATAACCACAAGTCACTTGGAAAAGCATGTAGTCAATGATTTATCATTTGGTTATACCAGTGCACGATGTAGTCCTTTGACCTGAGACATTGTAGTCGGGTCCGATACAAATGCATATGGATTCATACGGTGTATGAGTAGGAGACTAGTCATGTTTCGTATAATAAAGTCTATTTGGTCATGCGTTGTTCATATGCGAAAACGAATGATGTTCAAGAAAGGATCCATTGACTCAGAAATATAGGATCAGGAGTACCGCTAACTCCATCTGAATTCGAGTTCCTGGACGAACGTCGATAAATGTCGGAAATCAGAATCTCAGACCAGAGTCTATTATTAGTCATAAGAAAGTAAGTTCATGATGACGAGTTCTAGACATATTGATGAACGATTCGGTAGAAGATCGAGTTTAGGATTTTGGCATTTCATGAATCTGTACTCGATCAGGATATATCAATGGAGGGACTTTACCTGCATGGTACATATGATCTAAAATGGGTTCGATGAAGTATTTCTTCATCGTGGTTTAGGGACTATGGCACATTGCTAGATGTTTACCATAGTCGTTGAGCCTCCGGACAAGTTTTCGGATTCATCTAGAACCGGCTCATGGCTAATCCACGGTGTACTCACATGGTCACACTAATAGCCTTGAAAAGTTAGAGAAGAATAAGAGAGAGAAATGATTATTCAAAGGGTAAAATAATAAATACTTGGGCTACTTTTAAAATAAGATTTTATTGGGGCATAGAAGTAAAAAACAACTAATTACAAAATGGTCCATGTATATATAAATGCAAATGGTTCCATTTTAGGTTAATGATTCATTTTGTTCACTCAAAAGAAAATCAATCTCTCTTTCTTAGGGTTCAGACTCTCTCGCTCTCTTAAGATGTTGTTAAGTGTGGAGGATTCATCCCTTTGAATCTTGGCTTCATCAACCTTAAGCAAAGGAAAAGGTACAATGTTTTCAAGCTTTGTTTGAAAATTTTTTTGAATCCTACTAATCCAACCCTCTCATGCTTTCAATCTACATTTTCCGCCACCTCTTCATGTTATTCTTTCATGAAGTGCCAATTTACCGTAATCTTGGACAAATCTTTTGTAGTACCTAGTTAGCCCCAAAAAACCTCTAAGAGCTCTCACATCTCTCAGAATTGGCCAATTGATTATACTTTCGATTTTCGATGGATCCACTGCCACCCCTTCGACTGAGATTATATGGCCGAGATACTCTAACTTTATTTATTCAAAGAAGCACTTTTTCTAGTTGGCTACTAAGTGATGTTCCACCAAGGTTTGAAGGGTGATTTGGAGGTGTTGTACATGTTCACTCATTGACTTGTGTATACCAGGATGACATCGAAGAATACAAGTATAAATTTTCTAAGGTACGACTGAAAGATCTCATTCATCAAGGCTTGAAATTTTGAGGGTACATTGGCCAAACCGAAGGGATAACCATGAACTCATAGTGCCTTTCGTGAGTTCTAAAAGTTGTTTTGTGGGTATCTTCAGACCGCACTCAAATCTGGTGATGGCTCGATTTTAGATCGAGCTTCGAAAATACAATTGCTCCCCCTAGTTCATCGAGCAACTCATCAATCGCTGGAATAAGGAACTTATCAAGAATAGTCAACTTGTTCAACAATTTGTAATCAACACAAAATTGCTAGCCCCCATCTGTTTTCTTTACTAATAGAACTAGGCTCGAGAAGGGGCTCACACTAGGCTTAATATGTCATGTCCTGACATCTCCCCAATGATCCTCTCAATTTCATTTTTTTGGTAATATGGGTACTATAAGGTCTAATATTTGGTGTTTCGGCTTGGGGTAACAATCTTATGGAATCATCTTGTGGTCTGCAGAGTCGTAATTCGGACAACAGCTTAAAAATGATCTGAAATCTTTCTAACACTAGCAACAGTTGGCTATCCACATCTTTCTTATACTCAGATTGCTTTTGTAACTGACCGAACTCAACCATACAACTTTTCCCTTCACTTTGCAGTGTCTTGATCATTGCTTTCAAGGACACCATCGTTTTGCTAAGGGATGGGTCACCCACTAACTTCACAGTATCATCACCAAGCCTAAACTTCATAACTTGTTCCTTCCAATCCATAGTAGTTTCTCCAAGAGTCTCTAACCAAGCAGTTCCTATCACAACATCTGTGCTACTCATTTCAAAAGGAACAAAATTATGCATGACGGCAACCCCTTGAAGCTTCAAACACACCTCTCAACACTCTTTGTCACTCTTCACTCTGTACCCATCTCCTATTTAACCCCGATCAATTGAGTCTTTGTAACTGGAATTCCCAATTTTTCAATTATCTCCTTTCTAAGAAAATTGTGCGGAGCCCGACTATCCACCAACACAATCACCTATTCATCTCGTATATACCCCTTCAATTTCATCACCTTTGACCCATTTATCCCTACGATAGAACTAAGAGAAAGCTCAACACCCTACTACGGTGGCTCTTTCATATTTTCAAGACTATCCCTCCAATATTTTGTTCTATAACATCTTCATCTTTGTCAACCAAAATTATTTGAAATTGCTTGTCCCCACATCAATGGCTTGTAGCAAATTTTGCATCACACCGAAAACATAAAGATCTTTCCTTCTTCCTTTAAATTTTGTTCTCTATCATGTGCCTGAAGGAAATATTTCATCAAAAATAGAGATTGAAATCTAGGGGTCTTTGGACTGATGCGCTACTGCCACGTTGATTAGTGGTCAAAGTCGTGCTTTGTGGTCTTTCGTTTCATGAACAAAAGCGCCTGTGAAGGGGTGGAGGAAATTCTCAGTTGTTCATTGAAGGAAGTTTGTCTGGAGTTATTTGCAAACTAGAATGTATTAGAATGAGTCCTAGACCCTATTTCAACTTACCCATGTGCTCTACCCTATCCAAACCCAATTGAATTAAAAGCTTGACCCAGTCCACCTTCAAAAGACCCTAGCCCAGGCTCACCTTTCAATTCCTCCAAAGCCTAGTTTTTCTGCTCTATTCTTTGGGCCAAATCCAATAATTGAACTAAATTTTTAGGTTGGGCTAACCTGATTTTGACCCGAATTTCAGCCTTTAGTCCTTTAAAAAAAGTTGTCATCAATACTTCTTCTTTCTCTTCCACCAATTTTGCAAATATAGCCTCAAATCTTTGCCAGAATTCTTCCATTATCCCATTTTGCTAGATTCCCATTAGAGCTTCATAAGGGCTACCCTCTTATGACCCACTAAATCGATGAAAGGAGCTCTTGTTTGAAGGTCGGCCAAGTGGTGATCGGAGCTGTCGCCTCCATCCATTGAAACCAGTTGACAACATTGCCAACACATACATGGCTACTGCTGCCAATCTTTCCAGTTCTAGTATTCCATTCACAGTAAAGTAATGCTCCATTCTAAACACCCACCCATAAGGGTCATCACCCAAGAAAATGAATATTTCTAATTTTTGACCACCCACTTCTATTTGATTATGACCTATGTTACCGGAGTTTCCATTTTCATTCTAATTCGGTTCCCTATTGTTTTGGTCGTCAACCCTCCCTGAATTTCTTGACGCCTCTGTCGAACCATCTCTGTCCCCTCGTTTAACTTATTCTTCGTCTTTCCTCCTCATCCAAGCCTGATCTTAACCAGATGTTCTTTGATGGTACTCATTTCAACCCCAAGTTTTGATATCTCTCTTTTAACATCTTCAACTCTTGCCTTCATTCTCGTAACCCCCAATTATGCTCTGATACCAATTGATAGATACCTATTCCGAATCCACCATCAAACCACCAACAGTATCTATCTACCAAGAACAAACACAGAAATACACACCAATAAACTCACACAACCCAAAAGATAAACAAAATATGAGGATATTTGTATTGATGTCAATGAAACTACACCAGTTAACACAATTTCAATTCATCAAGAAATAGAAAACAGAACAATGAAAATAAAATCAAAACAATAAAGAAACCATAGTCTGCTGGACTATTAGAGTCATGCAAATGACTCTATTAAGATGATTAAAATACCCATTTGTGCTTAATAATGAAATCATGATGAGGAAATTAAAGAATTTATGAGATTATGAATGAAAAATCACATTTTAAATTTTCCTTACAATTTGTGCATGTTTGGAATGAATTTTGAGATTGTGTAAGTTGATATTAGGGTGTGATTTATTGATTAGGGTTGATTTTGTCTCATTTAGGCTATTCAGGGGTCAAATTGTCATAAATATTAGGGGTTGACTTTGTCACTTTTCATTTGTGTAGGGACTGGAATGATATTTTCTAGATTTAGTACAAAAAGAAGGTGAAAGCTCGCATTTGGGAGCAAGTTGCCACCCTCACCTCCCTTGGTCGCCAGCCGGCGACGTTTCACCTTCCCTCATGTTGGCCAAGTTATAGTTTCCATCTCCTCCACGCCGTGACGTTTCATCTCCTACCGCTGACGACGTTTCGCCTTCCACAGCCACGACTCTTCACTTTTTCGACGATGTTGATCCTTCCTGGTAGCGGGTCTACCTTCCCCGATCTCCATAAAAGTGGATCCATCACTTTTCGGTAAGAAATGGCGCAACTCTTCACATTCCCATTTGCAACTCCTCACCTTCTTCACCAGTTTTTGCTCTTTTTCCGGCATCATCTCGACTTCCTATCCGCATAGACAGACTCCCCAACTTGTAGCTTTCCATCGGTACCTTTAAATCTCATTTTTGCCATCGTTCGTTGAAAAACCCATCAGAATCTAAAGTTTTCCAGCGACTTGCTCTTATTCGTCTACCGGGCATTACATTGGTCGTTTTCACCCCTTCATCACATCATCCTACCGTCGGTCACCTCCTCTCCACCATGACCAGCTTCGTTCCCAATGTTCCAGCCTTCGTCAACACCACCATGAGCAACTGAGCTCCCGGTGGTCCATTACGGTGTAGGCGACATCAAGATTGACACTCACAGCTCTCCTTCTCCTTGACAGCTCTCAACCAGTTGGATGAGCCCAAGCGCTGGACATTTAGTTAAGTATTGTGTTTCAAACTATGTTTGTTTTTATTTCATGAGTGATTTCAACACTTTAATGTAGTTTGATGCATGATTTTTTATTAATGTTGTTGTACATTGAGATTAGTTGCTATAAAACCTATTGCACGATAAATGTTGGTTTGAGATAACAAAATGTTGAGTATTGCTTTAAATTACTTTACATCGATTGTAGTCGAGTTATATTCAGATTTAATGTCATTTCTACTTGTGTTGCATTGAGTGTGTAGTTGGTTGATTGGATGATACGTGTTGACAGATTGTATTTATTAATGGCGTACCAACTAGTGGTGTTAACTTGTAACGTTTGTCAGTAGTCAGTGATAGTGTTTGACTAATCAATCTATAACTAAGACGACAGAAAGACAAGATAGATTATACCTAGATTGCCAGAAAATGATTTTATTGATTTGTCTAGTCTTGTAGGTTAAGGAAACCGTAAAGCGAAGAAGGGAATTGTGAGAGTTGATCTTGAGTCGAATCGATTCCATAATGGCAACACCTTTAATATTAAGTTTTAATTAATTTTAATTTCATGCTTTTAATTACTTGCAAATCAATTAGTTTCTTTAGTTTTTAATCAAACAATTATCCAATTTCCATTTTATCTAACTTAAATGTACATTAGATCGATAATCTTGCTCCTTGTTGATTCCATCCTTCTAATCCTTAACTACAGTACGTGGGTTTAATTTTGCAGTGGTGATGAAGGGCTTGACATGGACTTCCAGGCCAGCTTGCTTCGAAAAGACACTTTTCCACTTTTCTCAGACTATCCCCCTGATTCTCTCTGTCTCCCTTTGTGCTATTCAGTCCGACACTCCATAACAGAATTCTCCAACAAACCACGCTCATGCTGCCACCTGTCCTCCCAAATTCTCCCTCACACTCACTCGCGCAGGACCCCTTTTTGCTACATTACTAATAATCCTCTGTTTTCCCCTCCTACGTCTCCTATTGTAGTCCAACACATCAGTAGGTGCTTCATCACTTTTCCTGATGCACATTTTAATTTCTCAAAAAAATCACATTTAATTCCTATAAATATCTTCAATTCACCAAACTATCATCCTCCAACGTAACAATATAATTAATACACATTTTAATTCCCATAGACATTATCATTTCTCAACAACATTTGATTCCCTTATACATCTCCGATTTATCATTTTTTTTCAAAAGAGACCGACAAAATCCTCCACATTTTAATTCCCCTAAACATTTTTTTTCACTAAACAAATTTACCACATTTAATTATCATACCGATTTCCATGTTATCGTTTTTCTGAACTCGTCACATTTTTCATTACCAATTTACCATACACATTTCTAAGCTACTTATATTTTTTTCTCTTTTTTCTTTTTTAAAATTAAGCTCATACCAAGAATACACATTTCATCTCCATCCACATTCTAATGTTCCAAAAACCAATATTTTTACATCTATTAGTTATTAGCATTGTTCAAAGCATACATATTAATTAAGAACACTAAAATTAATGAATAATTGAGGAACTGGAAGAAAATGAAAAAAATATTCGCTGTTCTTTGACAAATCAATATTCTTATCTCTTTCATGACATAGAAATTAGAAAGATTTGGTATAGTGAAAAGTTAGCATATGTTCATATAAAGCCTAAAGCCATAAAGCAATGACACTAAGATATCCTAATGTTGTGATAAGCAATTTTTTGTATTGATGAGTACAATTGTTGTATAATCATGTTGTATTGATGAGTAAAATTATTATATACACACGTAATCATATATTTTTTTAATAATCACATCATGTAATTATGCATATATATGCATACAACATAAATTTATGTATTGATGAGTACAATTGTTGTATTTAGAAATTTTATGTATTAATGACACACAACTTTTTTCTCCACCTGGACCTTCCCCTTACGATTTCAAGTCTACACTCAAGGCTAAGCGAATGTTCGAACTCAATTTCTTGATCATAGATCAACTGATTTCTATTGAGTTTGGAAAGAGATTGCAGTACACTATCCAAACTGCACTCTTTCCGATACTCCAATGTCATTGCGCAAAGCTCATGACTCTCCACAATTGAAGGAGGAACACCCTGAATATATTCACAGATCGATATTCAAGAAACATCACATGAATTAAGTACTGTGTGAGTAATAAAGATTAATTCATGTACATGAAGAAGAAAGTAAAGAAACCAATTAGTAAAGATGGTAATTAATTAAAAATCTACCTCCAGAACATAGTTAACCAGTTTGATATGATTCACATGTTGGTTAACATCCACGTCCGTCCATCCAGGCTGAAATTTTAGGTTCAAATTAATCATTGGAATCTCTCTATAGATAATGAAACGGTTAATTAATTATTTACTCTTACGTTTAAACCTGTGCGAATGTAATCTGCTGTATCAGTTTCAACCTGCAGAAGTTTTCTGGTGTCCTTGTTGATGAGAGGGTCACAATGCATAAGAAAAGGTTTCATTTCTCCTATCACTTCCTCGCTCGCCTTAGCAAATTTCCTTGTTTTCTTATTCATCATCGCAAATAGACTGAAAATTTATATAACCAAAACATGCAAATTCATCATCAAAAGTGAAAATTTTCATTTAGTTAATAATAAATATCGATAAAAATGATTCGAATTAAAAAAAAAAATGTAAAATTTTTGCCTGTACTGTGACATTGGAATCAAAAGAATAGTAATAAATTGGTAAAAATAATTTAACCTTGTTGCCCGTATAAGAGTTTTGCCTGTCTTCAAGTCTTGGATAAGCCAGTCTCGGCGGATGCCATTCCTCCCTGACCTATACATCCAAGCATCTACTTGAACAACATCACCCCTTCAAAACAAACAAACAAATTAAGGCGAATATATTATATGGTTGATCAAGTTTCGTGTAAGTGAAATTGATTTTTTATCTTGCATGATATCCCAATCAAGCAATAAGTACATAAGTAAATACTCCTGGATCAATTCATTCGTAAGAAAAGCTGCGGGGTTTACAACCTTAACAAATTAGAAAGTTGCGAAACATCTTAAATTTTTAAATAATAAATACACTCAATATACTTCATGAGATTTAATTTAGGCAAATTTCACTGGTATATTTAATGTTTAATAATAGATAAAGTTATTAACATCTATGTAAATAAAAAAATCTTAAAGAACTTGAAGAGGATTCTTTTTACATAAAACATGCAAGTATTAAAGTTTATAATTAAGTGTTCTAGAGTGAGATGGTTAATACAATTAATACTGATAATAGCCAAAATTAATTATATTAATTATATAATATCCCTCCAAGTTTAGGAATTGTCACACAGGTAAAGCAAATGGGTAATGGTGAAGTGGCTTACCATGAAGGATAGTAATCGACCTCCACGTGCGACCAGCAAACCACCCATATGAGGTCCTTTGCAGTCATCGCTAAGGTTGAGCCAAAACCATCAGCCAGTATTCCTGCACTCCTGAGATGGTTGAGTGATGTTTCCTATCCACAAACAAATAAAGCCAGTTGAAAAGATCATAATATATACATCAAGCATAATTAATTTCATTTCGAATAAAATAGATATAATTAGAACCTGTAAATAATTCATTAAGGTTTCAATGGATATTCTGAAATCACTTCCTATCTCAAATGATCTGATTGTAAAGTTTTGCCGGAAAACAATTCCACCCTGTAACAATCTTCCGCCAGATGGCTCAACAATCCCTGGTTTCCCATTATCAAGTTCCCATTTCTCCTCGGTGGCTGTAGACACCGTGTTAATGATGGGAACAAGCAGTTGACTAATGATCTCCGTGGGCGGTGAAGCTCTTGCGATCTCCTTCTTATTCTTCTTTTTTTCTGATAATGACGATATTCCAAAGTTGAACTTAAAGCTGCAGGCTTGTTTATGTCTCTTCTTCTCCGGACCACCAGCGGGACTGAAATTAAGATTATTTGTTCCACGACAAAAGGGCAACGGTACCCCGAAGGATGTTGCTGATGAGATCAATTTTATAATCATGGTGATCAGAACACTGGAATTTGCCTATAGATCTTGTGGAACCACCCGGTTGGCTCCTTTAACTAATTTTTTTGGAATCAATAAACCGAAAGGAGAAATCTAAAAAAGATGGAAATTTTAGCAGAAAAAGCACAACACATAAAATTTTATGCAGTACAAAGAAGCTACTTTAGTGAATAATATTATATTCCTGCTCGGAACAGGATGATCATTTTGACGTCCACCATTAATCCTCTATGGTGGCTTCCTTATGACCAAGATTATAAATTCTTCATCTTCAAATGATCGTCTGACCAAAGTTTTTTGGTCTTAGATCAAATGAAGCTGCTACCTCCTGAACAATTAAGTTTCCTGTTGATGGTCTTCGAGTGAAACTGCCGCTTGTGACCGACCTCAGTCTTCAATTGCGTAAGTCTAGAAATGAAGGTGCTATTTATTAAGAGTGTGAACGACCCTAAACTTGCTGAAACTGCCGCTGCTACGTTGCCCAAATCCCCTTGTAATTAATGAACGTCCGAAATTCCCTTTCTTTACAGGATAACCCTTGCTACATCTTGTATTAATATTTTAATTACTCTAGCACGTTTACGTGCGACGTGACAACCACCCCGATTAATAATCCCGAGTCCAGGAATGGTGGCCGTAAATTTTTATTATCTCTTCTAAAACCTTCTCGAAATAAATCAATTTAATTTGTAACTATTGATAATATTTTAATTTGTAATTTGTAGCATAAAATATCATTACTTAATGATTTTTAAATAAAAGATAAAGAAATTAATTAATGATTTTTAATTTTGCTAAAGAGACTAATATTATGATAACCCGTTTTCCAAACTTGTGTTTACTTTTTCTTTTTCTTCTATTTATTTATTTATTTTGGTTTGTATGATTGTATCAGTGATATAACATGAATCTGATGAATTTGCGTGTAAGAAGTTCCGGCTTGCTTTTTCTAAAGAAGAATATCGCAAGATGATTATGACATTATAAATAAATGATTTTAATTGAACTATTTATCTTGATAACGTGCAACATGATATATTAATTTTACATAACATCATTTAATAACATACCATCTAACTCTACCATACCAATACTATAAAAATCTTCTAATTAAATAACCATTGTATACTAATGCTCCTCTTAATTTCCATTCATAGTAACTCCTTTTTATATGGTTGAAAAAAAAAATACAAAACAAAACAAAAAAAACCTTAAAATGAGAATAATATTTTATAAGTAACGCTATGCATATAAAGTTCTGGTCTCAAATTAAAGGTGGCCAGGGATCGGACCCAATTGGGCCTGAGTCTAAGCCCAATTGGAGGCCCAATTGGGTCCAGTCTTTCATGATCCTAAGCCCATGAAAAATATTAGGAACCGGACCAGTCCTTTGGGCCTAAATAATTTTATCTACCCCATATGTTTTTTTATCTATTTAAAGAATTAATTGAAATTATATAGGAGGTTTAATGTAATTTTCTAGGGATAATTTATAAATTTTTTAATTAATTAATAAATGAATAATTAAATATAAATGAATAATTAAATGTTAATGAATAATGACTTAATTCTTAATTGGTTATATATTTAGGGTGTTTTTAATTTAAACTTTAAGGAGATAATAATAATTTAATTTTAAGTTTTAACATAAATATAATATTCACACAATTACACTTCGTAAATAAACAATTAAATAAATTTGATTTTATTAAATTATTAGTTTTTATCATCAATAATATTTACATCCTACAAATCTATGTTTCTGAAGAGGTTGAGTAGTTCGGGATCTTTAGGGTGCTGCTGATCTCTTCTATCCGCATGAGTCCAATCCCGTAAATATATTATGACTTCAACCATCTCATTGGTTAAAAAACATCTTCTCTCTTCAACAATGCGACCACTAATTGAGAATGCTGACTCGGATGTAATTATCGAAACTGGTACAGATAAAATGTCACGTGCCATTTGGGCTACTATAAGGAATTGACTTGCATTGTGGTTCCACCATTGAAGCACATTCATCTCACACTTCTCCTTCGTGGTCCTGTCGGACATGTCCATTTGTAGGTATCGATGTAGCTCATTTGGTTCAAGTTGTTTGTATGAGCTGCTACTTCTACCACCACCGTTGTCGTGTTCCACAAACCTCCAAATGCTCGTTCCTTACCATCTTTGGTCTTCATCAAGGTCCTGCTGTTCATCTCTACTGGTGTTGGACGCTTCAATGTGCCTAGTCTAATACAAAGAAAAAAGGTTTACCAATTTTTTGTTAAATTCTAATCAAATAATTAGAACTATAGACATATTGTAAATTATGGTCTATCTCAGCAATCATACAATTAAGTATACTTGATTTAAATCTGGGGTCTACAATAAGACATTCATATAAGAATGGAATATCTAACTAATATTTCCAATATTTTTTTTTATTGCAACATCAATGTCGCGCAAATCTTCATTATATCTATATGTAACAAAAGTTGTATAAATTCAAAGTAAAACATCTAACGCTACATTAGTAGGATATTAAATACCACTTAATAAATTAGAGGAATCATAAAAAAATTTAAAAAACGAAAAAAATAGTTCGCAAACCGTCCAATCGGATTCGTTGATGACTTCCTCCAGATATTCTTCTGATTGACGAACTCTGTAATTTGATTTACGGTTGGTATAGCTTTTTTCAACATTAAGTACATGGAGTTCCAACGGACAGGCATATCCATACATAATTTCTTTAGTTAAATCGACGGATCCTCTTGGCGATAATATTTGTGGAATTCAGTTTATCTTGAATTGCTACCGACGATGAATCTGATAGTCGCGCGCACCTTTTCAATCCTCAAATGTATAGCTTTTAAATCTACGTTAACAATCAAACTGATGATGTGGCAAGCACATCTTTGGTGAAAAAATTTGTCTTCACCATGCGGATCCAATCTCTTTTTAAATAAAGAAATTGTCGAGGTATTAGAAGTTGCATTATCAAGCGTTAGCACCACAACTCTCTCAGATAATAAATATTCTTGCAAAACTTCAATAATTGTAAAATAAATAGTTTTAGCATTATTTTTTTTATATAATGCTTTAAAACTTATCAATTTTTATTGTAAATGCCAACCATGATCTAGATAATGTATTGTGACACTCAAAAAATCTGTTTTTGATCTAGCAGCCCCTATATCTGAAGTAAGTGCAATAAATATATTCCTAAAATTTTGAAATTCTTTTTTAAGTTGATTTTTATTTTATCATAAAGATTTTTTATGTCCCTTCTAGTTGTGGCTCTACTAAAATGGGTAAATGTTGGACAAAAAAGCAATTTTAATCATTTAAATAAAATAAAGATTTTTAGATAAGGAAATAGGAGAGTTCGTAGCACATATGAATTTTGTTATTTCCTGTCGTGCTATAAGGGCATTGTAATTACATGTTGAGAGAGTTGAGGATTGTGGATTAAAATTAAGTTGAGTTTGAATTTGCCTATCTGGTGCGGTACTTGAACCTGAACCGGATTGGCGGGACTACTGCATTTGTTGAGGGTGCTTCTTCTCCAAATGTCACCACATCGTCGAAGTCTCATTCTCAGCGCCAATAACTGTTGAACAAAAATTACATTCTCCTCACGTCTCTTCCTCCAACCCATTTAGCTTTGGCCGTTTTGATTTGGTGAAGAATTGTCATACCCCAGACACGACCCTCTTTGACGATTGGGTTGTGGAGTCGCAGCTTGCTTGTGTTTGGCTGGACCCAGTCTTCATAGTTTGTAGTTGTGGAATTGGAGTTGCGGCCTCTTAAAAGAGTGAAAAATGGATCTAACCCTTTCATTTCTTTGGTGGATGGAACGTAAAACTGATTTGGGAATGATCCTTCAAATGCATAATTTCGATAATCCATTATGAATTTATAATAAAATAATAAATAATTAAAATGAAAGAAATTGAATAATAATATTAATAATAGATGAAATTGAATAATAGAAAAAATTGAATAATATAAATAATAATACGAATAAATGTAAATATAAATTTAATTGAAGAGAATTGGAGAATTGGAGTAAAGAGATTGAGAGAAGAGAAGAGAAGAGATTGAGAGTTGAATTGTGAAGAAAATATGAAATATATATAGGGGGGTTTTTATAGTTGACGTTTGAAGGGGAAAGTGCAAAAAAAATAAAGTTTTTCCCCATGTGACTGTTGCCTACCAACGGTCAATTGACTAGCCGTTGGCGGCTCAATACAATATTTTTTTTTTTTTGTGAAATATCAATTTAGCCTTTATATTTATTGTATATTTAAAAAAATATGGGGTTTTTAGTGATTTGTAAGGGCATTTTGAAAAAAAAAAAAAGTTGGAGCCCGAGCCCTGCTCACGATTTGGGTCAAGTTTATAGACCGATCCTAAACTCGGATTTTTGGATAGGTTTTTTGGGTTTGGTCTCAAATGCCCACCTCTAAATTTATATCGTAACTAATATGATAGTTGATTTGATAATTTAATTGACTTATCTCATTATTAAGGATGTTATCAAATCAAATGTACCATATGATGTGAGATATGAACGAAATAGAGAAGCAACAGGAACAAAATAATAATAGTTAAACAAAACAAACAGTAAACAAAGAATGTAATACGCGCGATTTACCCTGGTTCACCCAATGTAGGCTACGTCCAGCTGAGTCAATATTATTGCAATATGCCTCACTTCTCTCGTTTACAATGAATGAATTGTTCTCACACACATAACAAGAGAAAAGAATGTTTATATACTAGGTCTAAGGGATTAAACCTAGTTTTACAAGAATTCCTATTCCTAAGTCCAACCCAAAAAGGAATTAATAACTTAAAAGGAATCCTACAATGGTTATACATGGAAAAGCCCAAAACCGCCTACGGGATGGGGCGGGGCGCCCCGCCCCGAGCCCCCGCCCCGCCACCGGGAGCTGGGAGCACCCTCCCGCCTGGGCGACCGGGCAAGCTGGACCCCCAGCACGCCTCTACATCCCATTAATGTCAAGTAGTCATAACTCCAACAAGATACAAAATTGA